>JBBBDQ010000738.1:3612500-3907500 GCA_037127315.1 Ascarosepion bandense
AAAATTCCAATTACCTAAAAGAAGGCTAGAGCATATAGCCAAAATGTTGTGAATATGGCACCAAACATGAGGACAACAGTCTGAATAGTGTAAATAACAAGTTTAAGATAGCTAAAAAACATACAGTGAAAATATTTACTTTCATTTACTTATATTACACTTGGAAGCATGATTAAGAAACTGCTTGGCACATTTGTCTTTCATATGATAAATGTATTTTAGTAAGAAGCTTGCACATATTTTCAAATGTAGCGCAATACTTTTTCTCAGTTGTGACACAGAAATCACAGTCAAAAATTGATGCCTCAAACCGATAAGCTCTGGTTCAAATCTCTAACATTAAACTAGCATAAGTACCCTAGTAGCAGTATTCTTATGAGAAAGAATACAGAAGTGTTTACAGTAGATTCAAAAAAATAATTATCCAAATCAGTTTGAGAATGCCGGATTTAAAATCAGGTTAAAAAATAATGTAAACCTCAACCTTTTCCACCCCCTAAATGGGGATCATTTGAAAAAGTTCATGACTCTAATTGACCTTTAACATTGTTTTTGGGAGACAGGCAAACATTTTGTCTATGAGTAATATATGAATAAGCATGCTTACATTCTATCCAGTTTTAGACAACTATTCACAAACAAAAAGCTCAGGTTTGCAAGTCATGTGATGTTTTTTCCTCAATTTTTGAGAATTGTGTAGGCCAAATCAAACAATCTGTTAACCACATCCAGCCTGTGCATGAAGCTTGTTCCAAATATTAAATAGCCTTTTGGCTACCTTTCAGAAGAATAAGAAATATTCATAGAGCTAGTCTTGAAAATAAATAGATTTCCTGTATGGATCAAACATGTGACAAATTGGATTTCCTTTAAGAGACACGCAAAGTGGTCTCTTAAATGATTTTATCTGGACCTGGTTTTTATGAAAACCGAGCTACAAGTACTTCAATGCAGCATCCCACTGTCCACAAATAGGGAAAAGGGAAGTAAAAAAATAAACAAAAGGAAACATTTGGGATCAAGTGTCACTTGACTGGAAAGTAGTGAGTTCCAGTAATGATCTTATATAGTTAAGCCTCATACTTTGGAAGCATGGCGGAGTAATGGAATAGCAACTTGGACTGAGAAATTGGAGAGCAGAGTTTGATTTCTATTTGAGTTCACTTACATGAAAACACCCTTTGGAAAGGTATGAATTCATCTTTGCCCAGCTATGGGTAAATGGCAGGTTAGATTGAGCCCTATAGATTTAGTTGGTAACCAGTCCAGAAGAAGGAAAACTGAATGTAAACCAGCCTGGAGAGGGTTAGACTACATCAGGCTGTCTTGCCTATGAAATACCACTGCTTCTATGTGTAATATAACAATCTAGGCCCACCCGAGGAAGTGAGGAAGCGGGGGCGTTTTCCGGCCGTTGAAAGGAACTGATGGTTGTTTGACCTTATTTCCGGCAGTAGCGGAAATGGCCACAAGAGGCAAACAGAACAGGTGTCTCTGAGAATTACGTGGGCGTGCGTAGGCGAGGCAAAATTCGGAAGTACCGGTTTGGAGATAAAAAGACCTCAGGCACGGATTTCATGACAGAACCAGTCTGGGCAGAGAGACAGAGGCAGACAGTCCGGACAGACCAGACCAGAGGAGAACAGATACGACGACACCCCCCGTCAACCCTTGGAAGCGCGCTCTCACTCTCTGTTCACTAGGCTACACGGTCCATCGTTCATTAATAAAAATATAACTCATATTTTTATATATATGCGTGTTTGTTATTTGTCACTATATAACAAACATTATTTGGTGCCTAAGTGGCTTGCTGTTTTGAAACAACAAAACAGATTGATACGAGCTAGTACCACGGCAACAATTGAAAATTCAACAGACTTGAAATTTCCAGAATTAAAACTACCGGATAGAAGACGAAAATAGTAAACAACCGGACGACAGCGAGGAAGGAAGAAAAAGAAAAAAAGAAGACGAAAATATATAGACAGTCAGCCAAGGTAGGTGTCTCTTTGATCGATAGTGTGTGTGTTCTGCTCGTGTTTATAGTAGGTCTCGTTAAAAAAAAAAAAAATGGGACAGCATACTTTTGCCGATCTGACCGTAGAAATGAGAAATATGGATTGTTCAGTAGAACGGAGGGGGTGAAACAGACTACATGTAGGGAGAGCGCGTAGGGTTGGGGTTGACGGGGGGTGTTAAAGTGACGTGGGGTGTTAAAGTTGACGGGGGTGTTAAAGTGGAGTGTTAAAGTTGACGGGGAGGAAGAAAGTTGAAATATTTGCCTATCTGTAGGTGTGAGGCATCTGAGTTGGTGATTTGTCTTTCTTTTTTTGTTAATATTTTACCATATATGTGAAGTGAGTTTAAGTGGATAATTGGATTAACTTGTTGATAACAATGTTTTCTTTGGTTTGTGCAAGAAAATAGTTAATATTTCGTAGAATAAATATTTAATGAAATAATTTTGGTTTGTGTCTTAATTTTACTTAAAAAGCGGCATGAACTTTCCAGACAACCCGATAGAAATATTGACGAACAACTATTCTCAATGTGATTATGAAGGTCAGTTGTATGGTTGAAATAGTTGAGTTTTTCTGACCAGTACTCGAGCCGAATTAAAAAAAAAAAAAAAAAAAAAAAAGACAATCGATGTTCTACGTACACAAACTTTCCCCAATTGGAGTATTAGCGTAAAATGACCCTCTCCATTTTCTCCATTTGGCCTTGTATTGCATGAACTAAATCAAAATTGGTAAACATTGACAAATTATAAATGTAGCTGAATGCTACCACAATAGGAAAATCAGAGAAACGAAAGGGTTCTTTAATTTTGATCTCATCAACAGAATTTGTTCGTAAACGTCAATTTGTAATCTTTGCACAGATATTGTCAAAATTTAAAAATGTTTGTGTTTTGCGTGACATTTCTACAGCATAGAAATGACTTAAATGTTATCGAGAGTTTTAAAGTGTAATTTTAATTATGCAGTTAACAACAGCCAACAAAATCGCCAATTATAAATATATCTCAACATCGTTGCTTGAAAACAACTGCATTGTTTGGTTATTTCTTTGCCCGCGTCTCAGTGTTTCGCGATATGAGTCAGATATTGAAAAGATATTTTGTTATCAATATGGTGGAATCGGATTATTTGGGGAGATTTGGGAAAATTAAATTAAAATCTAAAACTTATTTTTATTTACGTAAAAGTACTTCACTTTTATGCTTTTGTGCAGGTTCCCGTCAATTCAACATCCTCTGTGAATTTTCATTTATGTGACTTGGGAAATATCTTTTGAAGATATATTAATTTCTGAAAACTAGTAAATACCTTGGAACAGGTAGATATGGAAAGATTTAGTGAAGGATATGAACAACTCCCGAAGAAGTTGACGATAGGAGTCATTGCTGGCGTGGTCGGCGTAATAATAATCCTGGGAATAATAGCCAGGAAGCGGATTTTTAAGTGTAAAAGAAGCAACAGTGCTTCGGAAAAGGAAATTGAGTTATCCGTTGTGAATAGTACTCCGGGGTCAAATGGGTGTTCAACCCTCAAATGTCTCGGCGTTAAACAGAGAGATGTTAACAAATCAGATATGCTTGGTTTCGAATCCAGAGGAAGTAGTTCAGGGAATGGAAAGCATTGTACAAACTAAGGAACTACGAGTCACGGGTCCATTTTTTTAGACTAAATTAATATCCTCCACAAGTAAATTGCATGCGGATTAACGTTGGAATCAGGGTAATTTTCTTCATTTTCTATTGAACATTTCTCGGTCAGACTATGAATGATATATACGGCAAATAATGACCATTTTTTTCTGTGTTCAAACATAGTATGTTTGAAATTAAATTAAATTAAATGAGGTTACGTGGTAACAATAAACTCGAGCAGAAGCACGCATGGTGTTGGTCAAAGGTCATTTACTCGATGTTAGTTTAGAAACTGGGGGCGGATTACCGCCTATAATCATGTGGATTATGCATCGAAGGGTCTACACTTATGGACAGAGTCGAGAAAGAAAATGAACATTTTTAAGAACTTTGCCCAATTCTGTGAAAATGGATATTAAAAAAAAAAAAAAAAAAAAAAAAGGAGGAAAAAAATAAAAATAAAAGTAAAAAAGAACAATGAAACATCGAGCTGGTAGAACAATTTTCAAGATGGACACGAACATTGTTGGGTTGCCGATGTAGGCTCCCCTATTTTTTTTTTTTTTTTTGTTGTTGTTTTGTTTGTTTCGACACATGTTTTATACAATTGTAGGGCTTGTGTGGCATGGGGAGGAGAGTGAGGATGTTGCACTTAAAATGTTCTTAGGTGAACATTTTGGAAAATGGGTGGGCGAGGAATGTAATATAACAATCTAGGCCCACCCGAGGAAGTGAGGAAGCGGGGGCGTTTTCCGGCCGTTGAAAGGAACTGATGGTTGTTTGACCTTATTTCCGGCAGTAGCGGAAATGGCCACAAGAGGCAAACAGAACAGGTGTCTCTGAGAATTACGTGGGCGTGCGTAGGCGAGGCAAAAATCGGAAGTACCGGTTTGGAGATAAAAAGACCTTGGGCACGGATTTCACGACAGAACCAGTCTGGGCAGAGAGACAGAGGCAGACAGTCCGGACAGACCAGACCAGAGGAGAACAGATACGACGACACCCCCCCCCCCCCCGTCAACCCTTGGAAGCGCGCTCTCACTCTCTGTTCACTAGGCTACACGGTCCATCATTCATTAATAAAAATATAACTCATATTTTTATATATATGCGTGTTTGTTATTTGTCGCTATATAACAAATGGCTGCAGTAGATATGGTTCCCCTACAACCCTAGAGGGTTATGAGATTCATTTATCATGATACTAGAATCATCAGTTACAAGTTACAATGGTGGGTGACAAACAATAATAGCATCCAAAATTTCCAGGAACCATTTCTATAAAAGCAGGTAATCTTTATAACCCTATTCTGCTTATTTTCTTTTCAATCTGAGAATGGAAACAAATCACTTTATAGTATCAAAAAGAATTAAACCATTTTGAAAATTTAATAGAAAACGTTTATTTATTAAGATATCTCCAGATTAAAATTCTGCCCTCCTCATATTTCTGTTCCTCCTCATATTTCTTTTTGACTCTAGTGTCATCAATTATGTTATGGTTTCTTAGCCACATTCAAACTGGAATAGAAGACCCGTCATATTTCTGACTAGAAGAGTTACTACATTTTTAACTTCAAGAAGATTCCTTTTGTCAGAATAAATTATGCTCATCACAGAATGCACTTGTGGTGATACCGACCGAGCAAAAGCGAGGGACTGGATGTTCGCACTCTCACGACCAAAAAGCAAATGACCAAAACTCGTTGATGCACATCCAGATTTGTGCAGATGTTCTGGTTGAAAACTAAAAATTAATTAGATATTAAATTCCAGTTTGCGAGCCCATGCAAATTTTATTTATTGGCCAATGGGAAACCCAGAATCAAATACAGATGTGAATTCCCAAATGATCTACTGCAATCCAAAAAGTCAAAATAAAAAGCCGATACAGAAAGCATCACCAGACAGACCGACCCAGACACACACAGACTGACTTGAGAGAGATGAGAGTAATTAGTATCCCCCTTGACCAAGTCAAGCGGCTTACTATGCTCGCCTCCCTTCCCTATCTTTTCCTTCTTAGCTGTCTCAAAACTATTTACTGACCAAAGGAGCAGATACATCAAAGACATTCCTTATTCACAACGCTCCCACATACCTAAGCATTAATTCTCTTTTCAGCATTTTATTGCCATGAACATTTTAACGTCTGTTGAACCCATATTTAAAGGATTACTTTAATTGTAAAAACCTTAATTGATATGTGTATATATAAAATGTTATTTCTCAACTCAATTTGCTTTTCTTGGTTTATAACCTTTCTTTATGACTTATAGTGGGCTATCTACAACGAGGCCAAATTCCGTTAATCTTCAACAATATACTACTACTCTCCACTAGAACAGAGACCCACACTATACAACCTTTGAGCTTACAGCAATGGTATTAGCTATTTAGCTAAATATATATTGGTTATTAATATATAAGATTATTTTCTGATAATCCAACATCCAGTTTGCTAAGCTTTTTAAGAATCAGTTTTCTTGAAACAGTAGGATGCTACTACTGGTGATGAGCCATGTTGTGAAGTAAAGATGGGCAGTAGGAGAGAATCTACAGACAGAGTGATGGGAGAGAGATGGTTAGAGCAAGAGAAATTTGCTGCTAAGAAGGTCGATTCACTGTGCAGGGCCAGGAAGTGTTTCCCGTCTGAGTCCATTCCTGCACATATATAAATCTACCATCCGCCCGTGTATTGAATACTGCTGCCACATCTGGTTGGGTGCCCCTTCTGTTCACCTCTGGGTTCTTGACAGAATCCAACGTAGAATCTGTAATTTGATAGATACTGACTTGGCAGCTCAGCTGTAGTCGCTATCTCACCAGCATGATGTGGCTTCCCTGGCCTCTTCTCTCAATACTTTCACAGCTTCTGCTCCATTGAACTTAGATCACTGGTGTTCCCCTAGGTAGGAATTTACATGAGCTACTAGGTTAGCAACTATATCCCACCCTTTTACAGTGAAAATGATAAAATGTAACCGCAATTTCTTCTCTAACAGCTTCTTTTATCGAACTTCCCACCTGGGGAATTCCCTTCCATATACTTGCTTACGCGACAGCTACAATCTCCAGGAATTAAAATGTAAGGTCAGTAGACATCTTCTATTTCATTAACTCACATACATTCTCTCAATCTCTTTTTTCCCTCTATTCCACCCCTATTCTCGGTATTCTCATCCATCTATTACCCTCCTCTTGACATTTCCCATAACTAATCCCCCTTTCTCATCACTTTCCCCTATGTAACCCCCTGCGCAACAGTGGCAGTAGAATACCTTGCTTGGGGTGAGATGATTTAAAAAACAAAAAAAAATGTAGAGTCAGTGGCTGATGGGATTTTCACTGATCAAAAGAGATCTGATCCATTTGTCTATTATGAAAAAAGAAAGAAATCACAGAAAGTGATCTTTTTTTTACAGCTTATCAGCCTTTTGTGGTTTATTTAAAGTCAAAACATATTTTAGATTGTAAAAATATTTTTTTTATTTTGTGAGTAAATATTGCATTAACAATCTTTTTTTAATTAACACTTTTTTAAATTGACAATTTTTTTAAAAATAACAATGATTTTCTTTTTACAAGTCTCACTTTTTAACTCATACCTTGAAGAGCAAAATTCATAAGTAGCAGTGAAGACGTCCTATGTGTCACTTATCTCCCCATCTCCTCAGATATGCCATGTGAATCCATGAATAAATAACCCAATATACTGAAAACAGAATTCGTACTCTCTTTTCTCACTGTGTCAATCAGTCAGTTAAGTGCCATAAACGTGATACACAATTTGGGCGATCAAGTCTCGAAACAGACATGACTGACAGGGCAGAAGATTATCCCGCAGTAGGTTGCCATTGCTTTCTGCGGTAGACTGGTTGCCGACCAAGGCTATAGAACCCAATCTGTCCTGTTATTTAACCCATAACTGGAAGGAAGAGACGGATTAATACCTTTCTCAAGGGTATTTGCGCGTAAGTGAATGCAATGAATTCGGCTGAAATTCGAACTCAGCTCCCCAATTTCTTGTTCCGAGCTGATATCCAATGCACCATACGCACATTCATTGCATTCACTTACATGCAAATACTCTTGGGAAAGGTATTAATCCATCTCTTCCTTCCAGTTATGGGTTAAATAACAGGACAGATTGGGTTCTATAGCCTTGGCAGGCAACCAGTCTACTGCAGAAAGCAATGGCAACCTACTGCGGGATAATCTTCTGCCCAGTCAGTCATGTCTCTTTAGAGACATGATCGCCCAAGTGTGTTTCACGTATGGCACTTAACTGACTGTGTCATTATTTCACTTTATTGTGATATATACTGGGCCTTTCCTAGTTTTTTATGATTTTTCAGTGGTTTTTAGACCCAAAAATAAGTGTACATATATGCATGTGTAAGTGTGTGTATAACATGTGCTTTGACAAAAAATGGTCAACCAGACTATTTCTAGAAGAAAGGTAAAGTTGTCTTTGTCATAAATCTTTACACCCTTCTACTCAGAGTTTTACAGATTCTGCATATCAAATTTTCTAAGCCCTCTTTCCTCATTATATGCTCTAGAAATTTCAACTATCTCTTCCTATTAAGTGTTCATTTTTTTTTTCCAGAAGACTAAAGTATTATTGTTTATTTTCATATATCAGTCAGTCAGTTAATTGCCATACATGATACATGCTTGGGCTATTATGCCTTTTTTGAGACATGGCTGACTAGGCAGAAGATTTTCCCACAACAGACAGCCATTTCTTTCTGCAGTAGACTAGTTGCAAACCAGGGCTATAGAACCCAAACTGTCCTGCTATTTAATGTAGAGCTGGAGGGAGAACAGATGGATTAATGCCTTTCCCAAGAGTATTTGTATGTAAGTGAGTGCAATGAATTCAGCTAAAATTTGGACTTGACATTTCAATTTCTTTGGTTTCTCCAATGGCAATTGAGGTTTCATTTAAGCTTTTTGGAGATTGTAGCTATCAGGGAAGTAAGTATATGGAAAGGAGTTCCACAAATGGAAAGTGAAAGAAAAGAAACTGATAGTGTAGAAGTGGCAGTTACATTTGACTAATTTGACAGTAAAAGGGGAGGAGCTAGATGCCAATCTAGCAACACAAGTAAATTCATGGGGTCATGGTACCAGGGAAAGAAGCTCATCAGACCAGAAGCTGTGAAAATATTTGTAGATATATAGAGAAAGAAGTCACATCCTATCAGTGAAAAAGTGACTGAAGGCAAATTGCTAAGCCACGATCAATTATGTTGCAGATCGTTCTTTGGATTTTGTTGAGAACTTTGAGATGAATAGCAGAATCACCCAATCAGATAAGGCCACAGTGTCCAATGCAAGTACAAATAGTAGATTTATAAATGTGCAAGATGGATTCTTGATAACAGATGTGGTTATTTAAAAATTGCAACAAAGAAGTTGAGAAGTTTCAGTTTCAGAAGAAATAAAATCAACATTTTGAACTTTGAGATGAATAGCAGAATCACCCAATCAGATAAGGCCACAGTGTCCAATGCAAGTACAAATAGTAGATTTATAAATGTGCAAGATGGATTCTTGATAACAGATGTGGTTATTTAAAAATTGCAACAAAGAAGTTGAGAAGTTTCAGTTTCAGAAGAAATAAAATCAACATTTTGAACTTTGAGATGAATAGCAGAATCACCCAATCAGATAAGGCCACAGTGTCCAATGCAAGTACAAATAGTAGATTTATAAATGTGCAAGATGGATTCTTGATAACAGATGTGGTTATTTAAAAATTGCAACAAAGAAGTTGAGAAGTTTCAGTTTCAGAAGAAATAAAATCAACATTTTGAACTTTGAGATGAATAGCAGAATCACCCAATCAGATAAGGCCACAGTGTCCAATGCAAGTACAAATAGTAGATTTATAAATGTGCAAGATGGATTCTTGATAACAGATGTGGTTATTTAAAAATTGCAACAAAGAAGTTGAGAAGTTTCAGTTTCAGAAGAAATAAAATCAACATTTTGAACTTTGAGATGAATAGCAGAATCACCCAATCAGATAAGGCCACAGTGTCCAATGCAAGTACAAATAGTAGATTTATAAATGTGCAAGATGGATTCTTGATAACAGATGTGGTTATTTAAAAATTGCAACAAAGAAGTTGAGAAGTTTCAGTTTCAGAAGAAATAAAATCAACATTTTGAAACATAATGAATGGAGGAATTTTACATATATATTTCTATAAAGAACAACAAAGTTCACAAAAGAAGAGAAAGTTAAAATTATATTAAAATGTATGATAGGATAAGAAACAACTATAAATGTTTATAAATCTAACATTTTTCACCTTTATTAAAGCTTCATCACAGAATGATATTTGAAGAAAAAAGAAAAGAAAAAATTCTGGTATTTTAATTTACTCACACTCATTTCTTTTGTCATATGTGTGTCTGTATTTTTGCTCCAGCCATGGGGAAGCTAATTTCTGACAACCATCCAGAATGTGAATTGCTTGTTTTTTCATTTTGTCAACTGCACAGTATATTAGTGTCAGTTGGGCACCATCAATGAGAAAAAGACCACCATGATGCAATTCAATCTATATATATATATATATATATATATATATATTCGTATACACACACATATAGATTGTTTAATTATTTAGTTTTTGTTCATAGTAAAATAAGCCAGCACACAGTTGTATTAAAATATATATAAATATATATATTCTTTATTACGAAAATGTGTGTCATTTGGCAGGATTCAAACCTGCGACCCCTATGTGGATAGGGGTCACAGGTTTGAATCCTGTCATATATATATATATATATATATATATATATATATATATATATATGTATATATATATACACACACTCTCATACATATATTTACACATATACACATATACATTCTCAAACACACACACACACACACACACACATATATATGTATATGTGTGAGTATATATATACACTGTAAACATTAACAAAACTTATATATATATATATTAGAAAGAAAAGGAAAATGTGTTTTTGTTAACCAAAATATCTGTAAGAAAATATTACAAACAGGAAATAGTTATGAGTCAAAAACCTCCCACATCCCCTCCTTAAATATCTTCTCTTTTAGAGAAAAAGGCCAAAAGAGAAGAAATCCAGGACAGACTGAGGCAAGTTGTCATCCCAGTAAACACTTAGGACTTCATACAGGAAATCCTCAAGTGCTTTCCACCCATCATATCAAACTACTCCTGAAAATCAGTCAGTTTCCTCAACATAAAAAAGTAGCAAAAATAGATAAATCAAGCAATGGAAACAACAAGGACTTGTTGTTAATCTGATTGTTTTTGTTTTTTTTTTACTCATATCGTTTACTATTCTTTTTTCTTTTTTTAACAGCATTTTTTGTTGAGATGTTGTTCAGCCTTTAAATTGAATTTTGTAATAATACATGAGATGAGCAATGATACTAAGATAGCACAAAACCAAGCCTGCTTTTGTCATTTCTTTGTTTGAGAGATTCTTGTATGCAGATTGATAAGTTTTAACATTTTGGTAGTCATTTATTTTATGTACAGCATGTTATATAGTGTGGGAATTACCTCAACTTGGTCAGCCCAAACACCCATTTGATGGTGCTGATTTATTGCTATAAAAAAATATCTTCTCTTTTGGCTTTTTATTTTGCTTTAAGATATAGCAGTAGCTAGATGAGGACATCCCAGCTGGAAACATTCCTTTTTCTAGTCACCTGATGACCACTCTCACACATGCAGATATGCACAATTCTTAATAGCTTTTAATGACTTCTGTTTCTTTCAGCTGTGTACACAATAATGTTCTTTCTCTCTTCTGTTAATATATTTATTAATTGCTGTTTGCTTAAATTCTATGTTTTGTGTCATGTTTTATCTGGACTCGTATCAATACAGCAAACAATTGTTTATGGAAAAAAAACATCTACAACCGGCAACAAAATCGATGTATATGTGTCCTCTAAATATTGTTTGTGGGACAAATGCACCAAACAGGATAAAATAAATAACCCCCATTCCCACAGCAAGTGTGTGTAGTGTAGAAGTTAGCAGAGAAAGTAGAATTTATATGCTTATTTGAAATTCTAGATAAGTTCATTATATTCATTTTTGCACAAATATTCTTGTGAAAGGTATAAAGCATCTCATCTCATCCCCAACCATAGGTTAAATAACAGAGTAGACAGGGATAACTGACCTTGGTTAGAAACCAGTCTAGGACAAAGAAAACTCAGAATTCAAAGCCGATTAATTGTTGACTGGCAAAACACCCTAGTTGCTACAGTAATCACAGTAGCAACACCTAGTGTTATGAGTCTGTGACCATATTCTGCATAAGAAAGTATGACAGTATGGAGAAAGAGTAACAGGGGATATAATATTATACAATGGAACCTCAGTTATCACACAATTTAGTCATTGTTCATGTATTTTTGGAAAAAAATATGTACAACACCTTGGTTACTGACCAAAAAAACCCGTCATTTATGAATATGTACACTCCTGTTTGCTTGTTACTATGTAATTTTAGTAAGTACAAAAGAGACAGAGAAGAGAAATAACTTCAGAATAAAACTTAACATGAAAGTGGTGGGGTTCCCCTTCCAAACAATAGCACATTTTCTTATGCTATTGTTCGGAAAGAGAAATAATAAGCAATTTCAGTTTCGGGGAACCAATGACAAATGAATCATCCTAACTACTAATCATATGTGGCAGTTAAAAATAATTTTGGTGTGTACTACATGCAACAATGTTCAATGCAAAAGGTGGATGAGGCTAAATCTCCACAATCAGACCCAAAAGATGTTTTGAGTGTGAATAAATTGTCAGGTTATTATTCATTTTGAGCTCTTAAAAAGGCAATTGAATACTTAATGCACATTTATACATCTATCAGCTGCAACATGCCTATGAAAGTTAGGTTGAAAAGTGAGCTGATGTTCTTTCCAGGACAATATAAGACTGTATACAACAACAACAACATAGGAAAGAAATTTAGTTTGGTCTGATCTACCCCCAACCTGATCTTGCACCAAATGATTATTACCTATTCAATCACTGATGCTTGATGGGTGGCAATAATTCATTGCAAATAAATATAGAATTAAAAAGAATGTAATCAGACTTTTATTTTCTGAAGAATAAAGTTTAAAAAACAAACAGAAATTTTATGAGCCAACCTAATACAGCCATGCATGTGTTAGACCCATACTTAAATATTCTATGTTTAAATGTCATGATTTAATTTTTTTCTATTCAAAAATATGAAAAAAAAAGTTTTTAGAGTAGTTGAAAATGAATGTGCATTTTGGTGCAGTTGGTATCAACTCTGATAGAAAATCAGAGAGTTGAGCTCAAATTCGAGTTGAATTCATTGCATTCACTTATGCACAAGTTGGGAAAGATATTAATTCATCTCTTCTCCCTCCAGCTATGTGTTAAATAGCAGGATAAATCAGGTTTCATAGCCTTAGTTGGCAACCAGTCTATCTTGACTGAAGGATAAAAGGGTTTGCATAGAGTCAATAAATACCACTACCTATAAAAAAAAGAAGCATCAATGATCTCATCATCAATAGCAAGGGGTTGTTGATGGCCTATGCTCTACTGGGAGCAATGGAGTTTAGGTAGAATAGTTAGTACTGATAATGTCCTCAGTAGACCTAGTATAGAGATAAACAACATCTGGGAAACTCTGATTAAGAAAGAAAAATCCAAAACTTCCACTCTCTAATAGGTTTAATGACACCACTAGATTGTTTGAGAGACACATGGTCTTGTCGATTAGGACATCAGTATATATATCTCAATGACTAGATCAGGTAATAGCTGAAAGCCTTTCATTTTACATTGCATATTTCTAGATTCAGATATCCCATGACTCATTAAAGTTGTAGGGGTACCACATGTACTGCAGCCACAATAGAAGTGGTGATTCTTTGGGTATGACAGCCTGATAGAATCCAACCCTCTCCAGGCTGATTTGAATTCAGAGTTTTCCTTTTCCTAGACCGATCTGTCCTGCTATTTACCCATACCTTTCCTGAGGGTATTAGCATGTAAGTGAATGTAATAAATTCAAATGGAATTCAAACTCAGCTCTCCAATTCCTCAATCCAAGCTGATATCCATTACTTCACCAAGTCTCCATTATTGCGTATTTACTTACAGGTGATGAAAATTGTTTTTGCATATCAACATACATGTTAAACATTGAATCAAAAATTTGTGTTCCTGTTAAATTGCAGTCATTGAAAACAAAGATGATTACAATTGTTTTTAATCAATAATATTCTAAATAAATTTAACTTAGATTTGTTTTTATTTCCTTTGGCTGAAATAAATTTCCAAACACCCTAATATTTTTTGGCTAACTGACAGTCACAGTGATAGTTTTAGGTCATGCATATATATATATATATATATATGTGAATGTTTATATATAGATATATACTTATACATTGGCCAGGTCACTGATTGGATTACAACATTTGGCACAAACTTAATAATTTCAAAAGAACACTCAACTACAAACTAATTATAAAGAACTAGTCACTTAAAGAGAATGGCTAAAACTTAAAAAGAAATATGTCAGTTATGATTAACACATGAGTCTGCCAACATAATATTGCTTCTGATGGCTAATGGTATAGCAAAGGGTCAAAGTCATTTTGGACACTTGATGCAGCTGGCTAGCTGTCAAGCTTTGGAAGGTTAACCATGAATAAGCCATTTGTGTTCTGCTTTGACTAGATAAAATATCAGAAACACATGGAAATAGATATGTGTAAGCACAGAAATTGTAGCATTAACACTACACAGATGAGCAAGAAGATACTGATATTTTTAAATCATTTCACCTCGAGTAAAGTGATAAAGCCTCTAAGATACAAGGGGCTACTAAAAGTGAAAGAGATTAAGAAAAAATATTATTAATTAACCCATAGCTGGATAGAGAAGAGATGGATTCATACCTTTTCAAAGAGTCATTGCACAATAAACATAACTGGAATTGGAACTCAACTCTTTGATTAACAATTCTGAGCCCTTACACCATTACAGCAGCCACGCATTCAAGCTTACATCACCTGGTATTTCAAAGCAGTTACCCATCTAGGTACTAATCTGGCTTGATGTTGCTTAACTTTGGTGATCGTACAGAAACTGATGTTTCAACATGATATAAGCCAGTTACCTTTAGTTAATAATTATTTCTTAACTGTTGTTTTACTCCTCAGATCATAAGAAATATTTAATTAAAAAAATGAACATTGAAGTAAACTTCCCCTAGTTTTGTAACATAATGTATCCACATAAGACAACAATTTTTTGATTGTTGCCAGTTGTTATCTTTGAGGTATTTTCATAAAAAAAGGGCTGTTGAATGCTGGGATACCCATAGATATCTATTCACTCAATCCATTCTCACATGAAGATAATCAGTATCATTTTCTTTAAAGGTGTGGATGATCGTTGGACTAAACTTTTCCCAATGAGCAACTTCAAAATACAAGAAACATTAGGTTTTAAAATGACAATTTTCTTGAAGATTGATTAGTTTTCAGCTGCCTTTCTCTTGTGTTGTTAATGGACTTCCAGAATCATGCTTGGGGATGTTCTAAAACAGTGCCTTCTATTTAAAGTCTCTCTCATAAGTCATATTTGTGAATCTGTTCAAAACTAGTGTTGGGTTAAACCCTTCTTCTGCTTGGCTAATTAGTATAAACTGCACTTAGACAGCCATGTTGACCCTATTTGTCACGTCAATGAAGCTCAGTCAATTCAGAGAGCAATTTTTCAGTAGACATTGTAAAGAGAAGATACTTTCTTGTTATGTGGGGAAAGACAACCTCTTGCCACATGACATGGCAGATACTACTGAGATCACCCACATATATTCGGTAATTCCAACACTTGGTTTGGGGTAATGATCAGTGAAATTAGTCTGCTTGACAATTAGTAATAAGTTCAATCATTACTGGATACGCCATACAAAATTCATCATTAAATAACCCAAGAGTTGACATGTAAAATTAATCAACTGTTGAAAACTGCCTTCTGCAAAGGAGGTGCTGAAAAGTTTTTGGCCTGATCTACTTCCCAAAATGACCCAAACATGAGATTTTTTTGCTTTTATTAGGTTTTCTTAGTTGCTTGAGGGAACTTTTTAGCCATTACATGCAAATTGTTTTGTACTGCCACAACATTGACATACTTCAAGTGGCATTTGGGATAAATTTTCTTTTCTCAAAGCTTACTTTTGATTCAGCCATTATTTTAAATTAGTCACATCAAAAACATAACAAATATTTAATGATTTATTGGTTAGTAAAAGTATGTATACATTTTGGAGGGTGAGGGAAGGGGGATTAAGCCTTTGAAAGATAGGCATATATACTTATATACATTCAAAATAACAGACATTTTCATTTTCTTGTTAAAGGACTATTTCTCTAACAAGCAGGAATGCTCTTGGAATGAGGACTGGATATGTTATTTTATATCAAATGGATGTTGCAGTTAGTTCATTCATGTGTTTGTAAAATCTACAATACCAATACAAGAAAGGGGAAAATAAACCAAGTAGATATATAAATATTAGAAGAAAGAACTGGAATATTTTAAGCACTTTTCCTACCAATATTTATAGAACAAGATGTGAATCAGTAAGTTTATAACCTGACAGTTATTAGCTGGATTTCAAGGTGATGCTTTCACTATAGAATGTTTAGTCGATGTGATTAGTATAGAAACATAGGACTAAGTGCATTGACAAGGAAGGAGATTATATTGGAAAATATAAGCTTTGTTTTAGATTTATTGAAGAAGCTGTGTATATCAAGACATTTAGACCAACACCAGATCTTTAATATTGTAGTATGTGATTCATATCTAAAAATATCAGAGGTCTGTATTAAATGTAATGTCTATTATTACCTTTGATCTTATAGGAGTTAACTTGTGGTGGCCCCAATACATACTGGGTTCACCAGTGAAATACTGAGTTTTATTTTATACTCAATATTATATCAGAATGTCAAAAGAACTAGATTCCTTGAAGGTTGAATTAAAAGGGGACTGGAAATTCACCAAGTACAGAATCGGACATCAAATGATATCAGTAGATCCACAACATAAACAGGAAGTGAACCTAGTTGAACTTAGAACACACACACATGCATTAAACAACTGGATGACATGAAGGTATATAAATGCTTGACTCATGAGAAGGAAGGCAGAATCCCTCACATTGTTGCAAGATGATTGAGTGTTCAAAGAAATACCCAAAACCACATACTCTTGATTAGCTGATGTTTACTCACTTCTGAACCATGTCAAAATTAACAATTATTTTACATATAAAAAATTTAGTTTTGTATTCTTATCATCAATTACTAACATAACATTACACTATCATTAATGTTTATCTACTATTGTACAAAATTCTGGAATGGATGTTGACTCAGAATGAGATATTGTAGAGCAGAGTTCAAACTGAAGTTGAATTCGTTGTATTCACTTATGCGCAAATACCCTTTGGAAAGGTATCCATCTCTTCTCCCTGAAGCTATGGGCTGAAAAGCAGAACAGATTGGATTTTATAGTCTTTGTTGGTGACCAGTCTACCACAGAAAGAAATAGAAACCTATTGCAGGAAAATCTTCTGCCTAGGTAGTCATGGATTGAAAGAGACATGATTGCCCAAGTGTGTATCATGCATGGCACTTAACTGATTGACTGACTGAATGACTAACAAAAGTTTTATAGATTAAAAAAGAAAACAGAAACAAACTTTCATTTGACATTTTTAGAAGGTAACCAAATCTGATCAGCATCTGAGAAGAGCAGGAAGCTATTGATACCGAAATCTGATAAAAACAAGTAAGATGAGAAAAAAACTGATCGAAATAACATAATTTTTCTTGACATTCACTGCATTATATCAGCAAGAAAACTTGGATATGGTGTAATGGTTAGCAAGCTTATCTCAATAGATTAATTACTACTGAATAGTGAGTTCAATCCTCAAAGAATGCCTTATACTTTCGGTCATTGGCCACATCTAAGCTAAGCTTAGAAAATCACCAGCTAAAACTTTGATGCAATAAATATATTGTATTATATCAGTAAAGATTTGCCAAAAGACTAAAAAGCATGATAACTCAGAAAATTCAGTGTAACAGACCATGAAAAATTCTATAGTAATCTGTTGTTTACTTATTACCCTGCATTATATTGGTATAATTGTAGCTGGCTGACTGTTATATATATTTGCGTTACTGCTGTTCTCTAGTCACATGAAGTAACAAAGAAATTCTAGTTGCTTTAATTGTTATACCAGTTCACTGCAGGTCACTCTCAGACAACTTGCTTGCATCTTCTCTCTTCTGTTCATAATCAATTTCAACTTCTGCTTCTACAATGAAGCTATCCTCATAATATGGCTTTGCCTAGAAGAAAGACTTAAAGTTCAAGGTTAACTGATTGTACTCTAACATTAATATATTTGACATTCTGTTGAAACTGGTTTGAAGTGATATCACAATAGTAATAGTGTAAATAACTGAGATTAATATTATTCATAATAGTAAGAATAAAAGGAGACCATATTAATACTGAGAATACCCGAGGTTATTATTTTTATTAATAATAGTAAAAATAGAAATAGACCATATTAATAGTGAAAATACCTGAGACTTCCTATTTTCCTTAAGAAAAGGTTTTGGTTTTTTCTTTTTTGTGTTATTTTTTCTTTTTAATGCCATATCTCTTAAGGACATAGACAATCATGACTCACCACAGATACCTTTTCTGTGAGTTTCCATAACTTCTTATGAATGATAAATTGGCTTTCCACTATGCTACTTGTACATCCCTTTTGAAGAGTAAATTTTCATTTAAATCCAAACTTATTTATAAATGGAACTTTGTCTGTATGTGTGTGTGTGTGGCCATTACCTATAGACTCCGAAACGGCTGAACCGATTTTCTTGAAAATTTACACAGTTGTACTATAGGCATCTGCGAGTGTTCTTAGCTAGGTTTTATGTCAAGGTACCCCAGATAAATATCGAAAATCAATAATCGAAAAAATTGGGTTATAGAAGGAGTGGTCCGATTTTAATCAAATTTGATACACTCATAGACAAAGACATAAGAAAGAATATTCAGAAGTTTCAAGGTTGCAATTCTTACAATAGTGCAGAAAATTGATAATATATATATATATATATATAAAAGGCAAGATGTTTGTGCGTGTGTGTCTGTTTATCTGCCTGTATGTCTGTATTTTTTTCAGCCCTTTTATTTTAGTTTTTACTTTGGGTTTGGCTCTAAGTAGGTATAATTGTAGTTCTTAGTCTCAGCCAATGATACCATTTACTTAGAGGACTTATTTAGTCTTCAAAATTCGGTTTACGATGAAAAAAACTTTGATATCAATAGCAGGAAATCAAAATTTGACTTACATCCATTCATTTTTCTTTCAGTCTACAGTTTCGCTTTAACTGGAAACAACTATTGCTTTTTAGTCTTTCATGCCAACGTCCAATAAGTCTGAACTCCAGGACCATGGATTAGTTTTAAAGCTTTCATTACACCCGAGCAATGCCGGGTTATACTGCTAGTATCCATATATGTGCAAAAACAAGAATTTTAATCAAGGTGAAAAGAGTAGCTTTCCCGATTATTATTATTAATATATATTTTTCCTGGAAGATTACAGCCATGCTTTTGAGAAAAAAGACATGACTGTACTTTATATTATTCACATTCAGATTAATGCACTCTCCATTGCTATTATCATCAAAAGGTTTGAACAATTGTATCCTGCATTTTTCTTTAGATGTCTGTCAATCCAGGCAACTTTCAAGGAATTCCAAACTAAATACTTCATTTAATCTATGAGGAAGAGGGTAGATAGAGGCAATGTCACAATAGTAGCAGTAGTGAGAATACCCAACACTTCCTACTGAGTCACTCTCCTGGAGGTTAACATCAGCATGACAGCCTTCTAGAAGTTCATGTGGCTGATGCTAATCACCGTGAGAGTGACCAAACAAATTTAAATCACCAGGTGAAATATGGCAGCAATATTTGAGACTAGACTTATAAACATGAAAGATAGATTCTGGCGGGAAAAATTGTCAACTACAACATAGTGAACTGACTTTCCTAGTTTCATAGTCAACTTAGCAGTTGATTCAATATAGTCGTTCCACTTCATGTCAATGGAAAATGTTATACTATATATAGAGTCCACTAAAAATGTTCTAACTCAAGGTAGAAAGAGTGATTGAGACATGAAACTGACATCCACCATAAAGTGGTGATTTCTATGTCCATTATTCCTCTCTTTCTGTGTGTGTGTGTGTGTGTATGTGTGTGTGTGCAGGTTTCATTAAAAATGACAGACAAAGTATTATGGTTAGATTTTGTATATAATTTTTCATTTGATCTTATTTTTTTTCTTTTCAGAACATAAATTATATAAAAACTGTCCAAATGTTTTGTTTTTCTGAGCATTTTAGGTATACGTTTAGCCATTATTAAGGATGAATTTTATTTTACGTGTAACTGAATATGCATTATATTTATGCATGTGTTTAGAGCCATGTCTCTGTTTTATGTTCTAAACACAGTAAACACATTGTTGCCATGTTTATAGTTGATATTAAGTTTTAGATTTTTCTTTTTTGTTAATAATACTTTCATTATTTTTAACCTTTTTTCATATGTTGGTGAGGTTATTATACTTGTATTATCAACGAGTAATTTATGGACAGAGTTTGGTAAGTCTCCATGTGTGTTTAAATGAGATCAAATTGAACTATGGTCTGAGAGATACAATGTGAGTCTTCTCGTCAGATAAGTAGTAGTGTCCAGTGTAATTATTTACGAATAAAAGGATATGTAAACTGGTAAATAATATTGGTTCTCTGTAGTTTAGATCTTGCAGGTGAGTATCTTTACTTCAAAACATCATCTGAAAATATACAATTCCTGTTCACTTAAAAAAAACATTAAATTATCTTTTATACAAAATCTAAAACTGATAACTTTATCATAAAATTAATTCAACTTTTTTTACAAATTATGTATATATATATATATGAGCATGCAGAAAAAAACAATAATATCAACATTTTCTATAAAAATCAAATGCACATAATTATAAGGACAAATTTACCCATAGAAACATTAAGAAATACAAAATCCCAATCGACCAGAACTAGAAGATTAAGTTAATTACTTATTATAAAAATGTTAAATGGCCAACCTCATTATCAACAATAACAATTCCCCTACAAGATCCAAATTACAGAGGACCAATATTATGAATTTATATACCCTTTATGTGTGTGTGTGTGTGTATATATATATATATATATATATATATATATATATATATATTTGGGCAGCAATCTTCCATTTAAACATGTTTTATTAAAAACGACTAACAAGGAAGATTTTATTAATTTTTTATTTAATTTTTCCTGTATTTTTACATGTTTCTTTTTACTGGAGATAAGAAATGTAAAAATGTTCCATAATTTTCAACTTTCCAAGCGCTTTCATCCTATTCACAGGCCATTTTCAAGGATGTTATTTTTCCAGTGTTGTTATGTCCTCATGTTTGACTGTAATGCAATTTTTTCTGTTTTTAGTGTTTTTTGAAAAGGAGAGTTCTTTAAAACTGGCATGTGATGCGTATAGTGGGCATCATGTGAGCATCAATTTTTTTTAAAAAGCATTCAAAAATTCATTTCCACTGTTAAATCGTGTAAGTTTGATGGTAGAAGAAAAATCTTTGATATATAGTGAGGTACCTTTGATATTGTGATTTAAATAGTATTTTTGTCTTTTTAACCAAAATCTTTCTTAAGGGTTCTTGTAAATTATGGGTTAATAAATGTTTTTTATTGCACTATTATTACTAGATAGGTAGCGTGTAAGGCAGCTACTCAGGGAAGTAGTAGTATAGCCAATATAGGTAATTGATTTATAACAAGAAACACAATCTTGTACCGGGCATTGAAATTCATACACTATATTAGTCACTGCTAGTTTAGATTTGATAGGGTTATTATTATTAGAAATGACAAGATTTGGTGTCTTCCTTTTTTATAATATATTATAAATTTTACATGTTTTTGAGGAATTAAGGCAGAAATATGGTGTTTAAAATTTTTCGTATTGAAAATTTGTCCTGTTTATGATTAATGTGCATTTGGCTCTAATAACTTATGTTGATGTTTTCTTGTGTGTTATTTTTAATGCTAGTGTTATGTATTTTTGTAAGAATAATTTTATTTGGTTATCAATGATGTAGCTGAGAAAATTATTGTTGACTAATGTTTGTTTTGGATGTACATTGTGGTGCAGTGGATATCGAATCAAAACGACAAATCGGGGAGCCAAGTTCGAATTCCAGTTGAATTCCTTGCATTCACTTATGCACAAATACCCTTGGGAAAGGTATTAATCCATCTCTTCCCTCCAGTTACAATTTAAATAATAGGACAGATTGGGTTCTTTAGCCTTGGTTGGCAACCAGTCTACCGCAGAA
Source organism: Ascarosepion bandense (assembly GCA_037127315.1). Lineage (NCBI taxonomy): Eukaryota > Metazoa > Mollusca > Cephalopoda > Sepiida > Sepiidae > Ascarosepion > Ascarosepion bandense. Next base: position 3,634,750 of record JBBBDQ010000738.1, read on the forward strand.
AGCAATAGCAACCAACTGCGGGATAATCTTCTGCCCAAGTCAGTCATGTTTCTTCCGAGACATGATCACCCAAAGTGTGTATCACGTATGGCACTTAACTGACTGAATGTTTGTTTTATGTTTTTTAGTTCACTCAAAAATATTCTTTGTGAGGAGGAGTTTTGATGTGCTCTATTTAAGAAGTTTGTTATTACTACTTATTTTATATCTTTCAGGGCATTGTCTATTATAGTTAAGAAGACAAGAGTTCATACTGGGTTTTTATACAGATAATTGATAAATTCATTAGTTTTAGCTATATAGATAGTAAAGAAATGGGAATTCGTTATTGTATTTCATAAGAAAATTTCAACAAGGAGTTTTCAAAATTTAATTTTAGATTTACAATTTCCTCCATATTTTTTATTAAAACAAAAATATCGTTGATGTACCTTGTGTAAATCTCTGGTTTATTGGTTGTTCTAAACATTTTGTTTTTGATATGTGACATGTAACAATTTGAGAAAGTAGGACCTAACAGGTTTCTCATACTGACACCATTAGTTTGTATGTAGATGTTACCATTATGGTCCAAAAATGAAGTTTGTGTGGTGCACATGGTAAGTAGTTTCTGAAGAAGTGCTGGTTGGATTTTTAGAGGAGGGATGGATGGTTGTTTGTAAATGTAGCCACTAATTTGTGTGTGTGTGTGTGTGTGTGTATAGAATATTTGTTAAAAAAAAAAAAGTATCTTTCTTTGGTCAACCACCACTCACAGTTTTGTTTTATATGTACTTTAGTACACACTAACCAGACAGCTAACTTATGTAATAATAGTAACCTTAAAATGTTGGATATATTTCTGCTTTGATCAGTGTATCTGTGTGGTCTGAGATCAAAGTCTTGCTCCTTGGCCCTCTGCCTAGGATTAGTACAGTATCTTTGCCCAATGAAGAGTGTTACACATAATTTTGTAATCGGTACTTTATATATTTAATCGGTGTGTATATATATATATATATATATATATATCATGATTTATCCATCACACCCAGATGGTGCATAGGGCAGCAACTTTTTGTTGCTGTTTCTGTAACAAATTGTTTTTTACGGGGCAGGGTTGTTAGCCTATTTTATATATATATATATATATATATATATATATATATATATATATATATAAAATGTATTTGGCCATCAGTCTTTCTTTTATGCTGGTTTCATTAAAAATTACATTATGGTTGAGCTTTTTATATAATTTTTCATGTGTTCCTGTAATTTTTTTTATTTGCAGAGTATAAAATCATATCAAGAACACAATTTCATTACTGCTGAAAACAAATTCATCAATAATAATTATACTGGACATACCACTATATACTTATAAAATAAAACTTACTTTACATCTATTGGGTTATAGCTCTATCAGGACCCATTTAAATACATAGAAACCTACCAAGCTCTGTTCACAACATTTTTTTTTTTTTTTTTTTTAATCGTGCAGGAGATTACATAGAGCAATGGGTATAAGAAATGTCAGAAGGAGGGTGATAGATGACTTAGGATGTACATAGAGAGAGAGTTGGAGAGAGTGAGTGTGAGTTAGTGTGTTAGGAGGTGTCTATTGACCCTACATTTAAACTCCTGGAGGTTGTAGCTGTCGAGGAAGCAAGCATGCGGTAGGGAATTCCACAGGCAGGAAGTGTGAGGAAAGAAGCTGTTGGAGTAGAAATTGCAGTTACATTTCATCGGTTTCACTGTAAAAGAGTGGGACCTAGTTGCCAATCTAGTATCTCGTGCATATTCACATCTAGGGGGCACCAGTGATTTAAGTTCGTCAGAGCAGAAGCCATGAAAGTATTTATAGAAGAGGCACAGGGAAGCCACATCACACCAGTGAGAGAGTGACTGCAGGCGGTCAGCCAAGTCGGTATCAATCACATTACAGATTCTTCGCTGTATTTTGTCAAGAACCCCGAGGAGAATAGCAAGGGGCACCCAACCAGATGTGGTAGCAGTACTCAATACACGGGCGGATGGTAGATTTATATAAGTGCAGGATAGATTCAGACGGAAAAAATTTCTGGGCCCTGCACAGAGAGCCGACTTTCATAGCAGTGGATTTAGCAATGGATTCGACGTAGTCATTCCACTTGAGGTCCACTGAGAGTGTCAGGCTAAGCAGGCATAGTGTTTTACTCTCTGGGAGACAAGCCTGTTCCATGCTAATGGGAGGGAGGTGCGGTTGTCAGTGGTGGTTAATTGACAGCAGCTTCGTTTTGGAAGAATTGAATTTTACGAGCCATTTCTTACCCCAATCCACCATGGATTGGAGGTCCTTTTCAAGCTCGGCAGCAAGGTTCGCCTTGTCACCAACACCAGATTTTTGATCAAGGTGAGAGTAAACTGTGATATCATCGGCGTACATGCCTACTTGTGATCTTATGGCATCGGGGAGATCATTGATGTAGATTAGAAAGAGCGTAGGAACCTAGGATAGAGCCTTGGGGGACACCCGCATTTGTAGGGTAGTTCTGGGAGGCATGTCCATTTAATACCACCTTCAGTGTGCGGTTAGAGAGGAATGACTGGATTAAGTCCAACAAAAGTCCAGTTATGCCATAGCTTCGCAGTTTCCATAGAAGGCTGGCATGCCATACTCTGTCGAATGCTTTAGAGATATCCAAGGCGACGGTTCGTGCTTCACCATTCTTGTCGAGAGCCTGGTATATATACTCGGTGATGGTCGTTAGCATATCAGCAGTAGACCTGGTGAAGCGGAAGCTATACTGTTTGTCCAAGAGGAGCCCGTGGGCTGTGAGATGCTGAACGATCTCAGCATTGATAATGGCTTCGAATACTTTACGGAAGAAGGCTGATAGGGCGGTAATTTGCAGGGTCCGAGGGTTCACCAGTGTTCTTGAATATTGGAACCACAGAAGAAGACTTCCAACAGGCAGGAAAGCAGGAAGAAGATAGGCAGAGGTTGTAGAGCTTAGAAAGGATAGAGGAGTGTTCAGGGGCACAATTCCTCAAGACTATGATTAGGATTCCATTTGTGGAAAATACAACCACATGCAAACAACAGTTCAAAATAATGGAAGCATTAACAATAAAATGAAGAAACCAACTCTTAATAATATCAACCATGAACATGGCCAGAACATGTTGACCTTGGTTGGAAATTTAAAAAATTCCATTCCCTATAGATACACAGATATAATATTCTACATAATAAAAACAAACATCTTTGATTAATAAATTAGCTAAAAGCACTGAAATCTATAAAACATTTGGACAGATTTTACACACTATGTCAACAAAAGAAAATACTTGTGCAAATGCAAAAAAAGTTAATCTTCTTTTATGTACTATGTTCATTCAGGATGCAAGCATTCATCGCCCACCACATCTTCCTGTCCCTTGTAGCACTTAATATACTTTGTCTTATTTCTTCCAAACTCTGCTTTGCCATCCATTTGCTTAAGCACATCAAGTATGTGATGTGCTGTTTTCCCCTGTTTCCCTTTCCCAAAACAAAAAATTTAATAAAAAGCTTAATTGCAGTGCCTTGTCAGTTATCTTCAATGAAACTTATATAAAAGAGGGATTGGTGTCCAAATACACAATTGTGTGTGTGCGTGCGTGTGTATAAGTAGACATTGAGCTTCACACCCAGCAATGACAGTCTGTTTTATGCTTCATAGCCAGAAATTTATATAGCCTACTTTAAAAGTATATATTCATCATCCACATACAAGCCTATTTTGCTGTATCACAGCTCATCAGTGTGGCTAGATATCCATTTGCCCCTGGCTGGGATTGAAACTTGACCAATTTGGTGTCAGTCGAACTTGCTTACCCCTAAGCCATAGGCACATGGAATCAGAGAAGGGGAATTTTAGCACTTATATATAAGCAGCATATACACATGCCAGTCACTGAAAGAACTCAATTCGTTGCTGAATAGTTATGCATATATCGCCAAAGTGGTAACTGTTTTTTTCAAATTTTCCTCTCTAGAGTGCTCAATCGTAATGAGAGCATAATATTTGTCATCCACATACAAGCCTGTTTTGCTGTATCACAGCTATATATATATATATATATATATATATATATATATATATAATATTAATGAATAGCTGTTTGGGTTTTTCTTTTCAGAAAACAGAAATTAGGAAAATATTTATTTTATCCCCACTTTTATAAATCCACAGAAGTAATTTTTATTTTCCATCATCCAATTATAAATTATCCTTCCTGGCAGGGTCTTAAACAGGATCATTTTTCTCTTCAGCTTTTAATTATCTACCACACTGTTCACTCTAATTATCCAAAACAATACTGTAGTGTTCCAACAGCTTTGGAAATTATTTCTGCCAGTTCGGCTTGGGTGGTTGAATGTTATTCAGCACTTAGGAAACCAAAGTTGGACAGAATGAGTTTTCATGAAAAATCAGTGCACAGTTAGCAATTTGACTCTTGATAAATTATTCAATTCATTTCTGAAGTTTGTTTGCTAAATGATACTAAATTTTCTCACCTGTCAATGTAGAACAGAAATAATGAGTCAAGTAACACAAAATGAGTATAAATAATTTTTTTATTTTTTGCAAATTATTTTCAGATTTTCAAAAAATTACAGTTTTTCCAATAAAATTAAAATGTAGTTGAAGCTATTTCAAAATCCTTGAAGATTTTTTGATGTAAAATATATAGAAACACTCATTCTTACCCAAATAACTAAAATACTGTTTGAAATCTTGAATTAAGTCCTTATTGAAGAACTTATTCAAACAAATATTCTATCAGTATTGTTTCTATCACATTTCTATGTTTTTGGCCTTCCTCAGAAGCATTGAAAGTGTCTATCATTAATGTTGTAGCCAACATTAATAAAAAACATCTAATTCCTTCTGAGGTAATCCTTGAGGCTGATGGAAAATTTTAATTAAATAACCTTTTTTCTGGTTTTCAAGTTAAACAGGTGTAGAATTTTTTTTTTCATTGAATGTTTGTTTTTTCCTTTATATTAACTGTTAAATATGTATGAAGAACAAGTCCAACCACAATGGCATGAACTTATAGAAATCTGCCATTGTAAATGTGGTGGCCAATTTAAATGAGAACTACCTTATCTGGCGATGATGTCACTTCTAAGGTCACATCAAAGATGTCTGTCTTTTTTTGTTTATTTAAGTTCAACATGTGTTGAGATCTTTTTAAAATATGCTGTTTTCTAATGAATATCTTTGTTCTTAATTACCTGGCACATTATTAAAATAGTTATATGTGTTTATATATATATATATATGTGTGTGTGTGTGTGTGTGTGTGTGTATATATATATATATATATATATATATATATATATATGATGCCAATTCGGTCGGGTTTCAATCCTGGGTTAAAAGCAATCGGAGTCTAACAGTACTGATGAGATACAGCGAAACAAATCTGTCTGCGGATGACTATATATATATATATATATATATAGAGAGAGAGAGAGAGAGAGAGAGAGAGATAGATAGATAGGATATAGAATCTAGACAAAGGTTTATTTTCATGGCAATTGCTCTGATGAGCTTTCTTCCCTGGTTCTCCAATCACATGTATTTATACATGCTACTAGATTGGTATCATGGTCCCACCCTTTTACCATCAAAATATTTAAATGTAACTTCCTCTTCTACTCTCACAGTTTCTTTTCTTGCTCTTTCCATCTGTGGAATTCCTTTCTATTTGTTTACTTCCCGGATAGCTACAATCTCTAAAAAGTTTAAATGCAACATCAACTGCCATGTTTTATTTCCCTGATTCCCATCCATTTCTTATCCTTTTTTGTATGTTGTTTTTTTTTCTCTCACTGTAACATCCTGCACACCAGTGGTGACCCTGCCTTGCTTGTGGTGAAATGATTATAAAAAAAATTTGAAAAACTGGAGGATTGTTTAATTGACTTGATTAAATGTTTCACCATTTTTAGATAGGCTTCTTCAGAGCAGAACGAAAGAAATAGGCCAGATAGAGGGGGAAAAGAGACAGGAGAAAGCAGTGGATAACATATTTGAAGGACCTGATCAGGTGGATGATGGAACGAGGGTTGCGTTGTGTAACAGGAGAAAGCATGCTAAGAGTCACCAGGGATAAGGAGATGTGGAAAGCCATGATAGCCTATGTCCTGAAAGGACAGGGCACATAGAAGATGTTTGAGTGTGCTTCAAAACGGTTAATACTTTTTCCACTAAGTTGGTGTTCCCCGGTCAGGATGAAAGAACAAAATTGTGTGACTTGTATAAAAGTCGTTATTTTAATTTATGCCGTTTTCTTTTCTTTTTAATTTTTTTTGTTTTGTTGAAATTCTGCATTGAATTTCAAGTCAATCCCTATTCAAATTTTAAATTTAAGGTAATCTCCTCTCTAAAAACATTGGATGCCATGCACCAATGAATTAAATAGTTTCAACATCCTAGCTTAATCAAAGTTAATTAAACTGAAGAAAATATGCAACTTATTATTTATTAAATCAAATTACTAAATATTAAACAGGGGTATATGTCATTATATTTTTGAAAAAAAAAAATGGTGTTAAAATTGGCAATCCTGGAAAGTTACCGAAATTGAAGAAATATTAATTGTTCTGCATGTGTATCATAGACAGACGTATGGTTGGCTAACAATAAATTTGGGTAGGTATTGAAAGATTCAATTACTTTGTTGAGATGGTTTCTGATAAGTCTCAAGCAACTCTTGAAGTAATAATTCATAGATGGATCCATCTTGGGTCAACCATAATGAGAGATGGCTGGTCAGCTTACAGTAGAGCTGGTCAGTTAGATTATGGTATTGGATGATTCATTTATCCACACACAAAGAAATCAAAAGAGTTGGCTATATTTAAAAAGGGTTTTTAAGTAAAAGGAACATTCAGAACACCACACCCTCATCAATGGGAAGAAATTTGTGAATTATATATTCAGAAAAAAATTTACAAATTTTTTTGATAATTTGAGTACGAATATAAATGAAATTTATAGATTTTAAATTTATCATTTTGTGCATTCTTCTTCATGTGACATTTTCTTTCAGGACGTAAGTGATCATGGACTTCCACTTACCCCTATCTCTTGTTGCTCTTAACACTTTTCCCCTCCCAAAACCTGCTCCACCATCTACTTTCTCATACCCATCAAGTATGTTTCATGCACCTTTCTCCTGTCTCTCTTTCTCTCTATCCATCCTGTAATTATTAGTATTTTCTACAATGTATTTTATATAGTAATATATACAATAATATGCAAACCACATTAATAGAAATAAACTGCTTTTAAAAGATTTTTAAAAGTTTTTATTATTAACACATTACTCAATAAGTCTAAGACCTGACATATAGATGGCACCACCAATAAAAAATTCATATGATTTTTATAAAGTACAACATTCAAATGGCATGTGACACAATTTGGGCCCAATTGATTTATTAGTTTACAAATTACAGTTATTTAAGTAAAGCTACTGTTGCAAATTTTCAAAACAATGGAAAAATTTGAATTTCGTGTGTTGCTAAAGCGTTGTTTTCTGATAGGCAAAAAATGCTGTTCAAACAAAGCAATAGCTTGGTAAGTGTTATTTGAATTCTGCTCCATCAGAAAAAAAGTTAAGAGCTGGTATGCTAACTTTAAATGTGGTTGTACAGACACAAATGATGCTGAATGCTCAGGTCACCCAAAATCAGCAGTTGTCCTAGAAAACACCAAAAAAATCCACAAACTCATTTTGGCTGATCATAAACTGAAGTTATGTGAGATAGCAGAGAAGTTGAACATATCAGAAGGCAGTGTATTCACCATTTTGCATGAACATTTGTCAATGAGAAAGCTGTGTTCAAAGTTGGTGTCGCGTTTACTCACAGTCAATCAAAAACAACAACAACACGTCAAGGATTCAGAGTATTGTTTGTAACTGTTTCAATACAACAAGGAGTTTTTGCATAAATATGTGAGAATAGATAAACATGGATCAACCACTTCACTCCAGAGTCAAATCAGCAGTCAGCTGAGTGGACAGCAGCTGTCCAAAAGCTGTCCAAAGCAACCAAAGACATAAACATCAGCAAGCAAAGTTTTGGTCTCCATGTTTTGAGACGCACAAGATATTTTGTTCATTGATTACCTTAAAAAAGGAAAAACCATTAATAGTAAATATTATATAGCATTGTTGGTGCATTTGAAGAAAAAATTGCCAAATAATGTCCACAGATGAAGAAGAAAAAAATGATCTTTCCCCAAGACAATACACTAGAAAACTACACAAATTGCTCTTTGAATTGCTTCAGCATCCACTCTATGCTCCAGATTTGGCCCCCAGCAACTACTGGCTATTTGCAGACTTTGGAAGAAAGAGGTTTGATTCCTATGAAGAAGTGATATTGGAAACTGAGGCATATTTTGAGGCCAAAGACAAATCGTTCTACAAAAAAAGCATCAAATTGCTAGAGAAGCATTGGAATCAGTGTATCACCCTAGAAGAAAACTATGTTGATGAATAAAGTTGAATTTTGCCTAAAAGTTATTGTTTTATTAGTTAGGTCTAGGATTTATTGAGTGATGTGTTAATGGGAGCCTTACCCTTGCATCGTTTTAGCCAATTGCTCAATATCAGCAACATACTTAGTTACTTTAAGTTTTAAACAATTTTCTAAATGTTCAGGTGTTAGGTAACTTTGTTGTAAACTTAACACTGATTTCATGTGAGAGAAAATATTCTCACGGTAGCAATTGAACCAAAAACCAAAAGAAGAACAAAAGAAATTTTCTTCGAAAGATGAAAGATCTAAGAAGGGATGTTCAACAGTTGAGAATAGCAACAGACTTTTCTAAATTTTCGTCTTCCAGAAACTTTCTTAGTTCAACACATCATGTCATTGGAGATTGCTTGGCATGATGCATGTGGTACCTGTGCCGTAGGTTGCCAACCCCTGTTTTAGCTGATTTAACCTTTTGTGCTAATGATTGATATATTTGCTGTTATTTTGTTTCCGTAGACTGCTATCAAATCGATAGCAGCATGAGTCAAGAGGAAAACTGCTAAGAGCAACATGGTATAGGAAGATGTGGAGAGTCATGATCTCCTAAGTCCTGAAGAGATGCAGCACGTAGAAGTTTAAGGTTAGTATTATTGAGGAATATGTGTAATAAGATGCAAATTTATGTCTTACTGGAAGTTTCTTTTTTATATTTCAAACATATTTGTAAGCAAAGGAACCATAGGTTGCTCACAGACAAACTGAGCAAAACAACAATGAAAATTGAGTGTTTTCTGTCATTTTTATTGAATGCCACTTGAAATTACATGGCAATACTAGAAATTATTTTTAAAAAAATATTTTTTAACCATGAACTTTTATTGTCATGTCCATAAATAAATATATGAATAACAAATTAATTATATTGTCACTTTGTTTTGTTCAAAAATAAATAACATAAAACTAATTATAGTTTCATAAATAATTTTGACCCCCATAAGGTGAGCGATGGCGATGGAATCCCAATGATAGTCCTTAAGAAATGTGCTCCTGAACTCTCCCCTGTTCTCTCTAAACTGTATAACTACTGCCTTTCTACTTCCTGTTTTCCTGCATGCTGGAAGTTCTCTTCTGTCGTTCCTGTATTTAAGAACTGTGGTGAACCCTCGGACCCATCCAACTATTGCCCTATCAGCTTTCTACCAATTTTCGGGAAAGTGTTCGAGGCCATAATTAATGCTGAAATAGTTCAACATCTTACTGCCCATAAACTCTACTCTGACAAGCAGTATGGCTTCCGCTTTGCCAGGTCCACAGCCGACATGCTAACGACCATTACAGGGTACATGTTCCAGGCCTTTGAGGAGTCCAGCGAGGCTCGTGCTGTTGCTCTGGACATCTGCAAGGCTTTTGACAGGGTTTGGCAATCTGGCCTTCTATGCAAGCTATGGGGTTACGGTATTACCAGACGCTTGCTTGATTTAATCCAATCTTTTTTAAATAATCGCAAAATGAAGGTCGTTTTGAATGGGCATGCCTCTACATCCTACAGCACAAACGCTGGTGTCCCTCAGGGCTCTATCCTAGTTCTTTCTTTACCACCCTTGTATATCCTTTCATTTCTCTCCACCTTTTGCAACTGTCATCACACCTGTATTCCCATCCTTCTCTTGCTTTTTTCTAACTGGTTCGTCTTTCTCTTCACTCTCTTCTACTTAATCTTTTTACTCTTATGTAGCCCTCTGAACATCAGTGGCGTTACCACTTTGCTTGGAGTGATACGATAAAAAAAAAAATTATAATAAAATAAAAATGACAATTATAATTATCATTAATTCAGACATTTCAAACCAATGGAATAGACCCCACTTTTCTCCTGTACACACACAAACATGTGACATTTTCACTATCAGACCAGCAGTCTATACAGACAGATCATTAACATGTGTGCCATCAACAAATTTGGGCTCCTTTTCCTTTTTAGGCCATAATAGTAACATTTATCTTTTAGGCATTCAACAAAATTCAAGATAAGAAAACCCCAGACACTTCTTGCATTTTCTAACTCAATAATCTGGATACTCATTACACACATGTATACAAAAAAAAATATGAGAAAGAATATATACTCTTTACTTATTCCTTATTTTATTCTGTTGGATTTGATTCTATATTTAATCTGACCCCAAACTCAAAATATTACTCAGTGTTATTGTCACTTACGTGCCTAACAGCACATAACAACCAGATAATAATACTTAATTTGTTGTTTCTCATTTTCACTAGTATTTTTTTAAATGTTAGGGGATTTATAATTATTTACTCAGAGTTATAACTCCAAGACAATATCAAAATCTTAAATGGACATATTTATGGATAAAACATTTTTTCTATGATTAAAATGGAGCTATGCTGGATCTGACAATTTATTTTTTATATTCCTTTTAAACAAAAATTCAGTATGTACCTTATTAAAAAAAGCCTATATTGAGCCCAAATAATAACATCAAAGTTGTCATTCTATATTTTTAGACAGCATGTTTTTACAATAGGACAACAAATTGCCTACAAATGGACCAGCTATGGTATTTTATTGGTTTGATCTCAATTTCCTGAACATGAAAGCTATATAAGCAAAATATCATTGATGAGAGAAGGACAACATAAGTGTCATAGACAGTTTAATTGGGTCACATATAAAAAACAGTTATCTTTGTTTTGAAGACTTAAAAATCTGGGGCTTTCAGAATTAAATTGTTTAAAGTTGTAGACTTACTACTGGAAAACAAAATTGTCTTCCAGATATTAGCAATTTTTATCATTAGATTTCTTAATATGACATTATTTTCAGGCCTTTTGTACCACTTTTAGTTCTCACATTTATAAACATGCTCTTTCATTCTCACTGCTTGCCTTAACAGTTGATTGTTTGACTGATTTGTTTTTTATGGCTTATCAACCCTTTGTTGGTTATTTAAATCCCAAACATATTTTGGATTATAAGAATGATCTTTTCATTTATTTTGTAAGTGAATATTGCATTTACAGTATTTTTGAGAATAACAATGATTTTTCCAGAATGTAACCCATAGCTGGAGAGAGAACATATGGATTCATACCTTTCCCAAAGTTATTTGTAAGTAAATGTAATGAATTCAACTGAAATTTGAACTCAACACTCCATCTATTATGCCACCCACACATCGACCTAGTGTATTGTGATAAAAGGCAACACTAAAAAAGAAAAAAATAGCGAAAAAATTAATAATGATAATACTATAACAAATAATTTAAATAATTAAAACTAACATATATCCAACTTAATTTTTGAATCAGTAAAGCTTATAATAGATTCATTTTCCTTCTATTTATTTGTATATAATTTTTTTTTGTTTAATTTGTTTTCTATCACTTAATCAACTCTTTGCAGATTATTTAAAGCTAGAAAATATTTTTAGATTGTAAAAATTTTTTTGAAGAGATAATGGTTTGGTGATACAAGTTTTATTAATTAACCCATAGCTGGGGAAGAGGAGATGTATTCATATCTTTCACAAAGGTATTTACGCACAAGTGAAAATAATGAACCCACCGGGAATTCGAACTTGGCTCTCCAATTAAAAATTCTCAGATACACCACCATACATCTTAAAGCACCTGGTATTTCCAGATAGTCACCCATCTTGGTACTGACAAAGCTCTTGTAGATAAGCATTCCTATATTAAACCAAAAGTCACAAAACATACAAGTTTAATTGATTCTCTCATTAGAGAAGATGTCAAGCTGAGATTACAAAACTAACAATAATTGTCTGTTCTTTTTTTGTTTGATATTTTTATTAAGAGCTTAATTTGTTTCAGTCATCTGTGAAATGACCTGCCCTTCACTGCAATTTTAGTCAAGCAGAAAGGTATTTCAGTTATACCACAAAGAAACCCAATCTTAACATGAATCAGTAACTGACTGAATATCAGAATAGACATTTTGTTCATGATTCAAATATTTATTGTTGATACCCAAATAATTCGGTGTGAAGAACATTGGACTGGAAATATATTCTTCCCTGTACTAGGGTATTATATTTGGAAGCAGACATGCTATTCAAAGTGTCATCTTTCTAGCAAATATGTGTGTTATTTTCTGTTTTTGATCTTGGCTTACAATCATAATATTATGTCTAACCATCACTAAGTTTAAGCAACATTGACTCTAGCAACATTGACTTAGATGATTGCTTGTGAATGCCAGGCACTGTAAACGTGTATGTGCAGATAGTGCAAAAGATAATGCTTCAGAATGAGAAATTAGAGAGTCGAGTTCAAATTTCAGTTGGTTTTGTTGTATTCACTTACATGCAAATACCCTTGGGAAAGGTAATGAATCCACATTTTCTTCTTCCAGCTATGGGTTAATTAGTAGGACTTGTATCATAAATCATTATCTCAAAAATATTCTTACAATCTGAAAATATTTTCTGGCTTCAAATAACTTGCAAGAGGTTGATAACCCATAAAAAAACAAATCTATTATTTACTTTTTGATCCTATTCATTCTGGCTGTAAAGTTGTTGTTTTTTACCACAATATATGCTGAATAACATTATTCAGGCAACCTAAAATAAGAAAGATCCTCTTCTCTTTAAGTAGTTTGTCAATCTTAAGCTGCATTAAATAGCTGTGGTAAAATTTACTAGATATAGCTCCTGAAATCACTGTTTTGAGCTGTTGATGATGGCTATAAGAGCAAAAGTTAATCTACTTAGTAGTTTATTGATCTAATTCCTGTATGGGCATATACAGTCTAACTAGAGTTATATACAAATCATATAAACTTCAATAACTTGAATTTGCTTTGAACATTTTTTTTTCTGCCTTCACTTAGCTACAGGCACATCTGCATCAGATAAAATCTATCTTTAAGCTCATCCATCATCCATGGAGATTCATCCATGAAAATACTTTACAAAAGTCAATTTTCATATATTTCGTGACCCAATTTTGATGCTTTAAAATATTTCATATAATACGAGGGGTTTGACTAGAAGATTTCTTGACAGATTCAAATTTTCAAAGTATTCTACATCCTTTTGTTCTTCCTTGACTTCCTTAATTCCAGCCTGTTCAAAGGCCTCAGCCCTGGTCAAAAGTGGTTGTTTCACTATAACTCACTCTAGTTCAAGTTTCCATTGAGGATTTCTTAAAGATTTTTCTTTTACATCTAGTTCTTAACTTATTCATATTTTCAACATTCCTCTTTATCATTTGATGATCTCCGCCAAGCTCATTTAATTTCTACAATGTGGATATTCTCTTACTCAAAAATTTTATTTTCTGCTTTTCAGCATTTGTTAAATGTTTTCTATTATCCATGTTTCAACATCATAATTTTTTTTTTAAATAGCTTTTATTATATTCAAGAGGCCTTAAGCTATTATTAATTTAGCCTTCAGACTGTAGTTGTATAATAAATCCAATAACTTTAATAAAACATGTTGTATGACATCCACCCCCAGCCACTCTATTTTCAAGCTCATTTCCCTTGGCTGATCATGGCCCAAGTCTTATCTCGCTCCACATTGTGTTAATTGTTCACATGACTGGCTAGGTCTGAATGACTGACTGAAATTGATGACTTGGTTTGATCTGGTCGGAGTAAAGTCACATGAAAAAAATCACTTGGATAAAAGAAAAGTATGTATATATAATTCCTGGATACAAAATTGTTAGTACAATTATTGATGGCTCAAGCAGGCCTGTATTCCCAATGAGACCCTTCCTAATTATTGTGATACAATGTTTGTTGTCTTGGTTTTTAACAAGACTTTTTTAAGAAGGCTTTAAGTCACAGGTTTTTCTTCAAGATAGTGAATCACATCAGATCAGGTGAAACAGTGGTCTTGTCTCTCTCTCTCTCTGGTCTTCCCAGTCTCTGGTCTCTGTCTCTTCCTGTCGTGTTTTCTCCCGCCCTGCTGCTCAAAATCTACAGCTTATATGGAGTCTTGCATCCAGAAGGAGTGGTGTATGATGTGCTCTGGGAATACCAGCAATCAGGGCTCTCTGTGCACATGTCCAAATATGGGGGAACCTCTCCTCCTTCCTTGGAATTCTACCTGGGCCTTCTCCTTTTGGTCACCTGATCAAACATCTTCCTGCTTTGTGTGCTCCTCTCTATCATTGCTCAAGGGGCGGGGAACATTCTCTGTTTTCCTTGAAATTCCATTAAATTTCTCTTCTTTGATCATCTGATCAAGCTGCCTCCAAGGGGGTAAGCATGGTTTAGCCCAAACAGTCAAAATTTGATAATCACTCCAAAATTCTTTCTTATTGTGCTTTTGTGTATGGTTATTTTCACACCTGGGATTTATCATTTCAACCCTTTGGTCAACAAGTGACAGAAAAGGGGACAATTTCATCACATTTCAGCAGAGAAAATATTTAATTATCATTCTTTTCTATTTTCTTTGGAAGCCTGTCTGTTCTTAAAAGTTAGCTCTTATGAATCAACCAAATTCATGACCAGAGGTTATGAATTCCTTTCCGTCACTCAGTGGTTGTAAAAATTTTTATCTATTTTTTTCCAAGAAATCCTTAGAATATGCTATCACTTACTCTCAGTCCTTAACCAAAACCAGATGATCTCTTTGTTTTTACTTCTCTGGCAAATAAAAAAAAGTAATTACTATTCTTGTTTAACTTCCCTTTATCTGGTCATCAGTATATCTTCAGTCTATTGAAAATTAGTGTTTTTCTGTCTTCTAGTTTTTTCAATTTACAATAGTGTCACATTGAAACTACCTAAAAATTTAACTCAAGCTTTGTTTTGATAGATGTCAAAGTAAAGCTTGAGTTAAATTGTTAAAAATTTGCCAAAACTTGTTAAAAAATGTCATAAAATACCCCATTATTTTTTCAAAAGTGCTGTTTAGGTTGGCAAAAATCACTTTTTAGTGAGACTGGCAATTTGGCCAGAAACTGTATCCTGTGGTAATTGGAAGAATTTCATTGGACACTGCAGCCTTGTACAAGCTAGTTATCATTTGAAGCAGAGTGTTCTTTGCTCTCAAGGTCATTTTTTCTTTTAGTAATGTGATGCCACTACTTTAACACAATGTGATTGTGTACATGTGATGACAATTGTGATATGGGTGACACAACAGAAGGAATTTCAAGGTGATAAGTTTTCTTCTTCCAATTAATTTTACTCTTTAAACATCATCTTAAAGTTGAAATTAGGATGGAATGGAAGTGTGTTTCTTTGTCAATATTTGGCAAAAGATGGCTGAATGTTGCACATTTGTGTCAGGTGAAAGGGTGACTTAGATGTTGGCTAGTTGAGAGGATTTTAACTCTTGGTCTTGTGCATATGCCAACCCACTACATATTAGGATAGTTTAATCCTTTTCAGTTTTTCTTCTCTTCTTTAGTTCATTTCCTAAAGTGCAGTCTTATGGTGATTTTCTAAGCACAACTTAGATGTAGCACAGGGCCGAAAGTACGAGGCACCCAGTGAGGATCAAACTCACTACTCAATTGCAATGGTGTTAGCAAGACAAGCTTGCTAACCATTACACCACCTCAAGGTGACCCCTAAAGTGCAGTTTTATGATGTCTGTAGTACAAATGAAAAGTGCAAATGTAGACTTTTTGGTAAAAAGAAAAATATTCAAGCAAATGGGTAGTGATTATGACTTTTTTATACCACTTCCTTTCTAGACATAGGCAGTCATGGCTCTCAACATCTTCCTATCCTTTGTAGCACTTAGCAATGTTTGTTTTTCTACTAGCATGGAGTACTGCTGCCATTTATGGTCAGGTGCCCCTGCCGTTCTCCTCAGTGTTCTTGACAAGCTCCAAAGGAGAGTCTGTAATGTGATAGGTACTGATCTGGCGATTCGTCTGCAGCCACTTTCCCATCGTCGAAATGTGGCCTCCCTCTGTCTCTTCTATAAATACTTTCATGGCTTCTGCTCGGATGAGCTTAAGTCACTGATGCCTCCTCAACAGGTGTTTACCCGTGCAACCAGACTGGCAACTGGGTCCCACCCATTCACAGTCAGGTTAGCCAAACGCAGACGACAATTCTACTCCTGCAGCTTCCTCTCTCGCACTTCCCGCCTGTGGAACTCACTCCCGTATTCTTGCTTTCCTGACGGCTACGACCTCCAGAAATTTAAAAGCAAAGTTAATACTCACCTACTAACCACTGGACTCTAGCTCTCTCCCCTCCCCTGTATAATCTTCACGTTCTCTCCGCCCATGTATCTGTCATTGCACCTGCTTTCTCAGCTTTCTATTGTTCCTTTCTAACTAGCTTGTACTCCTCACTCTTTTCTAATTAATCTTTCTACATTTATGTAACCCCCTGCACATCAGTGGCGTTTCTGCCTTGCTCGGGGTGAAATGATTAAAAAAAAAAAAAAAAATCTCTCTCTTTTTCCTCTTCTATTTACTTAGCTTTTTATAGCTTATCAGCTCTTTGTGGTTTATTTAAAGCCAAAACATATTTTGGATTATAAGAATAATCCTTTTTTTTGTTGCAGATGATTATTGCATTAATAATTTTTTGAGAATAGCAATGACTTTTCCAGATGCAAGTTTTGTTATTAGCTGTAGGGACAAGTTGGATTCTTACCTTTCCCAAGGGCATTTGTGTGTAAGTGAATGGAATGAACCAGACTGGAATTGGCACTCAGCTCTGATTTCTCATTTCAAACTGCTATTACACCAACCATACATCCACTGCCACATTTTTACACAAGCTCATTAGGTAAATTACTGTTCCCACTGTCCCTCTTATTTTCAATATGTCCTGCATGTTAAATCTTCCAAACCTACATTCTGTATTATGTGTCCTAAAAATTACAACAGTTTCTTTCTGATTCCAAGTACAAAGGAAAGTAAAAAATTATCTCCACTCTTGTCTCGTGTTATGGTGAAAGTGCAGATAATTTTTTACTTACCCTTGTATTAACATCCTTTTTGTTTCCATTTCATTAAAACTTCTTTGTTAATCACATGATGAGAAAATTGTCCAGCATTCATTAACATATCAGTGAGTCAGTTAAGTGCCATACATGAAACACACTTAGGCGATCATGTCTCGAAAGAAACATGACTGACTGGGCAGAAGATTATCCCACAGTACATTAACATATAGAAAAACTAATATTACATAGTCAGTTAAGTGCCATACATAAAACACACTTAGGCGATCATGTCTCGAAAGAAACATGACTGACTGAGCAGAAGATTATCCCACAGTACATTAACATATAGAAAAACTAATATTACATAGCAGTTAAGTCATTGCCATTGCTTTCTGCGGTAGACTGGTTGCCTGCCAAGGCTATAGAACCCAATCTGTCCTGTTATTTAACCCATAACTGGAAGGAAGAGATGGATTAATACCATTCCCAAGGGTATTTGTGCGTCAGTGAATGCAATGAAT
Source organism: Ascarosepion bandense (assembly GCA_037127315.1). Lineage (NCBI taxonomy): Eukaryota > Metazoa > Mollusca > Cephalopoda > Sepiida > Sepiidae > Ascarosepion > Ascarosepion bandense. Next base: position 3,652,704 of record JBBBDQ010000738.1, read on the forward strand.
TCAACTGGAATTCAAACTCGGCTACCTGATTTCTTGTTTTGAGCCAATATCCACTGCACCACAACGTACATTAACATATAGGAAAACTAATATTACATAGCAGTTAAGTCATTCCTTTTTTTGGTTTGTAGAGGAGTTATAGCTCTGAGTCTTGAGTACTGAGGCCCTTATTATGAAAAGTCAACTACTTTGGACTGGACATTGCATGCTCATGCCTGATATAAGGATTCCAAAGAAAATTTTCTTTGGAGAATTACAGACAGGTTGATGTAATAGAGGTGGCCAAAGGAAACGTTACAAAGATACATCAAAGCACTATCTGAAATAAGTGGACATTGACCCCAACTCGCTTGAATCTCAAGTTCAGAATCAGTCCACATGGCAATTTGATAGCCACAAGGCTGCTAAAACATTTAAAAATAAGCAAACTGAAGCTGTGGCAACTAGACGAATGAGAAGGAAGGTGTAGGAAAATAACCCAACTCAGAATTGCCGCCCTAATACCACCACCTGTTAAATCTGCCATCAAAAATTGGACTCATGAAATCACTAACTAAAGCTTCCAGACTCCCATACTCTGCTTCAAGTGTGGCTGCCAATGATGATAGCTCTGAGTAAATATTTATAAGCCCACTAACATTTATATATGCAAAAATACTCTCAGAAATTTAGAAACAAGATGTGGAAACAAAACAAGTATTATTTATTATCTGGTGTTCGAGACACAAGAGATAATAATACTGAATCAAATATGAATTGGAATTCGACAGAATAAGATAAGATAAAAAATGAGTCAATTGTATAGTCATTCTCATATATTTTTTTTTATATACACGTATAATGAGTGTACAGATAATTTATTTGGAAAATAAAATAAGTGTCTTTTCATATATCTTGAATTTTTATTAAGTGACAAATGTTAACATTGTGGCCTGAAAAAAAAAAGGGGCCCAAATCTTTCTCAACCCATGTGTTGACTGCCTGTCTGCAATAGTGAGAATGTTGTGTTTGTGTAGAGGAGAAGAGTGGGGTTGATTCTCATTGGTTTAGAAAGAATGAATTAATGATAATTATAATTGTTTTATTATTTTTGACACTATAATTTTTATAAACACGACAAAGTGACAGTATAATTAGTTTTTTATTTATGTATTTTTCTTATGGTCACAACAATTTCTAGTGAAATTTTACTATTTTTTTTTTCTTGTTTTGGAACATTTTCTTGGTTTTGGGTGTAAATTTAATTATAAATTTCCCAATGCCTGAGTACTTTTGGCTCGGGTTTTGGAAGGCACCTTTTACTATTCCCATGCACCTAGAGATTTCATATCACATTTTTTTTATAGCTAAGTAAAAAAATTGAATGGAGAAGACCAGTTCTCCTCGGATTCCTTTTAGGTCCTGTGACACATTTATTGCATCATAAACAAACATAAATATCCACTAACATTTTTAAACATAACAGTGTTGCTATCCAAATCTTATAGAGCATTATCTCAAAAGAAAAGTTGGTAGGAAAGAAAAGAAATGAAAACAATATTCAACAATTTTTTTAAAAATCAGATTCAGTTTAATTTCCCAAGTTCCAACACCAATGAAAGTATAAAAGAAGCAACAAAAACTGATTGTTCATTAATTCAAAGAGTAATTTTGACATGATTATGAATTCTTTTTTTAATTCTATTCATTTCTTTCTCTATTTTTTAACATAGTAAATAAATAAATAAAAAACATTTTTTTTTTACTGTTTGTCATTTTAAATCATTTGTCTCCATTTTGGATACTGAATAGTAAATCAACATTGGATTGCTGCTAAAAGCAGATGTTAAAAAAACAATTCTCTTGAATTTTTTCAAAGTTAAAATTATGTGAAATAAAACTAATGGACAACAACAATTCATTTTATTTAAATGAAAAAAACAAAAACAAAAAAAAAACTGATTTTTTTTTCCAGGTGCAACTTCTATTATTTAACCCATTACTGGAGGAATGAATTGGATCTGTGGTGATACCTACGAACAAAAGTGATGAACCGGATGTGTGCTCTCTCATAACTAAAAAGCAAATGAATAAAAATTATTTACCAGGCAATGGGAAGCCCCAAACCAAATACAAGGATGAAATTCAAAACTAGCTGCATTTGATCCAAAATGCCAATAAAAAAAGTAAAGACAAAAATGCTTAGTCAGACAGAAGGACAAAGGAGAAGAGTGTAATTAGTTTCTCCCTTGACCTATGTCCATGGCTACTATGTTGACCTCTTCCTTTCTCCCTGTTCTAAAAAAGTACTAACCAACCTCTTCAAAGATCTGCCACATACCAACTTGCTGACTCTCTGACCTGGGAACTTCAAAATGAACATCAATCCCACTACTAAGCCTTTTACCCTTTCAGCATTATATCTTCAATGAACATTCTTTTATCCCTTTCTGTTATTATTTGCCATGAACTCTCTCTAACTTCCTGAACTTTTATTTCAAGTGTTACTTTATTTGTAAAACATTAATTGAAATGTATATATGTATAAATGTTATTTTATACTCTAATTGCCTTTCTTGTATTTATAATCATTTTACAAATTATAGTGGGCTATCTTCCCACAAGGCCAAATTCCTTTAACTTGCTACTACAACTAGAAAAGGAATAAGAGATACCCACTATAGATCCATACCTTTCTCAAGAGAATTTGTTTGTAAATGAATGGAATGAATCAGACTGAAATTTGCACTCAGCTCTCCACTTTCTCATTCCAAACTGCTGTCTATTACACCACCCATACATCCACCGTCATCTTTTGGGTATTGAAGAGTAAATCAGCATCAGATGACAGCTAAAAGAATTTATTACAAAAACAATTCTCTTGAATTTCTTTCAACGTTGACATTATATGAAATAAAATTAATGAATTCAATTAAAAAAACTAAAAAAAAAAACAAGGTTTATTCGTTACCTGTTTGATCTATATTTTTTTGGTGCTGATGGTGGTTGCTTAAATATCAGATTCCCATTCACAAGGTTATATTTTGATGATGTATCATCTTGAAATGAACCAGTTTTCCCCAGTTATGACTTCAGACTTCAAAACTTCTAAGTGCAATACAGGGGCAATGATTAAAAAAAAAAAAAGAAGATCCACACTCACTATGCTTCACTTTAATGCTTTTCTAGCTTTAAAAAAAATTTGAACATTTATCCTATCTTTTTACTTTTGTTTCCTGAGAAAATAACATTTTCAGGTGATTATTTTTCTTCCAATTATATCAATAATTTTGTTTGCTAACTGTATAGTTTAATTATGAAAACAAAATTGACAGCTTCCAAATATTTAGGAAGAACCAAACTCTTATTATACATCTTAAAAATAGGTACAAAAAATGCAATACCTAAGGGTTAAAATGCATTTTAAAAATGAAAAAAAAAATCTTTTTTGAAGCTTTTGTTTTAGTTTTAACTCCAAGCTAATAAATTTAATATTTACAATAAGCAAAATACTTTTCTCTATTTCAAAGCTAATTTTGATTGATTGGAAAGATTCTTTTTTTTTAATCACTAAAATTGCTCAAATTGACCATGCTGACAAATCTGTTGATGTAATTCTCTTTAAAAAGAAATCTTACAAAAATAAAATATCCTTTCCTGAAACTTTATTTAAAGAAGATTAACTTATTTAAAGTTTAATTAATCTGAGTAAAAACAAATATTATTTACTTTTTATTTGAAATATTACAGAGAACCATTAAAACACACACACACACACACACACACACACACACACACACACACACAAAGGTACATGTTACTATGAGGTGTTGATAGATTAATGTTAGTAATTTTTAAGTAAAAATTACTTGATGAATACACAGATAATTTTAACTAATTTTAATAATTTTAAAAGTTTAAGAACATATTCTAAGTAATTTAATATTTTATTGAATTTTAGCTACTTTGGTTTTATAATCTCATGAAGACACTTTTAGAAAAAATGTTAAAAAACATAAAATTTACTATAGTTACCGCTCTTATTTTCTGATGATGTTATATACAGATATATGTATTTAAAAAATCAGCACGTTTATAGACTCACCAAAAAAATAAAAATTATTTTTGAAGCACTGGAAGATCTCAGAAATGTAATAAGCATTTACATTGATGATTAGTAAATATAATTAACAATATCACCTAACCACTTCAAATTGATACAGAATTTTAAGTGATTTAAAAGTTTATAAATTATTCTAACTAGTTGGTCATTTTTGTTTAGCTGCATATCAACCTCTAAGGGTTATTTAATACCAAAATTTAAATATTTTGAATAGAATTTTATGGCTTCAGCTGAATATATTTTGAATGCAATTGTATGCCTTCAATTACAAATAACATTTATTATTGGTTATTTTGCTTTAAATTGTTGGTAATTTTACTATAATTAGATATTGTTGGTTGATTGAATTTGAATGGGTTATTTAATGCTGAAATCTAAATATCTTGCATGCAATTTTATGCTTTCAACTACAGATACCTTGCACATAATTTTATATTCTCAGATTAAATTTATGTTCATTAGATATCTAATTTAAAGATCATAAAATGTATTTTTAGTAATTTTACTATAAAAATGTATTTTTATATATTTTTTTAGTGTTGCATTGTGATTTTGCTATAAAAATGTACTGTTGATCATTTTATTGTAAGAATGACCTGTTGATTTTTTTTTAATGATTTCTATTAGTCAATAGCTGGAACTCTAACAGGTGCTACCACCTCAGGTTATGGTGGACCTGGAAACAACAGCAATTAAGAGGTGGATCTATGCTCCTCAAAACCTCCAACTGCCCAATCAGAGGCCTTGCTGCAGGATGTAGTTTATTATCATACCCAAGACACTTATTCTAATTAAAATTAAAAAAAACAAAATGAAAAGAATTCTTGAAAAAAAAAACTTTTTAAGACAATAGTATTCATAATATATCTTATTCAGAAAAAGCAATTAAAAGCTGTTCTAATTGAATAATGTCTTAGTTTTATTGCATACTTTATTTTATGATTTAGAGCAGATTTTCTTTAACTGGGGTTGTTTAACAAAAATACGAAAAACAAAATATGATTTAAAGTTCATGAAATTTCATAAAATTAAATAAGTAGTGGACAGTAAAAAAATTTTAAAATTTATAGACAGAGATTTTTATATTTTCTAAAAAAAAGTTTCTAAAATAATTTTATTCATTTGTTAATAAGTCCTGAACATTTCATTAAAATCCAACAATTATCTGATTTTTTCAAGAAATTCCAAGTCAATGTGTTTATTACTGCAAAATGATGCTAAAATTTTCCATACAAATGTATGCTCACCTATTGATGCAAGAAAAGTAAAATCTTTAACCAAAATTTTGAAAGTTCTAAAAAAAAATGTATTAAAAAAAATATAGTTTAATAATAAAAAATCCTTTTAATAATAAGAAAGATTCTGATGATAAAACTGTTTTAATTAATTTTTTGACTTTTTTTAAATCATGTACGCTCATTTTTCACAAATCTTTTTATGCTAGTTAGTTAGTTCTTAAAGGCCATATGTGATGTATGCTTGCATGACTGTGACTGATTAGGCAGAATATTTTCCTGAGGTAAGTTCTTATTTCTTTCTGCAGTAGAGTGGTTACCACCCAAAGCTATATATTAAACCCATAGCTGGAGGGAGAAAAGATGAATACATACCTTTCCCAAAGGTATTTGTGCATAAGTTGAATATATGGAACCCAACTCTCCAATTTCTCATTCTGAATCAAGGTAGATACTACTGCCTTAAAAAAAAAAGAAAAAAACTAAGTTGTACAATGTATTACAAACAAAACAAAATGAACATGTTTACTTTTTCTTTTTTACAATCAAATACAAATGACAATTTATTGTACAGAAAATAATCTGAACATTAAGCTCTCAATAAATTAAAACTTTATCAATTTTGTAACAGTACTAATTAGAAATAGAAATTAATTGGAGAAATTATTTCTTGTTTATATTGGGTTGTCAGTAAAGTTTGTGCTGGTCTTTAGTTGTTCCAACATGTTAGAACACATCAGATTTATCAACAGATATAAATTGCTCACAATTTCAATTAAAACACACTTTAATCCATCTCTTGAGAAAGAAAGTTTAAAATTACTTTATTCATATCAATTTTGTATCACTATAAAAATGAAATGAAAATGATAAGGTGCATTTTAGACACTTGATGATTTTTTATTACTGTAAAGGCAAGAATGCCTTACAAGCAACAAAAAAGATGTGCTATGTACAACGAAGGTGCTTTAGCTGACAGAATTGTATAGAAGTGATTTGCTAAGGTTAGATTTAGTGATTGTAGCCTTATTGATGAAAAAACTCAGGCAGATCCCCCACACACACTACAATCAAGACATTGCACAATGCAGAATTAGCAGAAATGTTAAATTTATCAAAATCCGCCATCCATGAGCACTTAGTGAAGCTTGGATACTCAAATTGCTACAATGTTTGGCTACCACATGATCAGAGTAAAAATAATCTTTTAAATAACATTTGGATCACATTAGTGATTTACTGCATAAACATAATGAAAATGCAATGTTTTTTAAGCAAATTGTGATGAGTGATGAGAAATGGATTGGTTACAACAATGTTCAGCAAAAAAGGTCCTGGAGTAAGCAACATGAACCAATTTTAGCCACCCCAAAAGCAGGTTTAAGAAAGAAAGTCATGCAGTGCATTTGGTGGAATTGAAAAGGAATCCTGAGCTTCTGCCAAGTAACCAGTCAATTGATTGTGAAAAGTACTGCTTGCAACTGGATGAAAATAAAGGCAGCAATTCAAGAAAAACGCCCAGAATTAATGTACAGGAAAGATGTTTTCCATCAGAATAATGCTAGACCTCATATTTGGGCATTCCAGCAAAAATTGTTGCAACTAGGTTAGAATGTGTTTACCTCAATTTGCCATATTCACCAGACATTGCTTCTCCGAATTTTTATTTATTCAGATCTGTGGTGAACAATTATGTAGAAGCAAGCGAGTCAGAGTGGCTTGTATCTGGTGCAAAGGAAAATAAATTCTTTACCTCATTACATGACACATATTAGCGGCATTTTGTTCCTTGAAAATGGCATGAATCTCTCCTTCTCACGTTGGAATAGGTCAAAATTGTATATTCTATAACAGTGGTTTTTGTACAACTTAGTGTACTTTGACCAATAGCAAGTTGTGTGCTGATTGGTTGGACTGGAAGATGCCATTTGCCTTGGTAGTCGAAGAGAAAAGTAAAGAATGCTAATTGGTCAATTAGCTGTAGTATTGATATGATAAAAAACGCTGAAGCAGGGGAAAAGGGAGACAAAATCTTGATGTTGATGATGTGAGCAAGAACTTAAGCAATGGTGGACTGAAAATCAAAGTATTTAGGGGTATGCAAGCAATGTCAAAGAAAATGCAAACTCATTTATGAATCAAGCTAGTTCGGCATTTTTTACTAAGTGAGGCAGAAGTTTTAACAGCCAAGAGTAAAGCACTAACATGCTGTGGACATGGAAGTATTATGCTGAACATTGGTCATGGTCAACCTGTGTGATTGATACTCGAATTGTGGATGGACTACTACTTGGTTTCGATTTGCTTCTTGGGATTGATAGGATTAGAGAACTGGGAGGGGTGTACATAACTCGCTCAGGAGAAGTGCACAGTTTTGAAGGAAGTATGCCCCAGTGTGCTGCTATTTCCATCAATGAGCCTGACTTTAGTGGAGATTTCAATCATTGTAAAAAGTATGGACAGCCTCATGGAAGTAGATGAATGGACACCCACCTATAGCCCTAAAGACTAGTGCCAGAATATGCAGTACCAGACTATGCATAGGATGAATATAAGACGGAGCTCCAATCCTGGCTGGATAATGGATGGCTCCGGCCATATCCAGAAGATGAACTTTGCCCACCTAAGTGTCTGATCCTGTTAATGGTAGTTATACAAGAGAGCAAGTAGAAAGTATATCTAGGACTGGATTACCAAGAGTTAAATGGCTTTGTGGAACCGTATACCATTAACTTGAAGGTATTGGGATTGCGGGTTTGAAGTGATAAAAGCACTTTCTGATAGAGGCAAGGTGGAGAAATCCCAGATATTCCTACAAAGATTACTTGCCAATGAGTGTTCTCCTTATGTGGGAGACTTGTGGGTCACTTTTCTGTTTGCGGTTAGCTGCGGGTCGCCACTGTATTCATGAAGCAACAAGCAAATGCTCTAATCATAGGATGGAATGATGAAGTTGAGAATGCTTCTCTTAATTGCATGCTAACTGATATCATAGCCAGAATACATGAGGCAGATCCTGTAGGAGGAGACTGGTGTGTGAATGTCTGCAAAATTAGTGTATGGGTAGATGCGAGTTCTAGCAACAGAGGTGGTACTAGACGTAAATGGAAATGTCATTGAAGATGCTTCTTGGCTGCGTCCAGTTAGAGATGCTAATCACATTAATTTGGCAGAGCTAGACACAATGATAAAGGGTGTTAATTTGGTTCTTTAATGGCAGGTGTTGAAATTACATTTCTTTACCAATTCAACATGTGTCCATCAGTGGACTTGAAACACCATAACTGATAAGGCACGTATAAATACATCTGTTGAAATGCTAGTGTGGAGATGGCTGAAAACATTTCATGAACTTGTGGCTGAATACAGCTTGACTGTGGATTAACACTGGTCAAGTCCATTTAGAATCTGGCAGACCATCTTAACAGGGTGGTTAAGACTACACGAGGAGGGAATGGAGCCAGCATAATCAGTATGCGCCACTACAAAGACCAAGTTGGACGCAGATCAAGTGGCTAATATCTACCAACAAACCAGCCACCAGGGCTTAAAAGAACTATGTACTTTGTCAGGTTAGTAGACCCTTCAGTATTACTAGAAGTTATAAAAGCTGTTGTTAAGTAATGCGAAGCTTGCCAATCTATTGATCTGGCACCAGTGAATTGGCAAAAAGGAAAACTGAAGATGAGGGACAACTGGAATAGGTTGATCATGTAGTAGACATTTTCTGACATGCATTGATTGCAGACCCTCTCAGATTGCAATATGTCAACCACTACATCAATTCTACCAGTGTAGTGTGCCAGTTGGAGTCAAATTTTATGAACGGGGTCTGCCACTTGAGATTTTGACCAACAATGACGCAGCAAACATTTCAAGAGCTTTTTGAGTAATTGGGGTGTACATTTGCAGTTTTGATGTGCCTATGCACACACAGGGAATGGTATAGTGGAAAGAAGTCACCAAAGCATCAAAATCATTCATGTGTTTGGTCCCTACACCTGCACATGACAGCAATTCTGAAGAAAGTGAGCAGTTAGTAAATTTGAGATCAACTGCATTAAGAGAATCCAATCACTCCCCCAATAATGAATCCTTTGAAGATGAATCATCTTTACAGGATGATCCCTTAACTGTCGTTGGCCAAAATATTACTGCGGTATGTCCTGCTAGCTCTCCTGGTGGTAGTGCATCTGATAACGAAGCTTGCATTGCTCCACTTCAAAGGAGTACTCAACTGTATTTTTTATGATCAGGAGATCAGAGGGGAGTATGGCAAACAATTACGTAAAAGCAAACAAGTCAGAGTGGCTTGTATCTGGTCAAAAGATATCAAAGGAAAATAAGTTCCTTACCTCATTACATGACACATAACGGTATTTTTGTTCCTTGAAAATGACATTTTAGGTTAGTCAAACCTGTACATACTGTAACAGGGTTTTGTACAGCTTAGCATAGTTCGACCAACAGAAAGTTGTGTGCCGATTGGTCGGACTGGAGAATGCCATTTTCCTAGGTAAGTGAGGACAAAAGTGAAGAATGCTAATTGATCAATGGTGCTGGTATGATAAAAGAGGGATGAAGCAGGGGAAAAGAGAGAAGAAATCTTGACATTGGTGATGTGTATGGAGCACTTCGAGGTGGTGTAATGGTTAGAAAAGCTTGTTTCGCAAAAATCATTACAGCTGAGTAGTGAGTTCAACCCTCACTGGGTGTCCCATACTTTCGGCCTTTTGCCACATCTAAGCTATGCTTAGAAAATCACCATTGGTGATGTGTACGAGATCTCAAGCAATGGTGGTGGACTCCAAAGCATATGTGTGTGCGACGTCAGAGAAAAAAACAAAAGCTCATTTACTAATCAAAAATAATCTTTAGTAGAAATTTTCAAATCTTTTGATGACTAAAAAAATAATTAAAAAAAGCACCTTAATGAGTTCTTTGCCGAGAAACCACTGGAAGAAATTCTGGGAAGACGGAATAAATATTTTTAAAATTTGAAGGAAAAATGCAGAAAGGTTATGCAACTACTAAATGATTTAAGTTAAATAAATATTTAATGGCATAATTTTGTTTTGTGTTTTAATTTCCCTTAAAAATCGGAATGAATTTTCCTGACAACCAAATTAGGAAGACTAAATCATTCGCTGTTGATAATTTTCCTTCGTCAGGTTTTACAACAGAAACGGTGTCAACTGAAAAAAATCCACTATCCTAAAATAAAATTGCGACATAAACCGAAACGCGATATAAACTTTTTAAAAACAAATAATCATAAACTTAATTTTCATCCAAAAAACTTTAAGCACCGAATTCAATTTTACAGTAGATCTTACTCGTTGTAGGTTCATAGACAAAATTTAATATTTTTTAACTATTCAGTATCATTTAGTTAGTTAAAAAAAAAACGAAAAAAACGTAATAATTTTTTCGATTACTGATACGGTGTTTCGGGGGGTACGTATGTGCTGTACTTCTTTCTGCCATGCAATTCACAGTTATTGTATTTTAAACTAGTTTAAAATACAATCTCTTTCGCAAGAAAAATTTCCTAATAAAAGGTATGATATCGTCCTTTTTTTCTTATAGTGATTTTTTATTTTATGACTTTATTTACTAAGAATACCCCATGACGCAAGTAAAGCACTTTCTTTAAGTCGGTCGAAACAATTTGTTTAGTTTACAAACAATTTTTAAACTTACATCGAAGTGTCTTCTTGTCTTTACATTTGTTTCAAATTAACGATAAATATTTAATAAGTCAAGATTTTTACAACTTAATTTTTATTATTTTGTCACGCGTCTTCACAACCTTTCTCGGCAATTTTGAATAGCCTAACATTAACAATTAAACTTCTCTAGCACCTCTGTATGAAGGTAATGGTTGACCATCAACTACTGAGAGGTGAGTTTGATCCTCACTGTAAGTCCCATACTTGTATTGTGCCAAAACTGCACTTTGTTAATAATGTATTGTAAATGTATTGTAGCCTCCTCCTAGCATACCCACTCTACATGACAGCCAAAAATGAAAACAATTGAAAATATTTCACATTTCAGATAGTTAAACTGGGGAAAAAGAGTTTTTTTTTAAAATTTAGAATAGATTTATTTATTTTACTATTCTGTGTATGAATTAATCATGGAGTGTAAATTTAATAAATGCATTTCTTCAGTATCGACTGTATTTTTTTACAACAAAAATAAAGTTGATTTGAATTTAGAACACGAGTAAGGGGCATAACTTTTTAAATAAGGAATATATTTAGAAAAATTAAAAACCACTTTCAAAATATATTTTCTTAATTAATTGAATTTAAATTCACTAACATAACATTGCATCATTTTTAAATATTTTGCTTTTTAGACTCACTCTATCACACTTTTTTTTTATACTTATCAGCAAAGGGGGATAAATCAAAAATAACTTTCACTCCACATTTCATCTCATGTTTTTTTCAGAAAACCCATTAAGTATTTTTTGTTTTAAGTTATTAGTTTGCTAAACATTATTCTTCCACCAAATCATTTTTATTGGATCTTCTCCCGTTCTAGACTCACGGTATAATAAAAATGTAAACAAAAAAAAAAAAAATGGCTGTTTCACTGAATTGGTCAGCATTTCAGTCAGTTAAAAGTGCCCTACGTGATACACGCTTGGGCGATCATGTCTCGAAAGAGACATGACTGACTGGGCAGAAGATTATCCCGCAGTAGGTTGCCATTGCTTTCTGTAGTAGACTGGTTGTCGACCAAGGCTATAGAACCCAATCTGTCCTGTTATTTAACCCATAACTGGAAGGAAGAGACGGATTAATACCTTTCCCAAGGGTATTTGCGCATAAGTGAATGAAATGAATTCAGCTGGAATTCGAACTCGGCTCCCCGATTTCTCGTTCCGAGCCTGTATCCAATGCACCACAATGCTTAACAATCACAAATAACACAAATTCTGTTGGTTTTATATTCATAGTTCATGACCATATATTGAGAAATATGAAAATGTTAGCATGTAGCAGTAAATAGTAAAATTCACCTCTCTGAATTTTGCCACACTCAAGTCCACCACAAAATTTTGTACATATCTTGCCATAGGGTCATTCCATGTCATTTCACCAGGGCTTTACACTCATTGACACCAAATTACTTGAAATGTGGCACAAATTTTTTCCTTCATGAGTTAAGAAAGTGTGCCAAATTATTTTGTGCTAGACCTTACTGTTCTGAGGTGGGGGGGGGGGGGGGCTATAAGTTTTCTATTTTGTCTCTGTCTGCACAGCATCACAGAATCTCAGTGTTTTTTAGAAGATTTTTAAAAAATGCATTCAATATTTCTTAAATTTTAAGCCAAATAAGGACTGTAGAATCCAAATATCCAACTATTTTAACCCTATACCTGATAGAAAATGTTATTTTACTCGCCCAAATTGATGACTCCAAATTCAATGACTTTTCATCTATGTAGCTTATGGTCAGTCTGTAGAAAATATGTCCTTTTCAATTTTTATATTTTTTTCCTAACATCTACTATGCCTGCTCAAGGTCACCAAAGAATTTTGTGAGAGGTTCAAGTCTACTTTAGAAGATATGACCAAGCCAAGTTTAGAGTTTTTTTTTCCTATGTACATGCAAGATTTCAGTGAAAGGTTATAACTAAAGACAATCATCCTGACACCTTCATACTCTGGTCACACCAGGAAGAGGTTCAGATGCTATACAACCGTGTGAACTCAATAAGATCATCAATACAGCTCACTATGGAAAAAGAGAGCAACAACAAACTAGCATTCCTGGATGTACTAATAGATCAAACAGAGAGGGGTTTCAAGATGTCCATATACAGCAAGCCAACATTTACCAGACAATACCTCAGCTTCAACTCCCACCACCCATACAATGTAAAGAAAGGGATTGTCTACTGCCTGCAACACCAAGCAAACGTCATAAGCAGCGACCCAGAGACATACAAACAGGAAATGGTCAATATTATCAGTACCAAACAATGTAACAGTTATCCAGGGTACATGACAACAACTTCAACGAACGTGGAAGGGAGGGTGTATGAGGATAACAACTCTCACAAAACAACCTCGGTCTGTCTACAATGTATGAAGAGGTTATCGGAGAAAATATAAAGGATCTATGGTCCATATAACATCAAGATGACCTTCAGAAGTGGTTCTACATTATGCAGATACCTCTCCTGAGTAAAACCCCAAACAGAGGCAGACTTGACTAAGGACTGTGTACGCCATTCCATGTAGCTGTGGAAAGAAATATAAAGGTGAAACAGGCCGCCCCCTTAAGGTAAGGCTACAATAACATTGCAAGGCTGTAACATGAGGGGAGATAGAAAAATCAGGCATAGCTGACCACATATGGAGGTAGAAAGGAGATTACTGCCCCTTTGGGATAAAGTTGAAATAATAGATAAAGAATGCCACTGGAAACTATGTAAACTTAAGGAAGCAGCGCATATGCAAGTATACAAAAATCTTGTCTGCTAGGCAAGCATAGAAATGAATACAATATGGGAACCAGTAATACAAATTGCTATAGAAAATTATTAAATTGCATTATGAACTCTGGTAAAAAAAAAAAAAATGGTTACTGAAACATTAGGTTTATAAGTCCCAGAAATTCATTTTGCTGTTGTCATCAAGGACACATGGCCCACTCAGTGGATATAGACATTGGTTAGTTCCAGTAACTTGACACAATTGAGTTCAATACCAGGCTATGTGAACTTATAACTTAGAGACTTGAATTAAAGGGAGATAACTACCAGAAGAGACTTCACACAATAAATAATATACCACAGTGATTGTAATAAATGGTTCGGTTTGAAATTCTTAGCACCTGAAGAAAGCTAGAGCATACAACCGACGAAACATTGTCAATAGGACAATAGTTCGAATAGTGTAAATACTACCTCATCTTAGAAGTATAGACAAATATTTAGTTGGCACTAAACATATAGTTCAAGGAAATGCTTTCATCACTATTTTTCAAATTCTTTTTTTTTACAATTTTTCAAACTTATTTTCATGAAACAAAAACATTTGATTTTTTTCATTCAGAAGAAAGTGATAATAAAAACGAATATACAAAGAGTCTTTAAAACATTACATTCTAAACTACACTGTGCACTAAATTGCGCACTGTTGTGTATACAAACTAAATTGTTTTGGATATAATTTTTTGCACAGATAATTTATCCATCTTAGACAAATGATAAACTCTAGCATTTGGTGTTGTAGTAAAATGAATGTGATGGAAGAGCTGGGTGCATGAACTTAATCAGCAAGTCTGTATTTTCCGTATCAATTTTTAGGACTATGCCAATTCAAATTTTATTGTCACACCTGCAACAAGCATATCCTGAAACAACAAATTTCACTGGTTTTTCTTCAGCCCCAATAGAGAAGTCATATATTAGGTCATAGTTTTCATCTTCGCTGCATTGCTTCATGGCTATTTTATCTCTGACAAGTGGAATAAATTGATGAAAACTTCTTGTTCCTGGGACTGTGGATGCATTTTAAATCTCATGGTGAGGTTCTTTCCCACTTCCTCAACTTCCTTTTTTGCAACTAAAATGAATTCCATACCTTTAATGGCAGATTTGCAAGAGTCAATCATAGATTCTGGGGATGGGATTTGTTTGGTAGTTTGTCTTCGGAGACTTTCTTTTGACACTATCCTTTTCACTGACCCACCTATGCCATGACTTGTTGCAAAGAAATTTCATTGAGTTCAAAATCTTTCTGATGATTGCACAAATTGGTAAAGTTCTTGTAATTTTTGTATTGTGCTATTCAACCATCTGTAAAATACTCAGTATTTTTTATATTTGGCAGGGTAGCTTTGATTACTTAGACTACAAAATTTTGAAAACCCAAAGGAAACTTGGGTTTTGTTCTTTGAAGAGCTCATTTAGGTTGCACAAGATGAGTCTCTTCTGCTGATGAATATTATGTTTAATACTAATGTAGTCTTTCCTGCCTGGCATCAGTCAAGTATTTACCCTATTCCCCCACTGGAGCGAGATGTGACACAAAGTCGGTTTTTAATGTGGGTAGACTGGACGCATATGAGCAGGCAAAGGTAAAAAAATTACCCAATCCCCACAACCGCTGGTCACGCTGTCCCTGATGATGAGCATTTGGTTGACCCCTCTGGTGCAATGGGGTGGCATGGCCTTGGGACACTGTTCCTCGGACCGGGCATCTCACAGTATAATTTTTCTCAATTGCATATCTGTCCTCGGACAGAGCTACAACTTAGCTGCACTCTGTCTTCGAGGACAGAGATGCAACTGAGAGATGATTAGGATCCCCGCCTGATTTGCATCAGGTAAGTATATTTATCATCTTGGTAAAATGCTTCCACTAGCTGTGCAATATCAGCAGGCAAAAACTTGCCCCTTTTTGGTTCAGCTAAAACACCTCTTTCCAAACACATTGTGTACAATGTGTTCTGAAACACCAAATACATCCATGACTTTTTTTTCTGTGACAAGTCAGTTGGGGAAAGTGTCAAGATCTGTATTTTCATTTTAGTTGATTCCACTGTCTTGACTTTTGCTACAAAAAGCTCTATCATTTTATCAAAGTAATTAGCTTTATCTAAGATCTCATTTTTGAATTTCCTCCTCATTCAATAGTTCAGAGTCAATGTTTAATGACCTGCCTCATTTGGACTTAATGCATTGCATTGCAGAATAAATTTTTCTCTTACTTAAATGAGCTTTTCCAGAGTAATGAAACCCTTTTGTTTTCAGTGGAAACATTCATTGATATTTCTCTTCTCTGTTTCTGCAGAAGTACTTGTATCAAGCTCTTTCATTTCTTCATCTCATACATGATTTGATTCTTCATTATTACTACCCTTTTCTGATTCTGCAGAAGTACTTGCTTCAAGCTTTTGTATTTCCTCATCCGATACATGTCTTGGTTTTTATCATCAGGAAGAAGTTTGCGGATTTCAGGGAAGAGTTTCTTGCCTGGGTTTAGTACCAACTTAGCCTTTGCTTTGTTTGCCATCTTCAATGAAATTGGTTTCAAACTGCCTTTGATTTGCTTTGTATGATTTTTAAATGGATTACAACATCTCTTTTCAAGCCATTCATAGTTAGTCAAGATCTGCGTGTGATGGTAACAGATAATCTGTATTTTATCTTCATCAAGTCCTGTTCTATAAGAAATAAGCTTTTTACATCCATTGCATCCAACTGTCCAGCTGAAATCAATCCAACCTGGTTATCATGGAATAAACCATGACATGTTTTAACTGTTAGCTCATTACAGATAGAACAATTCGTCTTTAAATAAAAAAAGGACCTACTGTACTTTGATTATCCTGTGTGAGCTAGTAAAAAATTCAAGTAGTTAGGAAAAAATAAAACTTTCTCCTTGAATACTGGAGGGTAAGTGACTGGTGTTTCAGGACTGACAGACCGGGCCCACTCCTGGTCATAGAGAGTCATTAAAGGTTCCCAGTTTGACTTGATTTCATCTTTATCACATTTATAGCCAAGGTATCACAGATCTTACTCCTACCAAAATAGTGGTTAAAAAGAGTTAAGGAACTAGATAAAAATGGAAAACTCTTTGGTACAATTTTAAGATGTTTTAAGGAATTTTTGTACATTTAATCATTCTTATTATCAAATTTTTTCAGAATGAAAAAAAAATCATCTTTTTGTTCCATAAATTGATTATTAAAATTTGTAAAAAAATATGTTTTAGTTTCATGAAAATAATTTATCAAAATAAAAATAAAAAAACACAAACAAAAATAATTTATTTCAACTTCAAATGTTTAGTCTCATTTACAAATATTCTCTGCATTATTGATTGACTATCATGCATGAGGCAATGTTTACCACTTCTTAAAGATAATCTATCCATACAAAAAGCAGTATCTGCAATATTAATTAAAATATTTCTTTAAATTAATAAGAACAATCTTATTGAATAGTTTAAGAATTCACTTAGTACAATATCAACATTTGAGAGGTCATGGAGCATTAGGATGATTGTCTTTAATTATAATCTTTCACTGAAATCCTGCACATACATAGGTAAAAAAACCTCTAAACTTGGCTCGGTCATATCTTCTAAAGTGGACTTGAACCTCTCACAAAATTCTTTGGTGACCTTGATCAGCATAGTAGATGTTAAGAAAAAAATATAAAAATTGAAGAGGACATTTTTACAGACTGACTGTGAGCTACATAGGTGAAAAGTGTTTGATTTTGAAGTCATCAATTTGGGTGAGTAAAATAACATTTTCTATCAGATATAAGGTTAAAATAGTTAAATATTTGGATTCTACAGTCCTTATTTGGCCTACATACCAAATTTCGAAAATATTGAATGTATGGATCTATTTAAGTACTTTAAAATGGTATATAATTTTGTGGGTGAAAAACAACTGAGATATTGATATTTAAATTTTGTGACTTTTCCAAAATTCACCTTTTTCACAAAGATCAAAGAGTCATATCTCAAAAACCTTTTGACCTAGTGGTGTAAAATAGGAATCATTAAATTCATATCCTGAAGTGCTATATCTGTACATAATTTAAAAAAACTGTGTAGTGATAGTCAGACGCTTGCTGATTTAACACAGAATGACTCTGTTGCTAATCTAATACTGGTTATAAACTCATAAAAATCTTGTATAAAGGGGAGCTCATCAGAACAATTACTATAAAAGTATTTATAGAAAAGGCAAAAGGAAGCTACATTATGGTGATTGGAAACTGACCAAAGCCTGAATGCCAGGTCAGGACCAATAACATTTCAGATTCTTCTTTGGATTTTCATCAAAAACCTCTAAATATGCAGGAACATTAGAAGATATGTAGCAGCAATATTCAATGCATGGGTGAATGGTAGAAATATGTAAGATCAATTATCGTGAGAAAAGTTGTCTAGCATGACACAGTAAGCCAACTTTCCTAACAACAAACCTAGTGATTGACCCAATATAATTTCCACTTCATCTCAGCAGAAGATGTTAGCCCAAGAAGATGCAATGAGTCACACGACAACTGGTGAAAGACAGAAAGGGATCTTTCAGACAATTAATAGAGAGCAGTTTTAGTTTGGAGGTGTTAAAAATTAACAAGTCATTCTTTAATCTAGTTAACAGCAGATTGTAGATGATTTTTAAGATCACCTGCCAATTTGATCTTATCAAACTTTCTATTTGCATATATTATGTGCATATGCACTTTTAAAACATTCATTTTTAAAGCTATAATAAAATTCTGTACATTTCAACCCAGATTATCTACATTTTTGTATTATTTTTTGTAATTTGACTGGAAATACTTTCATAATTCGATATATTTTTCAGGCTATTGTTTATGTCTTACTTATTTTTTGCACAAGGTTTCAACTAACACATTCCTTAGCCATCACCAGATTTTGCTGAATTCAAGAGTTGAAATAACTTTTGCAATGACAAAGATTCTTCTTAGACTTACAAACAGTTCTTTTTCTTTTTTTTTTTTTATTTGTTTGCAGTTCTGAAATGCCAAATGGAAAATGTGTCACGGCAATTTTAGTTGGTGCAGGCCAGAGAGGAAATGTATATACCATGTATTCTAAGATAGAACCTGACAAGTTTAAAGTAAGTATTAAATCCAATAAAAATTTTTTTAAAAATATTACTTTAAACATCTGTGATGTTTGCAATTCAGCATTTTTTTTTTACCTAATTATAAGTCAGTATAATCTAAGGTGTACTGCAAAATAGGGGAATATTTAGTTTTTTGAAGTAATTTTCCAACCACTCCCAAAACTTAAGACTACACTGTTTATCAATTTCACACTCTTTGACCCTTTGATTTTTTTCAGCCCTCCCTTATTAAGCCACTCACTTTATTGTATATTGAGAAAGATTATCATCTCCACAATTATTAAAACCCTCTCTCTTCAGGTACCTAGAGGAGTCAAGATTTTTTTAGTAACCTAAAATGCTTGTTAGTGCTGAAAAATTTGGCTCATTTTTGTTTGAATTTTTAAGATGAAGAATTGTAGTGATATATGCTGATGCTCATTGAAGGAGTTGGGAGTTAAAGAATGACCCTTTAATTAGGCATGACAGTTCAAGGCACTTAGGGGCAATACTTATCTTCAATCAGTCTCAACATAAATATAAAAGTGTGGTTTTGGATCTGTAATTTATGACTTTTCCTAATTAAAATGACAGACAGGAAGAATTCTAATTCTATAAAAGAGGAACCATTTTGCCTGCTAACCAGTCCACTGATAAGCACTATAAGAAGAGAAACCTATTTGATGCTATTCACTTCATTTTTTTTTTTTATTCTAGTAGCATCCATCCTGATCAATAAACCAGAAGGATTTCTTCAACACGTTTTCCTTGTTCATGATTTTTTACTGGTGGGGGTCACTTTTTCTGCACCAAGTCACAGCAGTCACCCAAGAAGTGGCATCTAATTGATTGTTTTTTACAGTTTATCGACCCTTTGCAGGTTATTTAAAGCCAGGAAATATGTTTAGATTGAAATAATTTTTTTTAGATAACAATGGTTTATTGATACAAGTCTTACTAATTAATTAGCTGGGGGGAAATGTGGATTCATACGATATTTGTGTGTAAATGAATAAAATGAGCCCAAAGGGAATTGGAACTTAGTTCTCCAAGTGATATCTAAAACCTAACCATGTGCTGGTCCAAGGTGTAACACTAAAATATCTACTTTTTCTCCTGGAAAAACATATTTTGAATAACAAATAAAATATTTACATGGAAGACTTTGTAAACATTAGAGTTCACATAGTATATAAGAACTGCCAGACTTTCCTCCTACCTAAATTTCCAGATTTGAGCCAGACTTCCAGTCAGATAAAAATTTGTTTATAACAGTTCAAAGCACCTAGAGGTAATGTCTATTTCTAATTGGTCTCAACCAAAATATTTTGGTTTGGGATTAGTGTAAGTTGTGTTTTATGATTTTTCCTAATCAAGCTGGTAGGAAGGAGTTCCTAAAAGAGGAGCTATTTTATCTGCTAGCTAGTCCACCCTGGCAAGCATTACAAAGAAGAGTCCTATTTGACAATCTTCACTTTCTCCATTTCCAAAATCTGGTAGCTGTCTCATTTTGCTGTTGAAGCACATGAATAACCCAGAATGATTCCTTTAACTGTTTTTATTCATCCATGAAATTTTTTGACAAGTTCACTTTTCAATCATGTCACTTTTTTCTACATCCAGCCATAGCGATCATCCAAGAAGCATCTAAAACTAAAATGCTGGTCCAAGTGGTAACACTACAGAATTATAATTATATGCTAATTTTTCACGTTGATTGTTATTGGTACAAAGTTTCAGCCATTTCACTCTTCAACATTCTTCAAAAGAAGTGCAAAAAGTCATATACTTTGGATCAGTGATATTACAAGCAGGAAATAATGAAATATAGTTGAGCATAGAGTTTCAAATGAAATCAATCTACCCTTGAGGACTAAATACACAGGAGCCTTTCACAATCAAGACAAGTGGACATTTGTGGTTTTTGAGACAGTGAATAATTTTCAGCTCAATTATGTAAATGTATTAATGTTAAGATTAAAACAAAACCGTCACATTTCTAATTGGGCATCTTGACATGGTCTAATGGTTAGCAAGCTTGTCTCACTAGAATCATTACAATCGAGTAGTGAATTCGATCTTCACTGGGTTCCCTATAATTTTGGCCTTATGCCACATCTAAGTTCTGCTTATAAAATCACCTATCACATTTCTAATTTAAAAAGAAAATAAGGGTTTCAATATCTTTTAAGTGATTTTTATATAAAAGTTGATTCAGCACCCTAAAAAACACATGGGAATAAATGTCTAGATCATGAAGAAAGTTTTGTTGGAAACTGATATTTGTGCCAAAAATGGGTAACAATCAATTTAGTGTATGAAAGGAATTGAGTGTATTTAAAATATCTTCCTGAAAACAATTTTCTTAGATTTTGCAGATTTAAATTGTTTTGATATTTGGAAACTTAACACTAAAAAGGAGAAAACATTTTGTCTTGCATATTTCATGCTAGCATCATACAGAGTTAGGGGTGGTCAGAGACAAGAAAGCAAGTAAAATATGAGAAAAAAAATTGTGTTAATTTGACTTAATTTTGTGTTGTAAGGTACCTAAATCCTCTTGGTATAGGTCATTTTTTAAGAAGAGTGTCAAGTTAAACCAGTCTGTCATTTATAACATTCAACAAGATTTCAATGTTTTTTTTTGCAAAAATAGACAGAAAATACTACTATCAAACAAAATTTTGATTAAATTCAAATGATTATAATTTAACTAATACTTGAAGTTTTGATAAAGTTAGACCAGTTCTGAAATTCTGTGATTGTCTACTTTTAGAATAGATATCACACATATCACTTGGGAAATGTTAAAAAAAATGCCAAATATCTGTTTATAAGCCTATTGTGAAATAAAGGGGATGTGTTGAAATTCAAATAAATATATTATTTTTGACAGATAGTTTTTTTTAAATTTTTTTTTTACTTATGCTCACCCAATATAAAGCTCAAGAGCCACTCAAGGTAGAATGTTACTGAATAAAGTGTGTAATATGAATGTAGGAGTAGTAAGTGAGGATTATAAGTAAACAAGTTTGCCTATCATCTGGTTCACACTCCTCCTTGGTCTTTTGAACAGGAGTATAGGTTTATCTCTTGTTTCTTTTTTAGGATTGAGTTTCCAGTTCTTTCTTAGTGGCCTTATTGCCTTGCTTGGGGTGAATTGATAAAAAAAGGATATGCAGAATTGGCAATGATTGACCCTTGACATGAATAGGTTAAAAGTTAAGCATTTTGAAATGCATCCATGCAGGAGTCTGTCTGACAAAGCAGCAATTCTTGAGAAAAATTGGAGTCGAATTTCCTCCTTACAACTGGGATATGAATGGATTGAAAGGGGGTTTGATTCCATGGATACAGTGTAGCATTGTAACAGAGCAGTGACACTGATGGAGTCATAATAGTACATGAAACATTATTTACTAACTTGAGGTATTCAGAAAGCCCAGAATACTAGGTGAAGAATATAAAAATACCAAGTGAAAAAAATAAATTATAGCACACTAATTAATCAGAGTGGAACCTAATGAAAAAAATTAAGTTTAAAAATATTAACTCAAACTTATGAAATGCTGAGGAAATGAATGGATGTAAGTCAAATGACATCAGTGAGATTTGAACTCAAAAATAAATCTGGTAAGATTTAGTAAATTCAATACAACTGAATCTAGCAGACTTACACTGAATTGTCTGGTATTGAATATTTTAGAAGCATAGATCACATGCAGTGATAATAAAAAGTTCTTTGTTTAGGGATAATATCCATCAGTATCATCTGCTGGGTGAAAGTTTGGTATTCCGAGTAAAAAAAGACTGCTGCAGATGGTGGATTGTTATGTTCAGTTCTTGAGCGAAATCTAATGAGGAACACAAAGTTTTCTCAATTAAACTCTAAAATTCTCTACAAATAACTCTGTTGGATAGAAGAGATGGTAAGAATTTTAAATGCCATTTCATACCATTCACTCTTGGTTTTGCTTTAGTGGGTAAACTCATAAAATTCCTAGTAATGGCATATGTAATTACTTTCCAAAGAGTCTAATAGTTGACTGTGATCAAATTTCATTGGTTGAATTTTTTTTTAAACATATTATTTGCATTCATTCTCTTTTTTTTTTTTTTTTTCAACATTGAGATATTTTTAACTAAGTTTTAATTTAATTATTTGAGATAAATTGCTGTATTATGTTCAACTAGCACTATAGCCTGGTGTTGCTTGGGTGTAATGAAAGCTTTAAAACTAATCCATGGTCCTGGAGCTCAGACTCTTTGGACATTGACATGAAAGACTAAAAAGCAATAGTTATTTCCAGTTAAAGCAAAACCGTAGACTGAAAGAAAAATGAATGGATGTAAGTCAAATTTTGATTTCCTGGTATCA
This sequence comes from Ascarosepion bandense, assembly GCA_037127315.1. Classification (NCBI taxonomy): domain Eukaryota; kingdom Metazoa; phylum Mollusca; class Cephalopoda; order Sepiida; family Sepiidae; genus Ascarosepion; species Ascarosepion bandense. The sequence continues at coordinate 3,676,051 of JBBBDQ010000738.1, forward strand.
ATGTCAAATAAGTTTTTTTCGTTGTAAACTGAATTTTGAAGGCTAAATAAGTCCTCTGAGTAAATGGTATTATGGCTGAGAATAAGAACTACAATTATACCTACTTGGAGCCAAACCCGAAGCAAAAACTAAAATAAAAGGGCTGGAAAAAATACAGACATACAGGCAGATAAACAGACACACACACACAAACATCTTGTGTTTTCTATATATATATATATATATATATATATATATATATATTATCGATTTTCTGCACTATTATAAGAACTGCAACCTTGAAACTTCTGAATATCATTTCTTATGTCTTTGTCTATGAGTGTATCAAATCTGATTAAAATCTGACCACTCCTTCTATAACCCGATTTTTTCGATTATCGATTTTCGATATTTATCAGGGTTACCTCGACACAAAACCTAGCTAAGAACACTCACAGACGCTTATAGTAGAACTGTGTAAATTTTCAAGAAAATCGGTTCAGCCGTTTCCGAGTCTATAGGTAATGGACACACACACACACACACACACACACACACACACACACACACACACACAAAGTTCCATTTATAAATAAGTTTAGATAGATTGACAAAAATTGTTTATGTTTATATTTTGTTTTATTAATAACAGATCATTTCTGTGGCTGATCCCAAAAAATATGCACGGCAAAAAATACAGGATACTTACAACATTCCGAATGACTTTGTTTTTTCTGGTAAGTTTTCAATGGTTGTCAGTCAGCCTTATTTCTTGTGAAAACTGTATTTTAATAACTTGCTTTTTAATTCCCAGCTAAAGATTAACTAGCAGGATAGACTGGGCTTTTAGCCTTGGGTGGCAACCAACCTATGAAAAGGAAAACTGAATTCCAAACTGTGGGGAAGGCAATGAGAAAATACTTTTTCAAAAATACATGGCAAGTCACAGATAATAAAGAAAAGAAAACAGTAGAGAGCCATGATCACCAATGTCCTGAATAGACATGGCACTTGAAAAAATATTTTCCTTATTTTAGTTAATCATAAACTTGAGTTAGTAGGACTTTGAATAAGTTCTCGCTGGTTTTTCATGAAAAGTAATGTTTTCATTACAAAAATTAGTAAGAAACATGTCACTGAAAGTATTATCCATTGATAGCCGCTACTTTTTCCCATTTTTCTGGTAGCATTTTAAAAATGACACATATTTTGAGGCTAACCACAAATCAAACCATTTTCTGGCATCTTCATAAGAATGAAAGTGCTACTCAGCCAGGCTATGTGCCATCAATTAGTGATAACAAGTGATAATTGGACAGAGCAATGCTTGGTGAATACAATGGGTGAGGTAGGATTTAACATTTAAGCATTTCCAACTAGGTTTTTACCTGTTTTGCAACATGTGACCTAGCGTTGTCATGTTACAAAATCACTTTGTCATGTCTCTGCTCGTATAACAGCTGTTTTTGCTCGGCTCAAATTTATCAATTGTAGTCAATAGTGATTTCCTGTGATGGTTTTGGTCAGTTTGTGTAGCTCATAACTTCACCCAGCTAGTCTCACCAAATGCAAAGCAGAAACTTCAAACCATGGATATTCAGCCAATGTTGATACATGGCCAAGCTTACCCCGTGAACTTCTACGCTTAGGGTTATTATAGGGTATCCACTTTTTCCATGCTGGTCATGATATGATGCAAAAAAAACCTTTCCTTTTCTGCCACTGAAGCAGCTGTTCACATGTGAAAGATGCTGTTCGACATCTCTTGGCTTCAACTTGTACAGCACCAACTGTCCTTGCTTTTGAATCATTCTTATTGCTTTCAAATGTTACAAAACTGTTGTGTAATCATCTCCTAATGATTCTGCAAGTTCAGCTAGCACCAGACATGAGTTTTCATGAAGTAATGTTTCCAATTCTTCATCTTCAAACTTTTTTGGTGTGTCAGAGGGTTTTTTATCTTCAACATCAAAATCATTATTTTTGAAGTGTCTAAACCAATCTCTGCTTGTTGTTTCTGATAGAGCATAGTCATCGTATGTCTCAACAAGAATTTTGTGTGCTTCAGCTGCAGATTTCTTTTGAATAAAGTAGTGCAGTAAAATTCACTGCAAATACACTTTCTTTGGCACAAAATCTGACATTTTTAACGCTATGAAAAATGAATCTGTTTAAACTTCGGTGAAATGACATACACTGAATTTCAAGCTTTCTTATAGTACTTCCTTATAGACCTGTTACCATCTGAAACAACATGTATGCAGTTTTGGGAACACCATCTGTTGGAAAACAGCGAGAACTTATTCAAGGTCCTAATAATTTTGAAGTAGTTATTCTTTCATTTTTTTTTTTATCACAATGCCCAGCATGAACTGAATGCCTAAATTTAAACACTACTTGTTGGTTAGTTTTTGTAGCCTTCGTGGTAAGGTACTATTCCTATAAGAGAGGCTCTGAAGGGTAAGGGATAACAGTTCAAGTCCCATTTGATTTTATTCTTTAGTTTTCGATCCACACTGCTTATTTAATGTTTGCAGAATAGAAAAAGGAAAAGAACATTGTAATATATAAAAAGAAAAAAAAATGAAAAAACAGTCACAAAAAGATCTGTGAAAAAAAAATGCAACCCTCCTAAAACTATTAATTGTTGGTATATTTAATTTTGAGGAAAGATATTATCATTCCAAGAGTTGTTCAAACTTTTAAACCTTTATTTTTATTCCTTTTGTTGTTACCAAGAAGTTTCAGCTAATCTATTTAATGCCTTCATCAGTTGTACAAAGATACTGGTAACTTTAAGAAAAATCATTATCTATTCAAAGACACTTGATTAAAAGAGATAGAAAAAAGACAAGCCTTACTTAGAGCTACAAAGAACAAGAAGTTGTGGAGAACCATGCTGGCCTATGTCCTAAAGGGACATGAGTCAAAGAAAAAGATGATCTTTGTATCCCTGAATAAGGTCAGAGAATAGTTTGACCAAAATGTTGTGGTAAAAGTGAAAGCAACTGAAAACAGGAGTTTTTCAATTAAAAGATTATTGATGTAACATTTAAATTTTTGAAGATTGAAGTTGATATCAAAACTAGAAAAGAGTTCCTCATGCAAGAAGTACAAGAAATTATTAGAATAGAACTTAATTTCAAGTAGCCATTTCTTGCCTCATTTAACAAAAGATTGTAGGTCATTTTTAATCTATTAAACCAATCAGATTTACTATTAAGACAAGAGTAAATAGGTGTGCCAACTTGAGAACTGATGACATCAGCATTATCATTGATGAAAATTAGAAACAACATAGTTTAATGATAGAGCCCTAGGACACACCTGCATTAATGAAAAAAGATCGAAAAGAGTGACTAATTAAGATAACATCATTTCTTAAAAAAATAAGCTGTAAAAATTGAATGTTAAATTCTGTTGAGACATAAAAATGATGAAGATGTGCTTGACTTTAGAACCAGTTTAATAATTGCCTATCTTGTGATAATCCATGCTACAAAATTTTAAACAAAGCTTTTTGTTTAATTTTATGTTAAGATTGGAGAGAAGCTGCTGCTAAGAAGAAATTTGCAGATTGTGTGATACTAACAACTCAAGATAGGATGCATAAGGTAAATGTTCATCTAAATAAATAAAATATTTCTCTCTCTCTCTCTCTCTCATATATATATATATATTTTTTTTTTTTTTTCTCAAGAAGTAATAGATTTTTATTTATTAATCTGACACATTTTTAGGACTTTAAACGTTATTTTTAATAGATACTGATATTTGCATAGAAGCTCCATTTATTTATTAAACAGTATATTTATTTGTTTTTTGTCTATTTACATAAATATTTGAGAAATCTTATCCTGATCCTGCTGGAGAGCACATATTTTTCTAAAATATTTATCTACTGGCCTGAATATTTACGCACAAATATCCTTGGGAATCTGTCTCCTCCCTCCAGTTATGGGTTAAATAACAGGACAAATTGGGTTCTATAGCCTTGGCTGGCAACTAGTCTACTGCAGAAAGCAATGGCAACCTACTACAGGATAATCTGCTGCCCAGTCAGTCAAGTCTCTTTTGAGACATGATCACCCAAAGCGTGTTTCATGTATGGCACTTAACTGACTGACTGATGTAAGATGGAAATTATGTAAACCAGTTAAATTTTTCCAAGTTTTTATTTCATATTTGATTATATACAAGCATTATAAAAAATAACTGAAAAAAATCTCAAGGAAGTGCTTGTTACCTTGATGACCCTGCTAATTAAAAATGCTGCAATTAATTTGAAAAATTTTAGCAGTTAATAACATTTTAAAATAAACATCCATGAAAAAGATATAAATTAAATTTTTACATAGGAAATATGTTAGAATAAAATGTAAATATGGTGATCTGATATTAGAAACTAAAATAAAACAAATGGTTTGGTGAGAAAAGAAAATTTATAATTCAATATTGGATTAATGAATTTTGTCACTTAGCTGATTGATGTTCAGCACCTTGACTACAGAGTTTTGTAGAGTAACCTTTTTACGTCAGGAGGTTTTGACAATTGAAGGTTGATTGCTATTTAGTACACTTTTACAGAGCCTCCAGTAGTCTTTAGAGCCAAACTTACAGGTTGCTATGCACTTCTTCATTCTGGTTGCAAACAGCAGCTTAGCTTCATTAAGTATCTTCTTGCACTCATTATGAGCAGAGGCAAAAAGGTGCCTGTTATGGTCTGACACGTGACTCCGATAAAACCAGAAGTGATAATTTTATGATAGGTGTTCAGCAAAGTATAGAATTTAATTAAAATTTCATTAAGATGTTTGACTATTTTCATATTATTTTTCTTTTATCTTACCTAGAAAATGTAATGTTATAAAAACATACTCTTTGATTAATCAAAGTAAATCATGATATCGTAGGTGATTCAATAAGTCTTCTAAATGGTTTATGATGAATTAAATTAACTAATAAGCATTTTTGTAATGTGATACAATGTATATATGTATATTTAATCATTTTGCCCCAAGCAAGGCAGTTTCACTGCCACTGGTGTGCAAAGAGTTACATAGGAGGAAATTGATGAGAAAGAGAGACAGGGTATAAGGGGTGTCAGGAAGTGGGTAAGAGAAGAATAGAAATATTCATGTGATGAGAGTGGAGTGGACATAGAAAAGAGCACGAGAGAAAGGATGTGAGTCAGTGAGATAAGAGATGACTATTGACCTTACATTTAAATTCTTGGAGATTGTAGCGATTGGGGAAGCAAATATATGGAAGGGAATTCCACAGGCAGGAAGTGTAAGAAAAGAATCTGATAGAGTAGAAGTTGTGGTTACATTTTATTGGTTTCACTGTAAAAGGGTGGGACCTAGTTGCTCATCTAGTAGCTTGCGTAAATTTATACATAGGGGCATCAATGGGCTAAGTTCATCAGAGCAGAAGCTGTGAAAGTATTTGTAGAAGTAACACAGAGAATTCACATTATGTTGGTGGGAATGTGACTGCATCTGAGCTGCCAGATTCTTTGCTGGATTTTGTCAAGGACCCCAAGGTGGTTTATTGCTATTTAGTACACTTTTACAGAGCCTCCAGTAGTCTTTGGAGCCAAACTTACAGGTTGCTATGCACTTCTTCATTCTGGTTGCAAACAGCAACTTAGCTTCATTAAGTATCTTCTTGCACTCATTATGAGCAGAGGCAAAAAGGTGCCCGTTATGGTCTGACACGTGACTCCGATAAAACCAGAAGAAGTGATTCCGGTGGACAATGATGGCTGAACAAGCAAGGGAGAACCAGGGGGACGAATGGGGTTTAAATCACAACTTCCTGGCTGGGATGAAAGCATTGATGCCAGCCTTAATCCAAGAGAAAACCTCAGATGCACAATCTTCAATGGGAAGACTAAAACCTTTGTTCCAAGGAATGTCACAAGAAATCGTGAAATGAGTCCCAATCAGTTCTTTGGTAGCAGTAAGATATTCTGCTGGTCTGAGGTTCTTGTGTGGAGTGGGAGTGGAGATGTTAACGGAAACCATCGCATAGTCAGAGTTTCTGAGAGGGCAGAGCTGCTTGACATTGCAAGAGTCAGGGATGGAAGTGAAACAAAGATCTAGCAGTGAGTCAGGTCCAGTAGAGTTATTAGAGAAATGCGTGGGGAACTCCACCACTTGCGTAAGGGACTGAGTGATTGAAAAATTCATGGTTTGGACACCAGCAAGATGTGTGACAGTTTTCCAGCCACTTGGTGGGCAGTAAAATCGTCAAACACAAATATATGGGCAAATGGATGAGAAGAAATGGCCTTATCAATATTATTGGAGATGCTGTCAAGTATGGAACAGTCAGGAGATGAGGGAGAGCGGTAGAGAAAGAAGAGATAGTTAACCAAGCTTAGTAGGGAGAGACAGAAACACATGTAAGAATGATCTAGGGATTCAAGAGAGATCACCCTAGATAGAGGGAGGCGTTCACTGACATAAACACCAAGCCCATGCATATCGACATTGGAGTCCTTCCTAAAGAGGGGAATGTAATCAGAGACGTAGAACTCAGAAAAGGGGATAGAAGGGTCAAAGTTAGTTTTGCAGAGGGCTGGAATGTTAGGTAAGTTTATTTGGAGGAAGGATTCAATGCTATAAGAGTTAGTACATATACCTTGTATGCTTGCAAAGGAGATGTTGACAAGTTTGGGTGTTTTTTGATTAGCTGGTTTAGTTTGTGCATGTGTGTATAGCACATTTCTTTGTCACAAAATTTGCTAATCTCTCCTCAGTGAGCATTTCTGATGATGTAGTTGAAACAGAATTTTATTCTAAACTTAACAAATAAAACACCAACTTTTTTATGTCATGTCTTCACTTATTTTTAGCTCATAAATTGTTTAAGGGTAAATCATAAAAATTGATTAAAAGTAATGTTATTATTTGTTATAATTTTTTATCACAATAAAAAAATATTATTTCATCAGGATCCAGCAATTGCATTTTCAAGTCTGGGATATCACATTCTCTTGGAAAAACCAATGTCTGTAAGTAGGATTTTTGCATGTTCTAATTTTTTTATATTTGTATTAATTTACAGAAGGCCTTGGATTCAGAGAACTTTTGTGTAAATATTTGATTTAAAGATTGAAATAAAATGAAATTTTCAAAGAAAAAAAAATGAGGAGGGTCAAATAATGATCAATTTTACCAGATTGTGCCATCCTGGCAACTCAAGAGAGGATGCATAAAGTAAATGATCATCCAAATAAATAAAATATGACTACTTATTTCAAAGCATGCCTGCCTGCCAGGGTTTCTAGCAAATACCTATTACAAATGGCCACTCAACCAACAAAGTCCATCTGTAGTTTATACTGCAACTATGATGAGCAGGTCTTAGTTATAGTTTCAGGGAGGGAGCACATTATATAAAATTATTTATAAATGGAACTTTGTCTGTATGTGTGTGTCTGTTACCTATAGACTCCGAAACGGCTGAACCGATTTTCTTGAAAATTTGCACAGTTGTACTATAAGCATCTGCGAGTGTTCTTAGCTAGGTTTTGTATCGAGGTACCCCCGATAAATATCGAAAATTGATAATCGAAAAAATCGGGTTATAGAAGGAGTGTTCCGATTTTAATAAAATTTGATACATTCATATACAAAGACATAAGAAACGATATTCAGAAGTTTCAAGGTTGAAGTTCTTACAATAGTGCAGAAAATCGATTATATATATATATATATATATAAAAGCTTTCATTACACCCAAGCAACACCGGGCTATACTGCTAATCTGGCATAATTAATTATTGTTCACAAAGCCAAGACACTTAAACTCTATGTCCCAATGACTTGTAACTTTGTGCTAGGACAACCAGTGATGGCTTCTGAACAGGTCTGTCTACCTAGTTTCACTCACAAGCCGTGTGTGTGTGTTTATCTTTTTGACATTTCAAGTGCTTTAAGTTTATTTAATGGCATGATTTGTTTACGAGAGATATTTTGATTTTAGTTTCTAGGTTGCCGTTAATTTAAAATTTTTCTATTGGTATGTCTGCTTTTGATAAGAATAAAAATTTTTCATAAGTTATTCTGTGGAATAAATTTATGTATTACATATCTTTTAAATAAAGAAGGTTATAAATTTAACCATTTTCTTTTAATTTATTAAAAATAGATGGAAAAATATATTAATTTTTATTTAAAGTTGGGATTATTATTTTATATTAAACATAAGAGGGAGGTGCTTTTTAAAATTTTTTGTTAAAAATAAACAGACCTAGAAACCATTAAAAAAAGGAAAAGGGTTATAATTTACAGTAAAAATTAATCAAGCTTAACGTATTTAAAGATTTATTTTGAAAATTTTGTTTCTATCATTGTCGAATGTATTAAGGCAATGTAAGATACATGAATAGCACTGTTCTTTGCAAACATTTCTGGCAATTAAAAAATGATGGTAATACACCCATTATTATGTAAGATATTATAGCTAAAACCAAATCTTACAATGGAAAAGTTGATAGATATAATTTATGCTTTGCAGAAAAATCTTTTTTTATATGCTGTGTCCCTTCATGACACAGGTGATCATGGCTCTCCACTTCCCATCCCCTTTGTGGCTCTTAACATCTTTTCTCTTTGTTTTTCTCCCAAACTCTGCTCTACCATCCACCAATCAAGTATGTCATGTGTTGCTTTTCATTGACATATATATATATATATATATGTCAATGAAAACAGAACACAGTGCACTTACTTACTTACCTAGGTTTTGAACCATCAGGCAAAGCAGTAGCTTATATACACGATAAATGAAACACCAACTGAACAGAAGAGGAGCTTCTTTATACCCATGCCAGACGAGAGAGAGGGTGGGGGAAACTCCTCACCCCCACAGCCACCAGAACTTCCACAGAAGGGGAGGGAAACACACACACTAACCACCTCAGTTATACCATAACATAATCTGTCATAATCTCAAACCTTTGGTTTAATAAATTTTTCTGGTCCGAGTATGTAAAAAGAGCCAGTTTTTTACCTACTGGCACAACCTGCAGACCTTGTCACTGTAATGTTTGGTGTTGGAGACAATCGATGCTTGCTAAACATCGACTACCACCATTGTGGGTCAACAGGATGGATGATGATTAAATGAGAGGGCAAAGACGAACCCTGCTAGCATGCTTGGTGTCCCTTCTTATATCGTTCCCTTTCGGATCCTCAGGGGCCGTAACCCCTGTGACATCAGAGGTTATTTCCCTTTTATTGGTCAGGACATTACAGTCACCAACCCTGTAAGACTAAACCTTCCTAAGTATGCTCCATTTCACTTTAGGGCTTCTATTGTTTTAGTTTCTTTCAATTCACACATGTTGTTGGCGAGTATATATATCATGTCTGTTTAAAACTGCCTTTTGTGCATTCCACATAATCTATTGTCTGCCCATTAGAATTTTCCAGCTCAGCTTTATACACCACTCCTTCTGTTTTACAGGCGCCACTTAGTGGACAGTTGCCCTTGTCCCTGCAGTTGCATGAATCACCATCATTTCATTCTGTGTGTTACCCTTGGCGTTCTCGGCGTTTTGTCTTTTTACAGCTTTATCCAAGTTACTGGTACAGCTGTAACTCAATTTCACCGTATTTTTATTAAAGTCTTTCACAAACAATTCAAAAGACTTGGGGAAGTGTTTTTCCAATATTTATATATATACATATATTGTCATCTGCAGACAGATCTGTTTCGCTGTATCACAGCTCATCAGTACGGTTAGACTCCGATTGCTTTTTAACCCAGGATTGAAACCCGACCAGATAGGCGTCAGTCGGCAATTCTACCTCTGGGCTATGGGCGTTCAGTGGAAGAAGGCAGACCTTTTATTCTCATTATATGCGCCCAAATAGTTTACATCTGTGCTGAGAGATACAACCAAACATCTTTACACTTAGTAACTTTCTTCCATAAACTTTACTAGAAGATAGTCTATTACTTTTTCCAATAATGTTCACCCAATACATAGTCCAAGAGCCAATCAAGGTAGAGGCTTACTGAAGAATGTTGTTGTGTTAGCAGTAAGCAGTATCGTTTAAAAGGTTATATGGGAAAGATAACAGTTAACCCTAGACTCAACAAGGTTAGGATTGTTGTGGTCAAGAAAGCATACTTTTAATAGTTGGTTCCACAAAGTAGTGGAAGCTGTTCAACTGGAACTTTTTATTAATATAAGGGGAATAAGTGTGGTTTATTTCTCCATGTGAGAATGGGTAAGATGTGAGGGTTAGAGTTGGTGAGTCTAAGAAATGCAGCTGATCAGAACATTTTCCATTGAATAGAGTAGTGAGAAGCTTGCAACATTTTGTCTGTGGGAAAAGGATTGTACAGTGGAAAATAATTCATTACCCAAAAGGCCGTGTAGATGAAATGACAGTCATTACTAATTTTCATTACTAATGACAATTGTATTGAACTTGTTGTCTCTCTAGTTTAACTCTATTCCAGTCTCTTTTTTTTTTTCAATAGGTTTCAGCAGAGGATTGTCAAGAAATTGCAGCAAGTGCCAAAAAAAATAGCATCATGATGATGGTGTGTCATGTACTTAAGTATATGCCTCTATCTAATCAAATCAAGTCACTTATTGAAGATGGAACAATTGGGGATATAATAAATATTCAACTTCTAGAACCAGTGAGTATATAAAAATACATACCATCCAGAAATTATAAAGCATGAACATTGCTTTCTTAAACCAACTGGTGCTGCCTAAATAAATATTAGAAATTGATCAACCTAAACAAATCCTAATGGTAATATCAACCATTTCCTTGTTAATGGTGATATCGACCATTTCCTTGTTAATGGTGATATCGACCATTTCCTTGTTAATGGTGATATCGACCATTTCCTTGTTAATGGTGATATCGACCATTTCCTTGTTAATGGTGATATCGACCATTTTCTTGTTAATGGTGATATCGACCATTTTCTTGTTAATGGTGATATTGACCATTTTCTTGTTAATGGTGATATTGACCATTTTCTTGTTAATGGTGATATCGACCATTTTCTTGTTAATGGTGATATCGACCATTTTCTTGTCAATGGTGATATCGACCATTTCCTTGTCAATGGTGATATCGACCATTTCCTTGTCAATGGTGATATCGACCATTTCCTTGTCAATGGTGATATCGACCATTTCCTTGTCAATGGTGATATCGACCATTTCCTTGTCAATGATGATATCGACCATTTCCTTGTTAATGGCAATATCAACCATTTCCATGTTAATAAAGGTAATATCAACCATTCCCATTTTAATGGCGATATTGGTCATTTCCATGTTAATGGTAATATCAACCATTTCCTTCTAGAAACATTCAGCATTCATTGACCAAGAAGCCATTGCTACTGTTGGTCAAAATTTATAAAATCTTTGGCATTGTTTAATCTTCATGCACACAAAAGATAGTGTGTTAAAAGGATTTTAAGTAGTACTGTAAACTCCTTTCATTGCCTCACCAATGTTGTTTTTAAAAAGCCAGGTTTAGAATTTTTATAAAATCCAAACATATGGATGAGGATTTATACATTTTCTTTATTCTTGAGAATTGACAAGATATTAAACACTATTTATTTATTAGATTGAGTGAAAACATGTTTTCATAGTTATAATAAATATTGCATTGTTTATATATTTTGATAGCGTAATAATCTTCCTAAATCCAGATCTTCTTCTGATTCATGTTACACAACTTTCCACCATTGGCTAAATGTGAACACCAAAACCCAAGACTGAACTAAAAATTTCATCAACTGCGCATCAGCTTTGCACATAGCTTCCATTTTACTTACACACTCAAAGAAAAATACAATCCAGAATTTCTACCCAATAGCACCCATTCCTGCCTAAAGAAGCAAAATAAAAATTGAAGCCAATCTAAGCCTAAGAAAGGGACTTAAAAGCCCATCAAAAGGGACATCTTTGGCAGTCAGTTGGCACAACAACCAGGATTCACAATGCTCATCAGTCCACAGTCTCTTGTCTCCAAAAGACTACCCATCAAAGGCCATCGCTGCAGTAAGTCACAACTCACCCTTCCTCTCCTACTGTATGACTCTGCTAACAACTTTTATGATTCTACTTATCTCTTTCTCTCAAGAAGAGACATATACACTAATTTACTATTTGTTGTATTTTTACATTAATACAATTGTTTTCTTTCTTAAACCTCTGTCCTTTCTTCTTTGTTCTGCCACCATATGCTTAATATAACATGTACTTCATATTTTTTTATCATTTCACTTCAAGCAAGGCAGGACCGCCACTAGTGTGCAGTGAGAGAAAAGACTGGGTACAAGAGGTGTCAAATAAAGGATAAAAGATGGATGGGATTCAAGGAGCTAGAAGAGTAATTTAAATTTTTGGAGATTGTAACTATCAGGGAAGTAAGTAAATGGAAGGGAGTTCCACAGGCGGGAAGTGCAAGAAAAGCAACTGTTGAAGTAGAAAAGACAGTTACATTTAACTATATCAATGGTAAAGATGTGGGACCTAGATGCCAGTCTAGTAGCACACTTAAATTCATGTGATTGGGGTAACAGGGAAAAATACTTGTAAGAGCAGTTGCCATGAAAATATTTGTAGAAAAGACAGAGGGAAGGCACATTCTTTTTTTATGAGAAAGTAACTGAAGTTGAGATGCCAAGTCTGGATTGATTACATTGCACATTCTTCTTTCGATTTTGTCGAGAACTTCAAGATGAATAGCGAGAGCATCTAACCAGATATGGCAACAGTATTCAATGCACGGACTAATGGTAGATTTATAAATGTACAAGATTGATTCTGACAAAAAAACTTCCTGGCCCAACACAATGACCCAACCTTCCTAGCAGTAGATGCAGCTGTAGATTCAATGCAGTCATTCCACTTCAGGTTGGTTGAAAAAATGAGTCTAAGGAGGGGCAGTGTGTTGCTCTCCAGAAGACTAGCACCATTCATTCTGATGGCTGGCAGAAAAGTTTGTCTATGGTTGTTAAAGTAGAGCAATTTTGTCTTGGAGGCATTGAAATTTTATAAAAATATGTATTGTTATTTCATATATATTTATATATATTTTTCTATTTCTGCCTTTACATAAATGGATATTTTTCTTTTTTTTTTTTCTTTTGACAGGTTGGATTCTGGCATTATGCACATTCTTTTGTTCGAGGCAACTGGCACCGTGAAGAAGACAGTTCAAATTTCCTGCTGGCCAAATGTTGCCATGACATTGACCTCATTTGTTATTTCATGGGCAAACATCGATGTACAACAATTTCTTCTTTTGGAAAGCTTAGTCACTTTACTAAAGAAAACAAGGTACCAATTTTGGGAAAAATAATATCTTTAATGTTGATATTTGTCAATTTTTCTAAAAAGAAAAGACCAACAAAAAATATAACTGATTTAGGCTAGTATTCTCATTTTTATTTTTGATTTAATATATCTATTCAGATCTGTTCATTTTTTACTAATGTTCACTTTATGCAAGGCCTAAGAGCTACTCAAGGTAGAGGGTTACTGAAGATCATTGTATGAGCAGTCAGTCAGTTAAGTGCTATACATGATACACGCTTAGGCGATCATGTCTCGAAACAGACATGACTGACTGGGCAGAAGATTATCCCGCAGTAGGTTGCCATTGCTTTCTGCGGTAAACTGGTTGCTGACCAAGGCTATAGAACCCAATCTGTCCTGTTATTTAACCCATAACTGGAAGGAATAAACAGATTAATACCTTTCCCAAGGGTATTTGCGCGTAAGTGAATACAATGGATTCAACTGGAATTCGAACTTGGTTCCCCGGTTTCTCGTTCCGAGCCGATATCCACTGTATCACAAATGAGCAGTAACATTGATTAAATGATTTGTATTCTATGACTAATCAACCCTTTGCTGGTTAAAGCCAGAAAATATTTTATTTCAGTTTGTAACAATTATTTTTAAATAATAATCATTTTATATAAATCTTACTAATTAACCCACAGGTGAAAAAGAGGTGGATTCATATATCAATAGTATTTGTGCATAAGTGAATATAATAAACCCAACTGAAATTAAAACACAGCTCTCTGATTTCCAATTCTGAGCCACATCCATTTACCACCTGCACATCCAAGCTTGCAGCACCTAGTACTCCCAAGTGGTCACCAATCTCAATACTGACCATGCTTGATATTGCTTAACTTCAGTGATCATACAGGAACCAGTTTTTCTTCATGATATGGCTGTAAGCAAGCAGTGACAGAAGGTAAGAAATGTAGTTTATGAAGTCATACATGGGAAAGATAACAGTTAACTCTAGACTTGAAAAGGTTAAGATTGTAGAAGCTGAGAAAGCATTTCGTTGTGACTAAGTTCTACAAAGTTTCAGCTCTTTAAACATAAAAGTATGAAGTTCTAACCCTTAAATTGTAGGCGATTTAGTTTTGCTTTAACATTAAACTCAGAATATCTTTCATTATTTATTTCATGTATTAAATTGTTAGGACTTATGTTTGTGTGTATGTCTTCTGTCTCTTCAGTGTCTTAGCAGACCAATGTATTTATTAAGGAACCAAGAATACAAGAATTTTTTTTCTTTTTGTCCCATCTAAAATTATGATATAAAAAGTTCTGATCAGAAGTCCTCTAAGAGGATATAGCACTTATGCAATCAAGTAAATGGAATGAATACATCATCTAAAGCATGAGAAATTGGAGTGCGAATTCTAGTTTGGTTCATTACATTCACTTACATGCAAATACCCTCAGAAAATGTATGAATCAATCTCCATCACCATTAATAGGTTAAACAGTAGGACTTGTATCTGGAAAAATCATTGTTAGTCTCAAAAACTTGTTAATGCAATATTCACTTGCCAAAAACAAAAAAAGGAAAGAGAAAATAAGAATACAATGTGTATGGGTTGATAAACTGTAAAAACAAATCAGTCATTTTCTAAAAGCAATGAAGATCAGAATTGGGGATAAACCATCATATCTCTAATGACAAATTTTCATTTCCAAACAGCAATGTTAGCTTGGATATCATAAGTAGAATTTTTTAAAGAAATGCATCCAAATTTTCATTCACTTTCAGATGTGAAAATAAAAAAACATAGATACACACACATGCGCACGCACACACACACACTATATATATATATATATATATATGATGTTTCTCCTATGACTTACTTTAAAAAAAGAAAAATTAAACATTCTCAACATTCCCTCTCTTTTGTCTGCATGTGTAGTCACATTAACATAAACATCACTTTAGTCTGAGTCCTAAAGTATTAAGCATATTGCATGAAAACTTTTTCCACTTTGCAATATTTTTTCACCAATACATCATATATATATATAAAATAAATTTCAAAGTTCAAAACTGTTGTATGATCATTTCTACATGAAATCCCTAAGATTATATATATATATATAATTTAAACTATGTTATATTTGTAGGGTAGAATAGTTAATGTCTGGGAAAACGTATATGTAAATATAAGCAGTGTGGACACAGTTCAACACAGAATAGAAACAGTTTTTCATGTTTGAATGCAATATTCAGGCTGTGTAGGGTGTATAGTAACTCAAATCTTTATATATATTAACCAGTGAAGCATTAAGGGTAGGAAGTTCTATTGTTTCTGGTTTATTATTTTGTTCTAACAGCTATTGGATAGGTAGGAATGGCTAATTTAAATTATTCAAATGACTATTGATTAAAATTATGGGATATAAGTGGTCATTTAATAGCTATTCTGTTTACATTTGTCTTTTAACTTTTTAATCATTTTTATTTATTACCTCTGCCTTAAGGCAAAGGTACCATATTCATTTAAATTTGTCAAATTGTTTATCTGTCTGTTTGTGGTTAAAATATATTAAGACCTGCTCGATAGATTCGGATGAAAATTTCAAGAATAATTGGCCTCATGACTGGCACATATTGATTAGATTTTGGATTCAATCCAGTTTGGGTTAAAGTTTCTGAGTTATTTTTCTGTTTTTTTTTTATAATATTTTTCATACATTTCACATGCCAAATACTGAATTATCTCCCCTAAATTGCTTTACATCATTACATTTTCTGAACGCACTCTTTTTTCATGAAAATAATTTATAATATAAATTTAATATTTATTATCCAAAAGCAAAAAAAGATAAAATACACAAAAAAAATGAGTCAAAGTACAACTTTGGGATATTAAAAAGTAAAATTGAACTCTTCCAGCCTAACTTTTAATACTATTTAATTATTTTACTATATATATATATATAACAACTACAGCTAAATAAATGTAAAAAAAATGCTTGTCAGATATAAAAATTAAACTGAACTAAAAATTAGCTACTATCTTAGAAAATGAGCAGCCTTAGAACCATTAATTTTTAATGAACTTTCATTTTTTTTGTAAAGACAAAATTATAATTTTGGATTTCAAATAGTCATTAAATAATAGTAAATAATTGAGTTATTAGCTATAATGAAACTTTTAGGGAGATTGGCCTCATGACTGGCACAAACTGATTAGATTTTGGGTTTGAACTGATACAGGATAAAATTTCTGGGTTATTTTTCGGCCATTTTTACTGCTATTTTTTGTACTTTTTGTTGGTTCATTTTAAATGTGCATTTAATTTTGAGAGTGATCGAGTTCATTTTTTCTATTTTCACTCTTGACAGAGCTTTTGGGAGGGGGTAAATAATTCTAAGTATTGTCATTTTTTTGGGTTTTTTATTACATTATGTGTATAGTAGATAATACATATATTTGAATTTTTCTTCGTGATTTTTTAAAAGATGTTTTTAGCTGAAATAACTGTTTTCACCTATTCAGTAGCCATTAGATAACTTACCTTGCTACTGATAATATCCTGATGACTAACAAATAACAAAACCATATTGCCTGAAAATTTAGTTGAAGAATGAAAGAAACTATCACCATTGAATGTTGAACTGTGTGTTCACACTGCTTGCACACACACACACACACACACACATATACAGATAACAAAACAACACCACAAGTTGACATGTGAAGATGTGATACTTAAAAAGCTGACAGGACTCCAACATATGAATATACAACTCTCAAAAACTGTGAAAGAAACTCAATGTAATCAGAGGGACAATCCTATCAAAACAAAAATAAATCTCTTTGATTATGGAAGCCAAAAGTTCTGAAGACATTGAATAATTCAAATTAAAATTCTCCCTGGAAACCACTAAAATGGTCTGAACTGTAGAAAAATTAAATAAAAGAATCTTGAATAATGAACTTTTGTTAGTTTTCAACCAAACATGTATATTTATCTATAGCTGGTTACCACTGTAAAGCACCTCTATCCCCCCACATACACACTGTGTTTTCCCCTTTTTAATTTAGG
Source organism: Ascarosepion bandense (assembly GCA_037127315.1). Classification (NCBI taxonomy): domain Eukaryota; kingdom Metazoa; phylum Mollusca; class Cephalopoda; order Sepiida; family Sepiidae; genus Ascarosepion; species Ascarosepion bandense. Next base: position 3,693,437 of record JBBBDQ010000738.1, read on the forward strand.
TACATTTTAGCTGAATCATCATTTTGACTGCTTCCTGTTTATTGCTGTTACCCTGGACAATCAAGCACAGAATCAAAGCACATGATTCTTACCTTTTTATTCTCACTAGCAGTATAGCCCGGCATTGCTTGGGTGTAATGAAAGCTTTAAAACTAATCCATGGTCCTGGAGCTCAGACTCAGCCTAAAGAATATTTGTGTGAAGTTTGGTGAAAATCAGATAAAAATTGTGGATTTGTATAAAGGACATACAGACAGATAAACAAACACACACACAAACATCTTGCCTTTTATATATATATATATATATATATATATATATATATATATATATATTATCAATTTTCTGCACTATTGTAAGAACTGCAACCTTGAAACTTCTGAATATCGTTTCTTATGTCTTTGTCTATGAGTGTATCAAATTTGATTAAAATCAGACCACTCCTTCTATAACCCGATTTTTTCGATTATCAATTTTCAATATTTATCAGGGGTACCTCGACACAAAACCTAGCTAAGAACACTTGCAGACGCTTATAGTATGACTGTAAATTTTCAAGAAAATTGGTTCAGCCGTTTCGGAGTCTATAGGTAATGAATACACACACACACACACAAAGTTCCATTTATAAATAAGTTTAGATAAATCTACCAGCTTACAGACATATCACTTTAAAACATCAGTTCTCATATGATTACTGAAGTTAAGCAACATCAAACTTGGTTACTACTTAGTTGGGTGACCCCTTGGGAATACCAGGTGCTGTAAGTTTTGATGTGTTGATGGTGTAATGGATAACAGTTTGGAATTGGAAGTTCCAGTCAGGTTCATTATATTCACTTATGTGCAAATATTCTTGGAAAGGTATGAATCCAACTCTTTTCTCTCCAGCTATGCATCACTTAATAGTAAATCATTGTCTAAAAAAATACAAATCTAAAAATATTTTCTGGTTTTAAATAACTTGCAAAATTTTGCTTGACCATATAAAACAAATCAATTAACTAAGCAATAAAAAAAATCTTAACATTATCATTGCCAATATATAACTTTTAAAACTTTTTCTCTCTGCATTAATCTTTAATACCATCTTATTAGAAATAACAATTGGACAAGTGGTTAGAATGTTTGCTTTCTGACCATGGGGCCCAGGTTTGAATCTCACTATTTGTCAGGAAGGTGACTTCTTGATGTTATCGGTTTAGAGGAGGTGATCCCAGTGTATGGCATCCTTTGGTAAGTGCCTAAAAACCATACCAGGGGTTAACCCAAGTCTGGTGAGTGAAATTTGGTAGATGAGATCCGTTCAGGGAGCCAGTTATGGTTGTGCTAGTATAAAGTCACAAGTCATCATAACTGAGGGTTGAACACTCTGGCCTTGTTTTAACTGTTACTCACACTAGATAACATGCTTTCTCCCAGAAACTGTAACTAAGGTTCACTCAGAATAGTTACAGTAGGAACTACAGGGGGCTTTATGGTGTTGAACAAACACTAATGTGCCTGAGCAGGCGTCTGCAACAGGGATTAGCTAGCCACCCTACTAGACAGCCATCCTTGGATACGAGTGGCCAGCTATACATTATTTGAACATTTGTTTAAGATAATCACTTTGTAAGATAAGGTCTATGTAAGGTAGCCACTTTCCTCATGGGGAACTCCTTCCACCACATGTTGACCATTCTCCTACTGTAACTTTCTTCCTTTCTGTAGACTTATTATTGCGAACTTTATAATTTATTCATGTAAGCAATCTACTTGCTTCCACCTTTACCCATTTAGACCTTTAGTTATGTTCAGCTTTCGGACTTTTTGACATATTTCTAGTTTCTTTTCTTTTCTTTTTTTATTTATTGTGCTATTCAAACTAAACTTACCTCAAATTTTTATCTTTTTTTTTAGTTTCACCTCTTTTGCCTTTCAATAAATCTGCTGATGACCAGCACTTTGACTTCAAAATTTGGCTGCTATAAGGCATTTATTTATGTGACTGTCTGAGGTATACCTGTGCACAAAACAAACAAGTATCAGAAAGTAGTACAGTGGAATGAGAACTTTCCAGTGGGTTGAGACAGCATTTCACCCAATCTTCAGCTATGTCAAGATACCAGGAAGGCTAACAACAGTAGTATTTTGCTTCTATCACCATTGCTGAAGTATCATCATCACGCAGAACAAAATCATGGGCTTTGTGCTTCTCAAAAGTCTCAAGGTCATTAGCCATTGCTGCTGCTATGGCTTGAACTAAAGCTGCCAAGGTATACTTAGCATTTGCTGACAAGGAAATGAGGATGAAAGTTGGAAGCATTAATAGACATGTCATGAATAAAGAAGTAAACCATCAATGTTATTGCCAAAACAGAGGCTCTGAAAGTGACCATAGGGCCTAAAACTGAGCAATAGTTCTTCAGTCATCTGGCATTTGACCTCACTCCACCTAACCCCATACAACACAATAAAGAATACTTAGTGGACCAAGGAGTCAGTAAAATGTGCTAGGGTCAGAGTTCAAACCACTCTCTAATGAAAACACACAGGACAATACCACCAAACTCTTCGCTCTCTATATGTTATTATTTCCAGTAGCCACTATACACAGATGTGTCAGACCTTGAACATCTAGAAGTTACTCTAATGTCAACAGAGAGGCAGTGTGAAGGTAGTACAATGAAGGATACATATGATGAAAAACTTTCACACACAAACACATGATGAATTTTTTCAAATACTTTGCTTGTTGGGAATTGACTATGACTGGTCTTCTCCAACTCAATGACCAACCTGAGAGCTATAGAGCTTGGAGGTGCTACAAGAGGTCTTGAGCTAATTCACAGCAAAGTAATGGATCTCCTTATCAAGTGACTTAGCAAGGAGTCCATGAAGCATGTCAAAAGAATCAGGGCTGTTCATCTAAACCCCCTTGAAAGTATGAGGTGAAACAAACTCTGAGAGTACTATGGCTTCTTCAAGGTGACTGAGAAATTACTCTTCAAATAAGTAGAATACTTCCTGAAGAAGTCCAACAATCAAAGAAAATCCAGCAACCTCTTTACGCAACTCCAGTTTATCAAAGAAGATGGAGATTCTTCTGGATTCATCTTACTGGATACAGCACAAAGGAGTAACCCTCAAGTACAAATACTTCACTTCAGTCTAGAAGAGAAACAGTTGTCCCTGGGTTCCAGCAATAACATTATGCTCCTTTCCTTCTTTTCTCAGTAGTCAGAAACTTTATTAAACAAGGTGGGATTAGGAACACATCAAGCTTCAGCCTCATAAAGAAAATGTTCCTTGGAAGCTGAACAAAGAGATAATACATAAGACCAACACCTCTGTCAATTTGAAACAGAAAGATAATAAGGCTGAGAATTCTGATCTTTAATGTCCATTACACAAGAGACCTCACAACCCACAGAAATGTTATGCCATTTGTAAGGTTACCCTGGAAATGTGCCAGACATCCGAGAGAGAAAGAAATCTGCTTTAGATGTTGTGCATCTGAAACTATAATAGTGTGATAGCAAGAAGTGCAATCCGAAACAAATGAAACAGATTCTGTTTCCAAGCATGGCAGGGGAAAAGACATCATACTAGTTGTAGATGTGACATCCAGATCACACCCTCATACCGACACTTACTCCACTTCTTATGCAGAAAGCCAGCATGCTCATGACCCCAGTCTGAGAATTCAAAGTAGAACCTAACTTCAAATATTGATGGAGATAGCACAAATATTATGCACTCTTTTTTTTAGATACTTAGAAAATTGACAACTAAAAATCCAAATTCTAGCCTGAGAGCATTGCACTTGTCAATACAATCTGTCCAAAAGAAGCAACTCTCCCTTAGAACTGGTTACACATGTTGTTCTTTATGAAGATGGGAAAGGAAAGTGCCCAAAGTTAAAGTCAAAATCTCCAAAAAGAAGAAAAAAAAAAACAGCACCAAATTCATTCTCAAGCCTGTTTTATGAACTACATTTCTCCTTCTTTGTGAAGCCTAGATATTAATTGTTGTGTATAATCAGGTCATGCAGATAGTAATCTCTTACCACAGTATAAAAGCTCCATTTTTTAAATTTTCCCTTTGTTCATCTCCTTTTTTAGTTTAAGTACATTTGAGTTTGGTCAGTATTTTTGCTACTTCCTGTTTAGTCTATAGTAATTATTGGAACTAGTACAATAAACCACAGAGTCAAAGAATGCAGTTCCTACTTTCTTATTCTCTTAAATCTACTCCCAATGATAGAATTGTCAGTATTTAACCTTTTTTCTCTACCTTGGTTTCCTTTAATATTGTAATATTTGAAGATTTGTTTATAGTAGCCGCTTTGTACACATTTATTTTTACTGCTGTGCTTTCTCTTGATCTATTGACTGTTCCCACATTGTGTCATACTGTAATTTCATGTAACTTTCTTCCTTTCTGTAGTCTTATTATTGTAAACTCTAAAACATATTTCTGTAAGCAAACTACTTGTTACCTCCTATGCCCATTTAGGCCCTCGGGTACTAGTTATGTTCAACCTTCAGCTACTTTTGTCATATTTCTACTCTTTTCATTTATTTTGTTAGTCTGACTAAACTTATCTCAAGCTTTCTAGTTTCACTCATCTGGCTTTCAATAAACCTGTTGATGAATGGAACAGTCTTTAGAGTTTTAATTGCTATAAGAGATTGATCTGTCTGCAGTATGCACATACATGAGTCAAATGCCTATCAGGAGGCTGTACAATCTCTCTCTCTCTCATATATATATATATATGTGTGTGTGTGTGTCATGGAACTCTTACTATTTTACATTTTTTTTAGCCTTCTAATGCTGCTTCACGGTGCTTACACTGCCCTGCGGATGTGGAACAATCCTGTCCCTTTTCTGCATGCAAAATCTATCTTGCCAGATCTAAAAAGGTAATTTGTGTTTGTTATTTACTCTTTCTTTTGCAAGAGTTTCAATTTATTTTTTAGTGATTGCAATTTTTCCCCACAATAGATGAAAATTTGGAATGTTACCAAGTTCTATAATGGTTTATTCAGATGATACTAAAATTTTGCTCAACTATTTTTTATTGCCGTTGTGTTTTGTCTGTGATGACTGAAAAACATTAACATTATGATTTTTGTTAGAATGACAAGAATAGCTCATGTGTTGTTGTTTATTTTACAAGTTTTAGAAATAAATTTTTAAACAAATTCAGCACTTTATAAACTCAAACAGAATGGCCGATTTTTTAATGGATTTTTTTTAAAAAATCTGACATTTCTTATTCCTAATACTATAAAGGATATTTTTGCTAAATACATCCCTGTTATTTTAAACTGTAAAATCAATGTCAACCAGCATAGAAAGTAAGCAGTCATTACAAATCAAAATATGTCAACCAAGAAAAATTAAATGTGTATTCACTTTTCCCAATCAGAGAAACTGCACATATATAAAGAATGCACATCTCTCATTAGGACATTTTGAATTCTATATCTCCTGGCTGTAGTATGCACCATACTTGGGACATAAACAAAATAATTGTGTCTTATTATTGTTAAATATGCTTAAATATATAGGATTATCATAATGGTGGGGTAATTTTTTTTTAACAACAGTCTCTTGGATAATATGGACCACTCCACCATAATGATAATCCTACATATGTTTAACATATTTAAATTATTTAACAGTAAGTTTCAATCCAGCACCTGAAGATTGCATTGTGCATGAAACCCAGTTGTGTTACTGGTGAGGAAAAAAATGTATATTAATATTTGATTTATAGATCTGTTATATTACATTGAGCACTATTTTACTAACAGGAGCATTCACTTTGTGATATATATGTATATTCTAAACATATACTGTTAAATATAAGAGATAATGAATGTCTGTTATGTTTAATCATGAGTCGTTCTAAACATCATATTTTGGCTTTAATTTCAGGTGAAAATAAAAAAATTCTCCAAAATTTGGATAATTTTTTATTAAGTTGGTTCTAAGCTTTTGGCTCACATGAGCCATCTTCAGAGAGGTTACAAGGATATTAACATAAAAATCAGACAGATTTTAGTCAACAATACAATAATCTTCACTCGTACACACAGTAAAAAGAACCTTCATATATTGGAGGCCATCTACATTAAATCCAAACAACCCACACTTAATAAAATCACATTTAAATCTGGTCATAACAGATTACATTGCATTTAAATATATGGTTCTGTTAACATTTCGAGCTCTCATGCAGTGTGACATCATAGAACCACATTACAAATTTACGAACTACGTTTGTTATTTTTAGTAACTGTTATCATTGCTTAGCAAAGTTTTATGTCAACACAAGATAAAATCGTTTTTGATGGTGGATATTTTTATGTTATCGTCCTTGTAACCTCTCTGAAGATGGCTCATGTGAGCCAAAAGCTTAGAACCAACTTAATAAAAAATTATCCAAATTTTGGAGAATTTTTGTATTTTCACCTGAAATTAAAGCCAAAATATGATGTTTAGAACGGCTCATGATTAAACATAATAAACATTCATTGTCTCTTATATTTAACAGTATATGTTTAGAAAATTATCCGCTACCGCGATACACTAAATATATATATATATATTTATTCCATTTGTAAATGAGTTATTATGTGACCTAGGTTTCTACCATGAGTGGTGTCTTCAGGCGATTTGCAATAACTGATTTTACCATTTACCGTTCTTTTAAAAGAATGCTCATGTAACGGTGGGTTTTTTTTTAATGCTCATGTGGCAGGGAATTTTTGAATGCACAATTTTTAAAATTACAAGAAATTATAATGTTTTTATCCATGATTGTATGAAACTAATAGGTATTTTTAGTATTCTTTAGTGTTCTTTCATTCAATAGTTCATTTTTGTTTGGGAATAGCATAATCTCTAATCTCAAACAAAAAATGTACTATTGAATGAAAGAACAGAAATAATGACTAAGTGTAACCATACTGAAAAATATCTATTAGGTTCATACAACCATGGATGAAAACATGATTTTTTGTAATTTTAAAAATTGCACGTTCAAAAATTCCCTGCTACATGAGTGTTCAAAAATAAACCACTGTTACATGAGCATTCTTTAAAAAAAATGGTAAAATTAGTCATTGAAAATTGCCTGAAGAAACCTAGGTTGCGTAATAACTCGTTTACAAATGGAAAATATTCAAAAGTTCTACAATATAATTGTTTGAACACTTTTTAATACAAATGTGCACTGGTCTAATTTTATTACGACCAAAAGCTAAGTAATTAAACAATCAATCTGTGTGTGTGTGTGTATATATATATATATATATCCAAATGAGTAAGGAATGAAGAAAATAATTGCAATATTCAAAACATTAATTCAAAACAATGCTCAATATAAAAATAGACTAATGAATATTTATCATTTATTATTACTTTAGAACATGTACAAACTACTACAGTGCCATCATTATTAACTACCTGATGAGACATTGTTCTTTCAATGTCGAAACAAAACATACAATTTTGTAGCAATTTGTAATTTCTATATGTTCTAAAGTAATAATTAATTATATGTATATATATATATATATATATATATATATATATATATATATATATATATCTCAATTCACTCCAAGCAAGGTGATAATGACATTAAGAAGCAAGAGGCTACTAAAAGTGAAAGAGAAGGAAAAAACTTATAAATGAACTGGAAACCTAATCCTAAATAGAAAACAAGGGATAAATTTCTACTCCTGATATAAAAATTCAAAGTATATAATTGTGTATTTGATCCCCTTTTATACATGGTTCATTGAAAACAATTGATGTTTTGTGGCACAAAGATCAAACATTGTTTAACGGTTTTGGTAGTAAGTGAATAGTATAGATTCACAGTGATTCAGTAGTTTGCAAATATTGTTGTTTGATACATTAACCGGGGTGGGGTAATGTTGGAGTAATAGATTGTGGCTCAGATTTAGAAATCAGAGAGCTAAGTTTGAATTCCAATCAAATTCATTACATTCACTTACATGGTAAATACCCTTGGGAAAGGTATGAATTCAATAATTTTCCTTCTATCTGAAGGTAAAATAGCAGGACAGACTGGGTCCTATAGCTTTGGGTGGCAACCAGTCTAGGAGAATGAAATTTTGAATTCAAACCAGATTGCACTATCCTGAAAATAAGTGTACATGCAGCTGGGGACTGCTTGTGAATCCAAATTCCAACTAAAACTCCTTCTATTAGCACATCCTTGGATGCAGCATACAAAAGGATTCCAATGTTCCTGAGGGACATAAGAGGTAGAATGTGTTCATTGTAGCAGAAAAAAGAACAACAGCCATGAATGAAATTATTGTTGATTAAATTTCACACCAGGATTGGCATTTTAAAAACAAATAGTATTCTAAAACTTACTGGTATTTTCAGAAGCAGTAGATAAGATGAGATCATTCCTATTAGCAACAAAATTTGTGCATCATTTCTTGATGACTAAAGCATGGATTGAAATTAAGTTGACAGATTTTTACTTGATATTTTCATGGCTAACATCTCTTTATTACTGAAGTATCATGGGAATTCTGGATTTCATGTTTCATTGGCATTTTCATAGTTAACATCTCTTTATTACTGAAGTATCATGGGAATTCTGGATTTTATAGACTAGGTGTTTATTGGCTAATTTTAATCTATTTTAATTTTATTATTTAATCATCTGAGAGAACCTTATTTTGTCTTCCAGCAGCATGGCTGATGCTAACCTTCAGAAGAGTGAATCCTTGCACCTTCTCAGACTGACATTTTCAGCTGACATGAAGTGGAAAGATTTTATTGAATCAATTGCTAGATCTACTGCTAGAAAAGTTTTTGTCCTAAAAAAGTTTTCTCACCAGAATCTATCTTGCACGTTTATAAGCCTACTATTTGTCCATGCATTGAATATTGCTGCCACATCTAGTTTGGTACTTTTGCTATGTATTTAGAGATTAAATACAAAGAAGAATCTGCAATGTTATTGATCCTGACCTGGTAACTTGGCTTCAGTCACTTTCCCACTACCATAACGTAGTTTCTCTGTGCCTTTTCTATAATTATTTTTAAGGTCATTATTCTGATGAGATTTCCTCTTTGATACTTGGACTTTATAAATTTAAACTCAATTCTAGATTGATGTCAAGGTCTCATCACCTTAGAAGTTGCAATGTCTAAATGTAACTGTATGTTTTATGTTAACAATTTCTTCTCTCGCACTTCTCTTTTCGGGTTTCTCACTTTCCAACCAAGTTTGAACTTCAAAAATTTAAATGCAATGTTAATTATTCTCATCTTAATTCTTGTTCTTTTATTGTTCTCTCTACTTAATGTTTTTCTTTTTCTCGTGTTTTTTCACACTGGTAAGCCTTTGCGTCTTAGTGGTTTTATTACCTTGATTGAAGTGAAATCATTAAAAATTTTCTTGTACTGTGATCTAATTTTTTTTCTTTACACTTAATGAGGGTGCTAGACAAGAGAATATTTCAAGCTTATATTTCCCCATTTTAGGTATTATTAATGCTTAATACACAGACAGAACAGAATAGGGTGAAAGAAAGGAATGACAAACACGTATTTTTCTCAGAGATTTATTTGTTAAATAGCAACTTGAGTTTGTCACTCTACAAACTGATGTCACATGATCCTCATAACTTTGTCTTAATCAAAGAGAGATAATCACCCTTTGCATCCCAACAGACAAATCTCTGCCTATAGTAAATACAGTGTAAAATATTTTCTCCAAAGTCATTCTTGCTAATGTCTTATTGAACAATTTCAACATCATGACCTGAGTTGACAATTTTTTTCATTCATAGTCTAATAATGTACATGTTTAGCTAAAACTGAGGATCTTCTGCCTGTTTTCAGCAATAGTTTGGATAATTTTATATAGTTTGAGGAGTTACGAGAATCTGTCAATTAATAGAGACTGTGTAGCTCGAGAAATTTTCCAATTTGAATTTTGCTTATTGGCTAATTTCAATGTTTTTAATTATTGGATAGAAAAGATGAATGATAAAATGCAAATTTTCTTGTGTTGACATCCTTTTTTTAAACAGACTTGTACCTCTAGTAAATATCATGTAAAACTGTTCCTACCACAAGTCAGAATCACATCTCTTGAACAGCCAATGAAGATGAAAGTTATGGGCAACTATTTGCATAACCAGAATGACTGAAAAACGTTGAAATGATAAAACAGTTTAAATTCCTATTTAAAAAAATCTTTTTAATTTGGAGAAGTAGCATAAATATTTTTGCTGTTTTTATTTCTGTTCAGGGTTACAAGGGCTGGCCTCTTTCAGCCGTGGTTGATAATCCAGATATAGAAAATCTGACTGATGCTTTACTACATGGACCATATGGAAAATGTGTTTATGACTTAGACAATGATGTCATGTCCCATCAGGTAAGTAAATAGCCAAAAGTAGGGCCAGAAGAAAAATCTGAAGAAATTCCCAGAAGATATCATGTTAGAAAAACGTCCTCAGTATTTTATCACCAGTTTTGCACCATCTTATCATTGTTTTTTATCACTCCACTGTAGCATGAGATGCTGCAAGGGAAAGAACAATCAAGGATTAAAATTTCAACATGTATTGATCAAATGTGAAGCATATATACATAGTTGTGTTAAAAGGTTGCAAAAATATGCAGTTCTTTAGTTGTCATTGGTAAGAAAAGCAATTAAGTGTAAGGTTGTTGTCTGTAGGGCCAAGAGATGCCTGATTTGTTGGGTTGGTTGGCTGAGGTGACAGTTGGCATCAGGAGAAAGGCCTCGAGTGGATTAGTGAGGCCGAGTGGGGGTGTCATTAACAGGGTTAACATCCACCTTTATTCAGGGTTGAAAATGATGATGAGGTTGATGTGTTGAGCTGAATTGCCTGTCAGCAGCAAGGAGTGGTATTTTATATCTGTAATTTAACAGGTAGAGGCTCCCAGGTATAGCCTTTTTTTTATTTATTTGTTTTTTTGGCAACATTCATGATTGGCTATTGCATTTTAGAGTTTGGCATGGTTTTATGGACCTATGTGATGCTCAGAGCCCCTGCAGAGAATATGACTTTTTTAATTTTGGTTTTTGTTTTCTTAGTGCTCATATCTGACTGATATATCTAGTGAAATGTATTTGTGAATCAGAAAGAGATTTTGATGAAGTTGTATAAAATGTATGATTGATACAACAAACAATATGCGTCTGAAAATAAATAAGTAAGCTGTTTTCATATGTCAAAGGTTATGTCCATATCCTGTTAAAACACTGGTTCTCATAAACTCATCAAAGTTAAGCAATGTCGAGCCAGGTTAGTATCTAGATGAGTGTCTGCTTGGGAATACCAAGTTCTGTAAACTTGAATGTGTAGGTGGTGTAGTGGGTAACAGCTTGAAATTGGAGAGCGGAATTCCAGTTCCAGTCAGGTTCGTTATATTCATTTACATGTAAATATCCTCGGGAAAGATAGGAACCCACCTCTTCTCTTCCCAGCTATAATTAGTATGGCTTGTATAAATAAATCATTATTATCTGCAAATTCTAAAAATTCTCACAATATAAAAATATTTTCCAGCTTTAAATAACCCATAAAAAGTTTATAAGCAATAAAACATAAATCAATTCATTTGTTAGATTTATTGTAGCCCCAGGCTACTCACTTCAAAGCTCTGGTGTGTACATCACATGACCATGACTCGGCAAAACGTTTTGTTATCATTTACCAAAAGCATTTTTTCGAGGCTATTAATTCCACAAGTTGTTTTGATTATAGTAAAGTGTTACTACCTATAACAAAATGCATTTCCAATTTTCTTGTGAGAGTATAATGACCAACTTCATTCATTATACAAAGAAAGAAAAATATAAAAAGGTCATAGTTCAACCCTGAAAAGCTCTAAAATGAAAAAGTGGGACATAATGACCACGACTTACACAGGGGCGTATAAAAGCAGCAGTCATAAGACAAATATTTTCAGTAGCCTAGCCAGCCCTACACGACTGAAGGAGATTCAAGAATTTGACATCGTTCCTGTGACATGACTGATGCTGTTGATGTCAGACTCTCACATCTGGCCAGATGATGATCTGAGACCTGAGTTCCCACCTGACACCTTCGACCACTACTACAACTGTCCTTTTCAGGACGACAAGTCATTTCTTGCTATACTATTACTGCACTTTTCAGAGCAATAAAATCTACCTTAACAAAAATTACGACAACTGTCTTTTTTAGGGCAAGAAAGTCTATCGCAATATACACCAGTTTGATGCAGTAACCCAGCGACTTCCAGTATAGAGTCCAGTTCAACCCGGCAGCAACCCAGTGACTTCCAGTGTAGTAGGCAGCCCAGTTCAACCCAAAGGTGACCTCCAATTTAGCAACCCTATTTTGAACCCAGACTGATCAACTGCCAACATAGTCTACACGCCCAATTCAGATCAACCTCATACTTGGACAGTTAGTGCAGTCTTTGCTACCCAACTGTGGTAACAACCTGATGCAATGACTAACAACTCAGACCTCATTCCTTGACCTATAAATTGCTAACCACATGCAACGATTAACTCAAGTCTGTGAGTGGTGGACACTGCTCAATCAACAACTGTTCCACAGCGACCCAAGACACTGTTTAAACTGTAACAACATAACACAATTAAAGTTGTCAGACTTAGGCAACTTTGACACTCAAAAGCTTGTTTTTGTTATCCTTGCCTTTCCTGTGTCACTTCACCTATTCTTAAAAGTCTGTATAGTTGGTTACATAACTGGCCTTGCAACAGATTTTAAGCTATTTACTCTTCTTTCAAATAGTTTATTGCAAAAAAAAAAAAAGCAAAAAAAATGCATAGTAAGATAGAGTAAAATTAGTAATACATATCTCTCAAACATCCTTACATAGAACCAGGAAGTTTCATAAGTGATGTTTATTTCTGGTGTAATTAAGAGTTTGGGATCTTTAAAAACATCACACACTCCCCATCAAGTGACCACCCCCCAGGAGTGATCATGTCTTGGTCATCCTCCTGGCCTCATTGTTGAATCCATGAAATTTGGCCTGAATCTATATTGGTTTGATCTTTTCTGCAAATCACACAAGGAAAATTTGTTTTTACAGCTACTATAATAGTGAAAAAAATTGATAAAGAAAAAACAATCAGAAAAAATGAGATAGGGTTAAATAACAGTGAAACTAATTCATCTAAAAATTGATAAAAATAAAAAAACAATTTTTAAATCTATATTTAGTGATATTTTATATGTTTCTAAGAATATTTTAAAAGCATATTTTGTAAAATAAACTCCAACAACATCACATTATAATCACAAAAAATTAAACTTGACAATAAAAAATATTTTGATAAAAGAATACAAAAGTTGAATTCATTCAGAATTTTCATTTTTTATGCACAGTAGATCCAATTATTTGATTCATTCAATTCTCCTAGGTATAGTTATGCATATGAAATTATATTGATCTTTTTATCTTTCTCTTTTTAGGTTGTTAATATGCAGTTTAATAATGGAGCAACTGCATCATTTACAGCTGTTGCATTTACTGAAAAGGTCTGTACTAGGCAACTGAAAATCTTTGGAACAAAAGTAAGTAATAAAATGAAAAATTTTCTTTACAAATACAAAATGTGTGTATCGCTATTTTTTCTTCACCAAAGCAGGAAGCATTTTGCAAATTATATTCCAAACTGAAAGTCAGCAATTTTAGCAAAACTTTCTAATTCACCAGACATGTCCTTTTCTGATAGCAAATGATCATAAATTAAAAATTAGAAAATAAATGATCTCCCTTCAAAATTAGGAAAAAACAGTTATCTCCCTTTATGTCTGAATTTTTTTTTTTTAATGAAATTCATTCCATGTTAGATAGTAAAGACACTAAGGCACAAGAGGTTATTGGGTGTGAAAGAATGAGAAAACAAACATTATTGAGGAATGAAAACAAAAGAAGAGTAATCAAGAAGACAGTAGATAATGATTGATATTGCAGTTAAATTTTTCAAGATCAAACTTGACTGGAAAGAAAGAAGCTGGAAGAGATAGCATAGCAAAGAGCTCATCTGAACAGTTATTATGAAAAGGCACATGAAAGCAACTTTACAATGGTGGGAAAGGACTGAAGCCTAGATTCCCTGTCAGGACAATAATATTGCTGATTCATCTTTGGATTTTATCAAGAACCTGTAAATATAGCAGGAGTACCAGACCATATGTGGCAGGAATATATTTGAGGCCAAATGGTAGACTTATAGATATGTATAAGATAGATGCAGGAGAGAAAAAGTGTCTATCATGATATAGTGAGCCAACTTTCTTAGCAGCAGGACATGAAGAATTATCATTATTATATGGCTTATTATTTGAACCAGCATGCTTATCTTGGTAGTTATACTCACATTTCATCTGTTGTACAAAACTGACTTTCTTCAGGTATCTAATAAACACATGGAATCACATGGAGCTAGACATTGCTGCTGTTGTTTCCATAGCAAGTAGTAGGTTTTTATAGGATAGTTACTAAATTCTGAATTCAGAATTGTCCTTTTCTTAGACTAGATACCAACTATGGCTAAAGAGCAAATTTGTCTTAATATTTAATCCATAGCTCAGTGGCGATGTGATGGATTCATAACTTTCCCAAGGGCATTTGCATGTAAGAATAATCTTCATTACTACAAGAATTTTCATCACATGTAAAATAGAATTCTGAGAATATAATAATGAGCACAAAGTAATAATTCTAAGAAAGAAACATATAATAGAATCCTTAGTAATGAACATAAAATAATAATCCTAAGTAAGGAATATAAGATAATTTAAAACACTCATCGTAACTAATATAATAATTTCAAATAGAATCTAAAGTAATGAACATAAAATATAGGTTTAAAATGAATTTTTAAAAAAATTATTGAAGCTTTTATTTTAGTTTAATTTCAAGCTAATGGATTAAATTTAATCAATAAGCAAAATATTTTTTCTGCATCTCAAAACTAACTTAAATTAACTGGAAAGAAGTTTAATTTTGAAATCAATAACATTTACTGATTTTAGAAACATTTTTAGCCATTTGTCATCGCAATGTAATTTTTTTATTAAAAAATTTTTCAAAAATAAAATATACTTTTTTGAAACTTTATTTGAAGAATATTAGCTGATTTAAAGTTTAATTAATTTGATTTGAAACAAATATTACTTTAATTTTGAAATATTGCAGAAATGCATTTTTTTAGCGTAGTGGTAGTGGTTTATTTTAGGTGTAGACAGTTTGAGAGTTTGAATAACAAATGTTTTCTTCAGTGGATATCTGTAAAAATTGCTTGAGAAATATAACATGAGCACCTTTTTTACATAATTTTTAACTACACAGTAATCTTAACTTAGAAAAATATTCTCTGTAATCTAATGTTTTATTGAATTTTAAGTACTTTAATTTTAAATTTACTATATTTATTGCTCTCAATTTTTTATAATATCGTAGATAGACGTCTGTATTTACAAAATTCAGCATGTTTATATTCACAAAAATATCAAAATGTTTTTAAAATATTGGTGTTTAATGAATTGTACTAAGCTTTTCATTTTAAGATTAGTAAATATAGTTTTTACTTAATAAAAATATTACCTAACCAACCCAAGTAATGCAGAAATTTAAAAGATTTGAAACTTTATAAATTATTCGAATTAAAAATTAAATAAATTTAAACAACTCTTGTAAAAGTTCCTTATTTATTTATTTTTTTTAATTTTCTTAGCACAATAGTGTCCATAATAAATCTTATTCAGAAAACCAATTAAAAGCTTTTCTAGTTTTATTATATTTTTTCTTAGTTTTATTGTATTTTATGATTCAAAGCAGATTTTTGGTAACTGGTGTGCCTGTTTGAAAAAAAAAAAAAAAAATTGATGACTTGAATTCTCCAAGTTCTGCTTTTACTAATATAAACATTTTGTAGCACAGAATTTAATTTCTTGAAATTTCATAAGCCGAGGGTAAAAGATGTAAAAACAAAATATTTTTACCAAGATTTTAAAAAAAAAGAAACATTTCTAAAATAACTTCATTCATTTGTGAATAAATCCTGAAAGTTTCATTAACTTCTGACAATTGATTGATTTTTGCAAGAATTTCCAAATCAATGTGTTTCTCACTGAGAAAAGAATGCCAAATTTTCCTATATTTGGCCACCTGGCTGATGCAAATAAAATGAGATTTTTAACCAAAATTTTGAACGTTCTAAAATGGATGAAAAAGTATAATTTAATAATCAGAAACTTCTCTAGTCTTTCTTCTTAATAATAGCAAAGATTTTGATGATAAATCTTTGTTTTTATCGAGTTTAGGGCATTTTTTCATCACGGTAAGCTAACTGTTTAGCAAATCAGAGGCAGAACTTAATAAAATAATAATCCTGAGTAAGGAGCGTAAAATGATTTGCAAAACAACAAAAGTCAAAAGTTGATTAGAAAGTTAGTAATGAGGTCAAAACACAGAATTGATTGAATACCACCCTTAAATGACCAGGCATTCCTATGCCAGTTCCTAGTCATGGTGAATTATATGCTATTGAACATTCTAAATAGTATGTCATATTGTATATATTTATTTGTATTATAGCAAAATATATGTTGTTTTCTTTAACTTATCAGATGTAGCTGTTCATTGAAGCTTTGAATATGAAAAGATTAGTCTATAAAAATTTTCTTTTCAGCTGTGACTCCTTTGACCAATTTCTCAATGCGTATATATGATCAATTCAGTAAACAGTAAGAATGGCACAAAGGAAAAACAAACTATTTAAACAGCTTAAAATTAAACAACAGGTTAATATAAAATGGTGTTTTCATGTCTAAACATATTTGATTTTATTGTAATTGCTTTTCATAATTTTTAAATGTATAGATTTATATTGAAGATAAAACTATTAATAAATAAAAGGTTATATATGATATATATATATTTTTTAATTAGATTTTATTCAAAACCAACTTTTTGGCCAATAGTGTATATTTCAATAAACTGTTTTTCTATTTTTCCACTTGTGCAATTTTTACCAAAATTCACACATAAAGCCATATTTCAACTTATATCAATATTTTATCTTCTTTCATTTTATGACTATAACATTAATAAATTCTAAAACAAAACCAATCTTTCACTTTTTTTTCTTTTCTCTTGTTCTCAATTGGAGTAGGTAGACTTAACTATCGCCCGGTTCACACTCTACCTACGTCTTTTGAACAGGTGAAGAGGCTCATCCCTTGTTTCCTGTTTAGGAATGTGGTTCCCGGCTTTCTTTTTTATTTTTTTTTCCAATCTTTCACTTTTTTTTTCTTTTCTCTCTTTTTTTTTCTCAATTGGAGTAGATAGACTTAACTTTCGCCCGGTTCACACTCCACCCACATCTTTTGAACGGGTGAAGAGGCTCATCCCTTGTTTCCTGTTTAGGATGCAGTTCCCGGCTTTCTCTTTTCCAATCATTTTACTCTTAAGTAGTCCCATGTGCATCAGTGGCGTCACCGCCTTGCTTGGGGTGATATGATTAAAAAAGAAAAAAAAAATATTCATTTGTTATTCTATTACAAAATGTTATCAAAAAATCCTGTCTGATTGTCTCCCTTGTTAATCTTATTTCAGAAAAACCCAAATTAAACTTTAATTTAGACAACTTACAAGCCAAACAAGTTAATGCCTGCCAAGAAAAAAAAATTGCTACAAACCTATCAATATTATATAGAAATCGAATATGGACACTGCAATGTGATGTAATTGCTAGTAAACTTATTTCACTAGATCAATTACGCTGTGAATTTGATCCTCATTGGGTGCTCCAGACTTTCAGCCTTTCAGCCTTGTGCCACATCTAAGCTATCCTTATTAAACACTATATCTCCTGTGCACTTTCCCAGATGTAAATAAATGCAATCAAAGATAATTTTAAGCAAGTTAACTTTTGTTTTCTTTGCAGTGGAGTAAAGTTTAACAAATCATGAATAATTCTCAACACATACAAAATGTTCTCTATTTTTATTTACAAAAATTAAAAAATATATAAAAATGAAACTAACTTCAAATCCACAATAACTTGTTAATCAGAACATAGATCTTTCTTAGCAAGGCTGGCTGTCAAATCCAATCTTCTCAATCAGTTGGTCAGTTAAGTGCCATATGTGATACACTCGCTTAGATGAACATGTCTCGTGTGAATTTTGATTCATGACTGACTAGAAAGAAGATTTTTTTTAACACAATAGGTTGGTATTTCTTTCTATGGTAGACTGGTTGTCAACCAAGGCTATCGAACTCCATCTGTCCTACTATTGCTTCCATAACTGGGAGGTGGGGGTAGATGGAATCATACTTTTTCCAAACCACGTAATTGAATGTAACAAAACCAACTTGAATTCAAAATTGAATCTCTAATTTCTGAGCCAATATCCATTACAAAACACCACAATGCACATCCACAACTGATAAAAACAGTTTAAAAAAGTTGTCTCTTTCTTTCCATCAGACTTATTCATTTAGTCCAGCTTGATAGTTTGTTCTGTTTAATGAATGATAATTCAAATTAATAAAAAAAATAATTTCCCAATACCAGTTAATTTGAGTAATAATGTATAGGACATATAAAGGACAATTTTTACTTATATGAGAAATAATGTTGGGGGGGGGGTGGGGGGGGGGTGGGGGGGGGGCTTTTGTTCATAATATCCAATATCAATATATACCATAGTGACTTTCTGTGTAAAATCAATTCCTCACTTTTACAGAATTATTGGTCTTAGGTTCAGACACTTAGCTGTTATCTATTTACAAATATCAAGTTTGAAAATGTGCTAACTTAATTGATATCTGAATTTTTTTTTATTTTCTGAATTTTTTAATCTTGAAAAAAAATTTGAAACTTTTTATATGGTTTTTTTTTTTTGGGAAACATATGCACAAACAGTTGATTATTTTTCTTAAATGAAGAATAAAATGTTAAAATACTTAAAATTTATTTATTAACTTTTCAAAGAAATGGATATAAGAAGAAAGCCTGAGGTTTTATTTAAAATTTGATATGGGCAATTTCTTGAGTTGCCCAGGAATCATATCAACTGATTTCACCAGGAACTCTTGTGGTATGGAAAACAGAATTTCTTGTATTTGCCCTTCAAGTTCTTCAAAAGTCTTGGTTTAGTATTGTAGACTTGCTCCTTTAACCAACCTCAAAGAAAAAATACCATAGAGTTATAAGTCAAGACTCCTGGCTGGTTACTCATACATAAAATTAGGAAGTTACTTTTCCAATTACCCTGTATATAATTTTATTAATATATATAAATTTTTGTTATTTTACTTAAAAATACCCTTCACTTTTTTGTGATAATTTGCAGCCCCTAAGTTTTAAAATTAATTTTGATAAAAGAAAAACCTTTAATTGAAAGCTAAAGGATTAAATTTACTATTTCTATTAAGTAGAACACTTTGTAGTGTACTTTTCAAACAGAAATTATATTTGTCTATATTTCTGAGATGAGGTGGTATTTACAGTATTTACATTATTCAAACTATTGTCCTCATCTTTGTTGCCATTTGTATGACATTTTGGCCATTGTACGCTCCGGACTTCTTTGGGTGCTAGGAATTTCGAACCAAACCATTTATTATAATCGCTGAGGTATATGAACTCCATTCCTTGCCTAGAGCCTCTTCAGAAGAGGCTCTAGGCAAAGAAAAACAAAAATACACATGAAAAACAATAATTGTTTTAAAAATCTTAGAGCACAATCTTAAAATTGTATTAAGCTTTACAATTTTTACTTAGTAAATATAGTCTTCACTTAATAACCTAATGTAATTTAAGTTTTTAAGAATTTTTAAAAAGATTTTTGAAACTATAAGTTTTATAATTCAAAAGAGAAAAAAATAAAACATTTTTTTTTAGTTTTATGACATTTTTTATTTTACTAATTAAAACAGATTTTTAGGAACATGGCAACTGTTTAAAAGAAAAAAAATGGATGATTTACATTCTCCAAGGAGTCCAGCATTTAACTGCTAAAATAAGATTTGAGAACAGAATCTAATTTCTAGAAATTTCATGAAATTAAATTCCGGGGGTGTGGGTAAAAGATGTTAAAAATGAATATATTTTTACCAAGATTATATGAAAATAATAATTTCATAAATAAATTCATTCGTTTGTGAACAAGTTTTGAAAGCTTTGTCAAAATCCAACATTTATTTGATTTTTTACAAGAATTTTCAAATTAATACGATTTTTTTTTTTTTTTTTTTTCACCAGAAAAATTTCCCATAGTCAACCCTGGTCCCACATTAACAAAAAAGAAAAAGAATTTTAACCCAAATTTTAAATGTGTTAGAAAGGATTAAAAAATATACTTTGGTCTTTCCTCTTAATAATATAAATATTTTGATCATAAAACGTTTGAAGCCTTTTCGATTGTCTGATTTCTTCATATTTTGATTGCTTAATAAATCCGACTTTACACCTATAACTTTTCAGGAGTCAACGAAAAGAACAGTTACATTTTTTAATTAAATCCTCTTTTATTAGATAATAATTGATTTTACCAATTTTGTCAAATATGCAAATGTCGTCCAGAACAAATTGAATACACACCCAGTGTGTGTCCAATCCAATTAGAAAGGGAAAATATATTCTTGGTCCTATTCTTGGTCGTCAGAAAGCTTATATATGTACGCCTTTGCCTTTTTCTTTTCAGAGGGCTTTCCCAGCGAACCTGCAATTCTTACCCTCTCACCTTTTACTCATGCAGCAAAAGAAAGATAGTGACAATTAATAACTGGATGTCCAATCCATGTTGACATGCATTTCTCACTTTCTCATCTACTCTCTCTT
The DNA here is from genome assembly GCA_037127315.1 of Ascarosepion bandense. Classification (NCBI taxonomy): domain Eukaryota; kingdom Metazoa; phylum Mollusca; class Cephalopoda; order Sepiida; family Sepiidae; genus Ascarosepion; species Ascarosepion bandense. Next base: position 3,714,345 of record JBBBDQ010000738.1, read on the forward strand.
GTGCTGCGTTCTGTATTTCTTCTTCTTCCTCATGCAACAGACAAAGAACTACATCTGTTGAGATATTCAAAAAGCATCACTCTCTCTCTCTCTTTCCTCAAAACTGGCCATTAACAAATGCAAAAGAGGAACAAGAAATCAACATAAAATGCTACTATTCATGCATGCATGCATAAAAAAACAAATATCAATAAGATTTTTCTTCCAAAACATTTCTTCCTAAATTCAAGAGAATTGAACTTTAAAACAATATTATTGCAAAAAAAAATTTTCTGATAAACTTTTAACACTCAGTTATAATTTTTATAACATAATTTGAGGATTAATAAATCTTACTAAGTGAGATTTTTATCATTCAATTACTCTGCAACCGTCTAATTTAAATGTAGGGAATTCGGTAAAGTTTGACTCAAGCTGATTTTCGCAGGTGTGGCTGAACTCCCCTACAAATTGGTGACCACGCAGATAAACATTTTTTAGGGTCCCTACATAATTAGTGACTACACAGAGAACACACAGAGGAATTAAGGGCAAAATCTTTTTTTTCGTAACTCCTCCAAAAAAAAAAATCTGTTTTTGGATGCAAAACTTTTAAGTTCAATAACTTTGAAGAGGTCAGGGATTGATTTGAAACTGCATTTGAAACAGGGCCACTCTTACCAATTATATTGATTTAAAAAAATCAATTAATCTTTTTGATACTTGTGCGTAGTGTTGCCACCTCTTTATTTACGTACTGGAGATAAAGTTTTAGTTAGATATGGCATTTAAAATGTTTTTAAATTTTTTCCTTTTTTTCAAACTGCTAAATCTTTTTACACAGCTGTATTTGTGAAAAAAGTTAAAAAATTAATTTAAAAAGTGGCGACAGATAACCCACAAGTAATGTTTTTCTGACAATTCTCACAAGTCACGACCTAATAAAAAAAGAATGCTAATCTGCAAAAATTAAAAAGAATGGTGGGTATTTTTTTCAGACTGAACCTGTCTATTTAATTAATGCTGTTTAAACCATTTTAAAAAACTCAATGTTTGTTTATGGGTTAATTTATTTTATTAGTTGGAGAGGGATGCAAGAATTTGTTATCTTACACATTTCCTTTCACTTCTTTTTTCATTCTCCTAATCCATATATATTTATATTGATTTACAGCAATGAGCAGCACCAAACACTTCTTAATCAATTTATTGATGCTTTAAACTGAAGTTCCAAAATATGAAAATTGTCTTTTTGTGACTTGGACAATGTCGCTTGAATTTAAATGTATTTAAAGTTATTTTTCTCTTATTTTTAGATTGTTAGTTATAGAATGCTTTCTTTGTTGTTTATATATATAATGCATTCTTGTGCATACATATTGCACATACACACACATACATGTAATTGTTAAATAGTGTATATGTATTAAAGTAAGTGTTTTCTTTGGTCATATGTTATTGTTTGTCTAATGTTTCATTTTTATTTAATGGTTAGAAGTTTGCTTTTGCCTTAGTGTTATATATTGAAATATTGATTATGGGTGGGTAGAATTGTTTGTTTAATTTTTTTCAAGTTTATATTATAGTTATTTGTTTATATTCTATTAGTGCTTAGACAGCAAAGTCAGTATTTATTGATTTATATACCTACATTTATCCATTATTTAGGTTTTCTTGTTTAGGAGTTTATTTTGGTTTTATTGCTAGTTGTTCCTCTAAGCATAATTTAGTTTTAATGTTAATATTGTATGGGGTTGCTTTTTTATAATTTCTCAATTAATTATGGTGGGGATTTTTTCTTTTTGGCTCCAGGTGTATATTGATAGGGCTGTATTTTTATGTATTTCTGATATTTTGTGGTTATAATATCTTTCTTTAAAAGTTTTTTTCTATGGCTACTATGTAAATTTTTTTGTCTGTGTTAATGTTGTTTGTAATGATAGCTTTGTATATTATATTATTGGTTAAAGATTTATGATTGAAGAGGCATTTTTTTTGTTTTGGCAGTTACATTTAATGGTGTTATTTTGCTGGATATTATTGTTGTTGTAATCATTATTGGTTTTGCTTAGTTATTATTTTCTTCATGTTATCCATACAGTTGATAATATTAGTATCATTATTTTTACTTTTATATACTAATAATAATAGATCATCTTTAAAGATGTACATGAAATAAGCTCTGAAGTCTTCTTAAAAAAAAAAGAAACACCCATTTGATACACCCTCATATCTGAAAAAAAATAACAATATCATATTCAAGTCCTAGTATGCAAGCTTACAGTGTTATTTTTTGATGTTGAAATTGAAAGTGATGAATTATTATTATCATTTTTGTGAGTGGCTGATGGTTATAATGGATTATGTATAATTTTTACATATAATATTTTAAAGTCACCTTGTCGGTAAACCTAAAAATTGTTTACTGATTTGTCTTTGCACAGAAAGATTGTGGTATGAAATTGTCTTACACAGAAACTTATATACAAGTATTGATGTTTTTGGAATAATCCAAAAATTGAGATTGAAATTCATTTTTTAATTCTGTTCTGTTTAGGGAGAAATCCAATGTAGTTATGATGGCCCCATAATGCATTTTGATTTTAACAGTAACGAAACACGTAAGTTCTTTTTTATTTATTCCATACTATTGTTTTTTTTTTGCTTTAATTTCAGCAAAAGAGACAGTCAAAATTGCAAGCTATGTATTAGGAATGTCAGAATGCAAACATGAACAGAAATTTAACTATTTGAACAGTGTAGCAATAGATGATGGAAAAAGTGACATAAAAATCTGAAGGCACACGGAAAGAGTTAAGAGGTCTTCCCAAATCTAAGCAAAGTATTAAGAAGCAAAGAAAAGAGTGCTGGATATATAATAATGTTATATAAATAATGTAATAATATAATCATATTATATGAAAAATGTAATATTTGATCTATATGGCAGTTAATACTGAACAGTTTCCCCAAAGGTGACAAAGAGGCTTGAAATGACTGCAATGTGGGGATGATGGATGATTGAATATGTGAACAAAAAAGAAGTCTTAAGAAAGATAGAAATAAGAAAGAAACTTGTACTTACAATTAGAAAGAGACAGTTGAAATTTATGGGAAACATATTGAGGAAAGAGGGCAGAGAAAATTTAACATGCACACACAGAAAAATCAGTGGAAAATATTGAGTAAACTACTTAATGAGTTTGTCTGAATAAACAGGACAACGTGAGATTGTAAGGGTAAAAAATTTTTCAAATAACGAGTAACAGGAAGTTGTCTACATCCTGAAAAAATGTAGTAAATGAAACTATAGTGTTGCCTGTCATATAACAGAATTTTAATGTTTGGAATACACCTTTTGGCATTGTGGATAATGTCAGGTTTTGCTATTTTGGATCATCCATACTTCATATTTTGTTACCAGAGTACAGAACTGGTATTGTTTTATTTTCCCATTGTTTTTTTAACCTTTTTAATATAGATACTTTTTAGATTAGTCACCATTTTAGACTACTTCCTGTTTAGCCCTTAGTAATTACCAGAACTGACACAATAAAGCACAGGCTCAAAGCATGCAGTTTCTATTTTCTCATTATCAATCTACCCTCCCCCCCCCCACACACACACACGCACACACATGCACACAATAAATTTCTAAATTTTTTCTCTCTGCATTGGTTTTACTTAATGAGCGATGTGTACATGCCAGAGTAGCTACTGTTTATTAAAGTCTACTATTTTTCCAGAGTGCTCAATCAGGGTGTGAGAGCGTAAATATTGTCTAGTATATATATATATATATATATATATATATATATATATATATATATGTATACTAGCAGTATTGCCTGGCATTGCTCGGGTGTAATGAAAGCTGGAGCTCAGACTCAGCCTAAAGAAAATTTGTGTGAAGTTTGGCGAGAATTGCATAAAAATTGTGGATTTGTATAAAGGTCAGGCAGACAGAGAAACAAACACACAAACACAAACATCTTACTTTTTTATATATATATATATATATATATTATCGATTTTCTGCACTATTGTTAGAACTGCAACCTTGAAACTTCTGTATATCGTTTCTTATGTCTTTGTCTATGAGTGTATAAAATTTGATTCAAATCGGACCACTCCTTCTATAACCCGATTTTTTTCGATTATCAATTTTCAATATTTATCGGAGGTATCTGACACAAAACCTAGCTAAGAACACTTGCAGACACTTATAGTACAACTGTGTAAATTTTCAAGAAAATCGGTTCAGCCATTTTGGAGTCTATAGGCAATGAACACACACACACACAGACAAAATTCCATTTATAAATAAGTTATATATATATATATATATATATATATATATAAACACACACACACATATATACATATATATATATATGCTCTCTATTATAATAAAGATTATTGTATATTTATTTGTATATATATTTCCCTCCTGTCACGCTCAAAGGGTTGGGGTTGGATTATTTTTTTTTCATATGTCTTAATGTAAGATACTCAATAGTAGGTACCTCAGTATATATGTTGCTGTCATTTTAGACAGCATATTGATATAAATATCTTACTGTAATTTTTGACAGCATGAGCCCACTCACAGATAATCAAACATAAAGTAGACAGGTGTTGATAACAATTGTTTACAAAATGTATTTGACATGTCAGCAAAGTGAGCATGTCAGCATTCTTTTGGAATCAATTTAATTGAACACCTTTTATCTCAAAAACTGGAAATTTAATAAAAGAAACACACAAGATGTGTCATGTTTTGATACCATTAATGTTACAACAAACACCTAACTATTGTATAAATTATGTACTTTGTTTTAATTTTTTCCACTTGAAAAATAGGGCATTAATGAGGTTGTTGTTTTATATTCTTCCATTTGTTGACACACAGAATCCAGTTTAAAAACTTTTAACAATTTGAGAAGAATAAGATAATACAAAATATGTACGTAAATAACCCTGACATAATTATATCACTATATGAATAATATAAACTGATACTTTGAATTTTAAATTGTTATGATATTGGGATAATTTATGTGGATTTAGAAATATTTAAAATAGTGAGCAATTTAAAAAACAAAACAAAATGGATTCGAATAGGAAAACCAAACCAAACCAAACTGCATATGATGCAGCATTTAAATTAAAAGCAATTGAATATTTTAGTGAAATATATGTATTACATAATTTCAATGGATAATATTGTATAAATTTTTAAAAATATTTACATAGTGATGGCTGCACTACTTGGTTGTATTGTACTCAAGTTGTATTATGTACAAGAAAATACAGTAATCAATTCATAGTACCTTCTTTCTGATTTTTTTACTTGTGGACTTGCCATTACAAGAATATTAGTTCTTTGGGATGGTAGCCTACTAGATATAAGTGTTGGTTAAAAATGTTACAGTTATCTGGTGGATGTGAGTTCAATCCCTGGATTAGAATAAAGTATATGCTATTAAAAAAACTGTCATCACAATCACAAATCCCCTAAGAGTCATAGGGCACCATATCTACTGCAGCCATAGCAGCATTGATATTTCATGGGCAAGATAGCTTGATGAATCAGGCTGGTTGGAATTCAGAGTTTTCCTATTGGTTGCCAGCCAAGGCTCTAGGGCCTAATCTGTTCTACTATTTACCCATAGCTGAGGGAAAGAGAGGGATTCATACCTTTCCAGAGGGTATTTACATGTAAGTGAATGTAAAATAGGATAACAGTAACAAAATAGCACAAGAATCAATAGATACAAAATATCCCCTGAATGTAGCTGAATAAGAACAAGAGACAATAGAAAGCCAGAAGTGGTTTTGTTGTGTTAAAAAAAAGACTTTATTCAACTTCACTTCAATTTTTAACACCATAATGAGAGAAAAATCACTGACTGCTGGAAAACTAATCTTTATTGCATTTTCTGTGTAACACCCCAGTGGACGATCCAAACAATTTCTCTGGCGGCCGTTCTCCACGCTGTGATGTTTGCCGGAAGTTTGTTGAAAAAGTCGGAGCCTCAAGCTGGAGGTACAAGATTAAACTATAAGGAACGAACTTCCACAACTTGGATGAGTTGAAACGATGCTTTATTTCGTTTAGAGTTAGTCTTTTCAGTTGGGGGCAGGCGATGTGACATTCAGCTCTAACTCTAATGGAGATCAAATCCGAACCGACTGACTCAAGATGAACGGAGTTTCTACTTCAAGCACACACCCGGCTGAACTAACTCAACTGAAACTCACTAACTGATCGGCTCGGAAAAATCACCTGTATTTATTTAAAACAATATGGAAGTGTCTTGACCCCCCCCCCCGGGGCGATAAGCATTGGCGACTGTAAGTCCAAAATTTCAAGGTACTTAAATTTTGCTTCCTTTGATATGTAAACGGGATGTCTGTACTAAGCCTTCAAGTATTTTCCAGGATTTTTTAAAACTTTTTATCTTAATAAAGCTTCCGCCAGATGTTTTTATAGCCCTGACACTTTACCAGTTTTTTATTGCCTGGAGAAAGGGAACATTCTATTATCTTTTCTTTAGTTTCTTCATGTGTGGTCAAGATACAATAAAGACAGTTTTTGACATGGTCAACTTAAAAAATCTATTTCCTAAACTTTATCTTTTATCACATCAAATTACTTAGACTGGTAGAATTTAACAGTAATTTGATACCCTTTTCTCTTCCACAAATTTCCTTATAAAAGAAAAAGCATTTATTTATTTATTTTTCTCTTCTTTTTCACTTTTGTTAGACGAAACACATGTTTTTAACCTATTTTTCTATTCTTAACCATTTTCTATTTTAATAAAATATATATTTTACAAATCTACCTTAATATACACCTAGTTATCGTGTCACATCTGTATGAACATCAAAGCTATTTTCATTATTGCAAAAACATTATAGAACTTGGAATGAAATTGTATAAACCTTTCCATCTAACTTGAGTTAATCTTATTGCTAACCTAGTGTTAAGTTAGGGTCATGATTGGTGTGGTCAAAGGATACGACTGTCATATTCAACAACATGCCATGATTGAATGTGAAGAAGGAACAAATTTTCTTTCTTTCTCTATTCTGTATCTGAATGAAGTAAGAACTGCTATCAAATGTAAAACAGAAAGTTGCATTTTTCTTAGTGCCACGATTAGGGAAGATCTCTGGCTGTTGGAAAACTCTATTCTGTTGCATTTACTTCATGAACATCAAAACTGTTGTTATTATTTCAACAACATTATAGAACTTGGAATGAAGACCTTTCCATTTAACTTGAATTAATCTTATTGATAACCTAGTATTATTACAGTGTCAAAACAGACAAAATAGGGTCAATTTAGATTTATTTGTTTACTGGAGATATAATATCTATCTATCTATCTATCTATCTATCTGTCTATCTATCTATCTATCATATTGCAACAAAGGGAAATAATTGTTTTATGATGTTTCTCTACCCTTGTACTTTTTCATACTTTATCTTGATTTTGTTGAGTCTAGACACCTATGTGAGTTTGAAAATCAGCCAAAAGTAAAAATATTATTTAATTCACAATAAAAAACATAAAAATAATCAAAACTCACCTTTTATTAAAAGGCAGTTAATGAGTATTTCACAATAAACATATTTAGCAAATTTTGCGAACGTAATTAAAAAAAAGATACCTTAGATGTTCACAAAAAATTAAAATCAAACAAGCAAGAATATTTATTTAATTTTATTTTGATTTATTTTCTCAACAGGTATTGGCAATTTAGTGGTCCTGTAATATAGAAACAACTTATTTAATTTATTCAACTTTAATGCTGAAAAATATTTATTATAGTGGATGGTTACAAGCATGAGGGGAGATGGGATGTGCTTATTACTGTATAACCCAAAATTCATTATCACATTTTTGTAATGCATACAAATTGCAAAATTAAGCAAAATGTACCTTTCTTTTCTTCCTTTTTCACACATTTTGGTCATTTTCTTTTTTCCCCCGGTCACATGCGTTTTATATATACAAATACATATGAAAATAAGTATTTTTTCCCTGAAATTTATCTGCTTTTTTAACTGCGTCTTACACATCTTAGCAATCTTTGCATAAAGGATAATTGTAATTAAAAACTGCATGATTATTTAAGTCAAAAGTCATTTTGAATTATTAACTCAGATTGCATAAAAGTAAAATGTTAGATATGTGCAGTTTTCAGAATTTAAAAAATAAAAATATAATTTTTTATTCTTATTCAGTCTCTAGTTTTAAAAAAAAGGGTTCAGGCATCATTTGCATGCACATAATAATTACTTAAAAGTTTGTTTGTCTTTTTTTATTTAAATGTTAGATTAAACAAATTTTTGTATTGCAGGTACATACCAGCCCAAGAGCAATGACATAAGTCCTGTTGAGCTTCGTGGACATGGAGGAGCTGATTTTTTCACAATAAAGTTCTTTGTTGAAGCAATTCTTGTAAGTTTAACACATTGTCTTTAATACAATAAGATAGACAAAAATTATAAGAAAGCTTATTAACTAGTTTATTAATGCTTTGTTCATAAAGTTGGGCATTGTCACTGTATTAGTACTGTAGGGCAGCTTGGTTTTTCACTTTTTTTAGAAATCAAGATTGCACTCAGTGTGAAAGCTGCGTTTTAATAAGACAAGTACTGACACCAAAAATTAGATTCATAGCTTTATCAATTTTGAGCATTTAGTTTTAAATATTGTCTAAAAGCAATCTACAGAAATGCTTAATTTCCACAGGATTTTGCTTAGAAACTGAGTTCAAAACTTTACTGTTTTGAAAATAAATCCAAATAAAGTTAATATTTTTGTATTAAATAAATTGAATGGAAAGTATATTCAAACCAGTAATTATGAACCATCACAAGCAAAATATACACATTTTTTATGTAAAAGCTATGTAAAAAATTGTAAAATATTACAATAAAGGTTACTGAATGAATAAGATTTGTTAAATTATTTTAGACAATAATTAATAAAAACTAAAAAATAGATAAAAGTGTATATAACACCATAATACCACTGGCACAAACTATTGCACAATATAAGATATTACATCATTATAGCTAAATTGTTTAATAAGAAGGAAGTTACTGGAAAGTAATTGAAACTCACCTGAAGCAAGTTGAATGTGTAATGCTCCTCGTGTCAATAACATTTTCACTGAGCTTCTCTATGGCATATGACTTCATTGAATTTCTTTTAATGTGTTCCTCTCAAATTTATAATTGGGGTCATCAGGGGAGAATGTGCACCATTTTGGGGCCTTCCTCTGAATGGTTTCACTTGCACACCAGCCCCCTCACTGATGTGAGGCCCCATTATAATGATATACTAGTGTGTTGTAGATATACTAGTTCAAGTGTTTAACGGTGAAATTAGATTTATGAAAACTTTCGAAAAACGGCAAACCTCGCATTCTGAGAATGCAACATGAACATCATCATGCATTCACAGTCAGTCATGTCATGCTGTCATGTTCGTTGAAACACTCCACGGGATATTTTTTTTTCCCATATCCACATAGAATTATTTTCAGTTATTTCTATTAGGCGTTTTATATTTTTGGCCCCATTACACCCTTTGATTCCAATTTGGCCCAGAAATTGGTACAGAGTACCTGCAACGAAACCCCTTACTTCAATTTCCACTGCTCTAATAATTACATTGTACCCCTCCTTTGTCAGCTCTGATTTTAGATTTTCACATTTATTAGTTTTATAATTGTGGCTTTGTTCTATCCAGCTTTCATATGGTACTGTTAATTTAACCAGGATGATTTTATAGTTCACCCTTGATAGAAGAACAATATCTGGTCACAGACCTTTACTTGATATTATTTTGGGGTAATCATTGCGCCAACCAGGAAGGTCTGCAGATACCTCTCAAATGCCACCAGAACTAAAAAGATTTTTTCTGGGTATAGCTTGACATTTGCTTGTTTGTTTTGAACCGACATATATTTTTCCCTCTCCAACAAATTTCTGGGTTGAATTAGATCACTCAGACTTCATATATTTCTTTATAATTTTGACCAGCTCATCCAAAACGCTATTGTGTCTCCATGTATATCTTCCATTGACAAGAGCCATTTTACAGAAACTAAGAACATGTTCTAATGTTTGTGGATTTTCCTTACACAGGGGACAAGTAGGGTTGTTCTCTTTCTTCCATTTAACAAGATTGTTCTTAGATGGTAGCTGGTCATATGTGGAACGTATTAAAAAACTCAACCTAAGTGGAGCCATCTGCCAAATGTCCTTCTAAGTAATAGATTTCTGCAGAGCCTACTGTTTGTCCATTAGCCTTGTTGGGATATTATAACAGAGAATATAAATTATATTGAATAAATTCAGTATAATTTCCCTTTGAAGTAAATGGTGGTCTTATTTGATGATACAATGATTTAGTAATAATGTGTTGTGCCATGCACCTTGCCCATATAAAATTTGTAAAGCTTCAGAAAATTATAAATTTTATAAGGCTGTGCTATAAGACTTTCACTGATCACTGGAACAAAATTGCAATACTACAATTTTTAACCTATAACTAACCTTTAAACTGATTTCCTCAAAAAATGGTAATGATTTGGAAAAAATATTTTGTGTCAGTCATTATCATGTCAAACTCCAACTTTCAAATTGAGCACAATACCATGGTTCCAAAATTGACCTGCCCTATCAGTACATGGTGTTCTCAAAATGCCTCATTTAAAATATTATATTTAAATTTTTATTTTTTTATTATGTATATTGTGGTGGTGTTCTTTCTGGTTTTTATAGGACAAATAAAAATGAAAAAAACAAAGGATTTTATTTTAAAAGATGTAAATTAATAGGCCAATATTAAAAGTGTTTCTTGTTGTCTATCATATGTGGCTATAAAGGCAAAATAAAAATGCTATATTGATAGAAAATTACAAGTTATTTGTAGAATCAACTACTTAAACCAATTTAAAAATCATGTCTTAAAATTTGACAAAAAAAAAATACTTCATTAGTACTTTGAGATAGTTTTCTCACCCCTAAACAAATAAAACGGCTTGTAATTTACAGAAATATTATGAATTATAACCAGAAAGCTCCTTGACTTATCATAAAAGTCAAACTTGCCACTTGCTAAGTATTAAGAAGGAAAAAAAGAGTATTGCTGCCATATTTTGGATGGATCTGTTTAATTTTGAGAGTGTTCAAAATTGTTTACACAGCCTTGTGAGGGGGAAAATCTTATTTACATTATTTACAGCATTGGTCTTGGCTGATTACCAGATTTATTTGCTTAAATATTGTTTTTCATTCTTACATACACCTCTTCCAATGATGGATTACAAGTTATCTCTAAATCAATGATGAAAAAAACTGAATACATGTATAAAGTACAATAAAGAGAAAGTTGACCAAGTCTCTGTTACATGCAACACTCTTTTTGTATTTAACAATGACTTTTTGGATTTTCGCTCCTGGATCACTTCATATGGGCAAGGACATAGACATCAGAATTGGAGAAGCTTGATGCTTGGAGCTACAAAAGATGGCAACAGTATGGAAATAAAGTCTAAAGTTGAATTCTTCAGAGCAGCAATGGAAAGAGTTTTTCTGCATGACTCCCATGTATGGACTCTAATAAAGATATTGAACAAGAAACTTGATGAGACTTGATGAAAGTGGTAAAAAATGTCAGTTGATAGTAACAAATGATTAACCAAATTATCTATGGTAATTTACTAAAACTGATGACTAACAATTGCTAAAATAGAAGTATAATTCAGTCAACATTACTGAAGAAGTAAGAATGAAATCATTCACAGTATCTTATTCTGGAAATCTGTGCAAGGGGGAAATGATCTTATAGGAGACCAGCACATGCCTTCGCTAACCAATTGATTGAAGATAGCGACTCATTAAAGAAGCAACTGAAAACCACAATGGAAAAGATGTGATTGTCAAGGATGTCTGAGTGGGTTTAATCTGATGATAAGCTTTCTATTGGATTAATAGCTGGAGAGGCTAGGAGCCATTCTGTTAATTTACTATTTTTGAAATCTTTTTTTTTTTTTTTTTTTTTTTTTTTGCACTCAGAATTGTTTCTGTTTCTCATCAAAGAAATATGAATTTTTTTTTGAAATTTGTCTTTTGAGAAAAATATTTTCATTAAAAAAAATTCTGCAAAGACTGTAATCAATAGTCATCTGAAGATGCAATATCTTTTAAGTATAGTGGACAAGTGAACCCCCAAGACACTCACACGTACACCTTTTAATACACTATAAAAATTTCTACCTGGTCACCAAAGAAACATTCAGTTAATCATCATCCAAAAAAAATATTATGTCTTTTATCTTTACTGGTCATATTTCTAAAGAGTTATTACTGTTGTTTAACCAGAAATGGAATAGGGACCTACAACTCAGATACAGACTCTTTATTGCTTATCAATTTTCTTTTTATAAAATTTATTTCTTATCATGTTTATCTGATTTATAAATTTATTCTACCATGTCTTAATTTTCTTTTTTTATTTGACAGGAGCAAGATCCAACAAAGATATTAACAGGAGTTGAAGAATCCTTGGCTAGCCATCTTGTTGTCTTTGCTGCCGAAAAAGCCCGTTTAGAAAATAAAGTTGTCACTATTCATTTAGATGGGTCATTCTCATAGAATCACTTGGATTTTTGAAAGAGAGATGTTTTTTTAAAAAAAGACTACAAAAAATGAATTAGTTGAACAGTGATTAATATTAATTTCTTGCTGGTATTTCTTTATATATATATATATATATATATATATATATATATAATCTCAAATTCTCTTTTGTTTTAATGTAACTCTCATGTTGTTATTTTATGATTGTTAGCATGGAATTTGAATTTAAAGTGTTTTGAAGAACTTGAATTCTGAATTACTTGGTAATGGAGAGATGATAGTGATGTAGATAATGAATGATGTTGATAATGAATGGTATAATTTAAAGTTTTAGATAATTGACATATCAGTGTAAGAATCTGTGATATTATGGTGGGGGTGTATTATGCCAAATAGGCAACTGGGAGGATATTTGCTTACAAATTTTGGAAGTAGAAGCAATCTACTACATGTGGTTATATGTTTATTTACTTGTTTTTTAATCAAGAGATTTAATGATTTCATTCATGATAGATTGAAATTTTTGGGTGGTATTTATTCTTATTTCATATACATGTTTTTTTAGATGATGCCAGGGATTTTTTAAAGTTTTTAAGCAACTTTTTTCAAGTTGGTTTTGCTATTGATAAGTGTTCTGATATTATACAGATTGTTAATAGATTTAGCTTCTAGGAATGTTTTCAATGGTGGATGCATTATGAGGAGATTTTTTTTGTTTAAATTAAAAATGTTTTTAAATAATATTTCAATTTTGCCTGATTTGGTAATGGTGCTATATTTATCCTCTATATGCCATTTATATATATATATATATATATGAGGGTCAGCTGGAGAGTTCATATGCTAAGATATGTGACACATATCTGACCAATAAGAATTAACCCCAAATCACAACGTACCAGTATACTGTCCCTCTATTATTTTTTTCATTTTTCTCTTGATCATTGAAGAAGCTTTAATAAAAGTGAAAGCTGTTAGATTGAGATATGTATCTTATTTATTCTTTTTCTTTATTTTATTATATAAATGTAAGTGGAGAAACCAGTTGATATACTAAAAGATATGCAAGTGCATTCAAATGCACTTGACTTTTTTTGCAATAGAATTTGTATATATAAACAATGTAGACATGGTATTTACAATAATTCTCTGCTTGGTCTGATCACATAAGGCATGAAACTGACAGTCACCATATATGTTAAAACCTTGAATAAGCTCTCACTGTTTTCCAACGGATGGTGTCCCTGAACTGCATGCATGTCATTTCAGCTAGTAATGCATCTATTAGGAAGTGCTACTATAAGTAAGCTTGAAATTCAATGTATGATATTTTTGCAAAGTGTAAACAACTTTGTTTTTCATCTTATTAAATATGTTGGATTTCATGCCAAAGTAAGTGTATTTGCAAGGAATTTTACTGCACTACTTTATTCAAAAAAACTCTGCAGCTGAAGCACAGAATTCTTGTTGAGACTTATTGTGACCACGCTCCTTCAGAAACAACATGCAGAGATTGGTTTAGACACTTCAAAAATGAACTTGGTGAATCATTAGAAGTTGATCACACAACATTTTCGAAATGTTTGAATTAGGAATGATTCAAAAGCAAGGACATTGCTTATAAGTTGACACTAAGAGACTTTGAACAGCATCTTGTCATATGTGAACAGCTGCTTCAACCAAAGAAAAGAAAACTTTTTTGCTTCCTATCATGACCAGTGATGAAAATTGGATACATTACAATAAACCTAAGTGTAGAAGTTTGTGGGGTAGGCTAGGTCATGCAACAACATCAGTAGCAAAGTCAAATAGTTGTGGTTTGAAGTGTCTGCTCTGCATTTGGTGGGATCAGCTGGATGTGTAGTTTATTATAAGCTGCTCAAAACTGACCAAACCAGCATGGAAGATTGCTATTGATGACAATTGATGCATTTGAGCCGAGCATGGAAGAAAAAACATGTTATACAAACAGAGACATGACAAAGTGATTTTGCAATATGACAATGCTAGACCAAATTTGTAAAACAAGTGAAAACCTACTTGAAAATGCTTAAATGGAAAGTTCTACCTCACCTGCCATATTTGCTAAACATTGCCCTGACTGATTATCACTTGTTCTGATTGATGGCACATGGCCTGGCTGAGCAGAACTTTCATTTTTGTGAAGATGCCAAAAGATGGATTAACTCATGGTTAGCCTCAAAAGATGTTGTTTTTCTAATGTGAAATTCAAATGCAGCCAGAAAGATGGGAAAAAGTAGTGATGAACCAGGGACAATATTTTCAGTGACATATTTCTTACTAATTTTTGTTAAAACATTACTTTTCATGAAAATCAGCAAGAACTTATTCAAGGTCTGTAGTGTATGGAAGCAGCAGATAATTTTCTAAACATATATTGTTAAATATAACAGACAATGAATGTCTATTATGTTTAATCATGAGCCATTTTAAACATTATATTTTTGCTTTAATTTCCAGTGAAAATAAAGATAAAATTTGTCCAAGATTTTAGTATTCTTTTATTATGCTGGTCTTAAGCTTTTGGCTCTCATGAGTTATCTTTAGAGAGGTTACAGGGACATTAACATAAAGTCATCCATCATCAAAGATGATATTATCTTGTGTTGACATTGCTATGCAACGATATATATAAAATTAATATGGAGAAGTGCGTCAGTGGAACAGTGTTATTTTAGTAATTATTCAGAAGTAATTTTTTGCTTCAGTAAAAACAAAAATAGAAAAATTATTCTTCAGTATAATCAAAAAACATTTCCCTGGATACTAAAATCTATCAAAAAATTATCAACAAAAACACAGTCAAAATCATTTACATCTGCATAGAGAACATGTAAAACATAACCAAACACAATATAAAATACTCAACAAAACTAATATCAGCAACAATCTCAACCAGCAAAACAATATCAATAAATGCAACTGCTGAAACAAAGACAACAATAAATGTCTAACCAACAACATAATATATAATGCTGTCATAACAAACATTAACACAGATGAAAGAATTTACATAGGAACCACAGAAACAACCTTCAAAAAAAGATTTAACAATCACAAAACATCATTCAAAACAAATATGCAAAAACAACACACCACTATCAAAATACATATGGAGCCAAAAAGAGGATATCACCACCAAAATTAAATAGGAAATCATAAAAAGAGCACCCCTACACAACAGCAAAAACAGAAACTACAACCTATGTTTGGGGGAAAAATTAGCAATAATTACTTTTAAAAACTATTAAACTAGAAAAACAAGATAATGAGGAAATGTAGGCATTTGAACAAATGTTTACTTTGCTACCTAAATACCAACAAAATCAAATAAACAAAACGCAGAATACAACCCAAAAATTATCACATATAAATATACATGTATAAACATTCAATTATGACCAATAAAAACAAGACAAAAATAAATGGAAAAAAGGAACAACTAAATAAAAAAAATCACACACCAAGCCCACAAATAATACAAAACCAATCAACATGTATACACACATGAACACAAACACTTTATCATAGCCTAAAAATTTTAAGAGGGCATATATACTGAAAAAAAGTCAAATCAAAACAGTAAAAAGAGGTCACCTCAATATAAAGCAATTAAACAGACATACAATTAAACACATTAAAAAGATTTCAACAATAAAAAGCAATAAAAGTCAATTAAGCAGTTGCTTATTCTACACCACTTAAAAAACAACATTAAGAAAAATTCAGTCATGCACAAAATATAAAATTGCACCAAACTTCATATAAATACAAAAAGATTGGGAAACTACAGCAGCAGAAAAAAAACCCTGAAGAACGAAATCATCACAATAACGCCTTCACGAAACTTTGAAGTCAGCATGACTGAAATAACTCTGCTCAGCTAAGTGACAAACTTTTCCACATTAATTTTATTAAATGCTCTGTCTCTATCTTGATATCAAGCACTTATGACAAAAAACCTGCTTGCCAAAAATGCCTTTCTAACAGTATACTATTAAAAAAACAGCAATTTTGGCACTAAGCATTATTACAATTTAACACTGACGTTGCTTGTGATTAGCTGAGGAGTTGCAGTGAGTTAAGATTTCAAAAAGTTACGTCTTTTTGAAGTACCAGATATACCCTATTATTTTACAATCACAATCAATGAGACCACCACAAAACTCTACACACAAAGCATGACCCACCTGATTTGTTGGCCTCTGCTATTCTCTTGTTCATGCTCATTTTATTGAGTGGCTGGGGCATAAGCTAGAAATTTTGCAAATTTTCTGAGCTACAAGATCAGGATTTTCTCATATTATAACTTTTGGATTGATGATGTTTTTTCCAAGTATCTTGCACACAAGAGGTAAAATATTTTCCTTTATATAGACTTTAAGAATAGGAATAACTGATCAATAATACATGATTCAATATCCAGGGAGTATTGAGTGAAGTGCCATAGAAAAGAGCTGTGATGTTGTAATGATTCATGACTAAAACAACTCCAATGATGTGTGCCAAAACATCAAACCAATCTGACGAGCCGCAATAATAACATCATTATGCAGCGATATATGTTACCCATTGTAATTGTAATAAATCAAAAATCTTTTCTAAATTATATTACTCTGTTAAATTAAATAAATGAATTTAACATTGAGTTCTTTTGAATTTGTCTCTATTGGGATTTACCTGGATAGTATACCAAGTGTGCTACATTACAAGGAAGTGAAAAATTATTTTACTAAAATAAATGACCCACACAGTACTTATTTAGTTCTCATAATTCCAAAATACCTTATTATACCATAATTACTTAATTCTAATTCTAATTTAAACAATCGATCCCCTTTAACAGATGAGGTAGTATAAAATCAATTTTTTAAAACAACCTAAAATATAACCTGCTATTAAAAATTGTCTACTCATTTAAATAATGTATGTTCCCAGTATTCAGACAAAAATTAAAGTGTCATGTTTTGACATTATGCTACTTTGTTCTCTTTTGCGACCCAAATTTTCAACTCTATAACTTAACTCTAACTTTTGATTGAGCAATATTTACACACCTACAATCATATTGTTTAACTTCCTTCAACCACCAGCTTTTAATTTTCTAAATAAATAATTTTCACCATTTATTTTAAATATCACCTGAAGAAGAACAGTATTGTTCTGAAACATGAAAATTTTTGTGTAGTGATTATGTGACACTCTAGTGCGGACCGGACTGCTGCTCTCAAGCCAGATCCTGGTCGAAACGGCACCAGATGTGATGCCTCAGCCTGGCTGCCCGTCTGTCTAATGTGTCGCTCGTCCTCGCTGACGGTCGTGATGATCCCAGTTGTGACACTGCCACCCGGTTGCACAGTTGGTCTGGTCGCAGTCGCTGGTTGGGACGATCCCATCCAATGACGTCGCCACAAAAGCTGGACTACAGGACGTCTTTTGCAACAACGGGCCACTGTCCCACGTTGTGATTAGATCCCAGAAGTCTCGTCGTGCAATTTCAATAGTCGTCCTTTTTAGACAGTCCGAACACTGGTGTACACTTATGAGTTGAAAAAAAAATAAACATGCCACCAAAAAAAAAAAAAAATTAATAAAATAAATGAATGAAGTCGAACACGCCTGGAGAGCTACGTAGAATGTCTTTATATAAAGAAAAAAAAACAATGTCTGTTTTTTTTTCCAAGAATACAGTTGTCGAAAATGATATACAATTGTCGGAAATGATATACAGTTGTTTAAGATGCTGGTTGTAATGGAGAGAGAAAGTTTGCCAAAAGCATCAAAGCTTCTAATCGTTAATTGAAATGTTTACACTAAGTTTTGTTAGCGTTGAAATGTACTTCTAAAACAGCAAAGTTCTTTCGGGTTCTTGACAGAATCTGACAGAATGTGCTGAATCGGAGCGGCCGCTGGCGGAGTGTGTGTGGGTATTGATGGCAGTGGCACTCTGCCGAAATCTGAGCTAATTAGCTCACCAACTGAATTTTTCGTGTCAAGCATCTATTTTTATAACCAATTTCGATCCTCTCTGGGGATCCGGCCGGCTCACAGTCTTCGGCCAATGAAAATCGGTCTCCGCCCCTTCCATTTGCGAATGTCTTAGCTCGTCCAATGAGATAATGCCAACTCACATCGAACCGAATCTAGCTCGGGTCATTTCAGACTGTTGGGCAACACAGCGGCCTTGACATCCGGGTGACCTTATCAAATCACTCTGACACTTGTTTTGTCTATGCATTTTCAGATTAGCAGAATACATTTCAAATCTAAGAGAAATCCATATTGAACATGAAAAGGGGCGAAATTTATACAAGCATGAATGAAGAGAAATGATTATTTTCCCAAAATAATCAAACTCTATGCTCCCGTGTTTTTAGAAGCACTTGATGGTACTAAAATTATTATTTTTCTCATAAGCTCACATCGCGTGACGCAATAAAACATTAATAATATCACTAATATCAATTTCTCTCTCCGTTGTTTTAAACCAATCAAAGGAAAGTATCCCCGCGGGAGAAGGGAAAGCATCACCACGTGAGATAATGTCACAATTATAGTGCCTTTATTAACCATTGTAATAAGAAAATGACAATATATATATATATATTAAACAATAAATTTAAAATCACCTCATCTAGGAAATAGTCTATTTCGGCTGACAAATATGTCTGTCATCTGTCTAGTCAACCCTGTCAGAAGTAGAATTTCATTAGACAAAAGGCATGAGACAATGGTCAGGTGAGAGTGGAATGAGTTATATAAAAATAAAACTCAATTATTAACCTTATGACATTAATTTGGGATTATATAAAGAGTTAAAAAAAGTGGGGGGTTATGAATAACATTAAAACAAATAAAAAGAAGTAATTGATAAATGGAAAAGGAGTTCGGGGATGATGGAGAGGGGAGAGTTTATAAATGGGAAGAATCAGAATTATACTTTCAGCATTAGAAGAATTAAAAGGGAGTAAATATATGGAAATATAGTAATTACTTAAGTTAAAACTATATTATGAAAATTTGAATTTGTTTTTATGTTGGAATTTAAATACTAATTCATTCCTCTGATTCAATAGATGGCTTTGATTATTGTATTTTATTTTATTTTTTCTTCTAAGCATAAATTACACTTATCTCTAAGACTAACAGAAGTATGTGTGGAACCTATAATCTTTCAACTTATCTGTGAACTTAGGTCTTTCTCCTTCAATTCCAAAAATTTTCTGGAAAGAGCTGTCTGGTGTTTTCACTCCAAGCAAAGTTTGTGAAGGGTTACAGAAAATGAAAGAGAATGGGAAGACTTTAGTGAGAAGAAGTGAGAAAAAGGACAATAAAGGAACAGGATTCAGAAAGACAAATCGTGATTGAAATCGCATTTAAATATTTGATGATTGTAGGTGGCAGGGAAGCAAGAAATCAGAAGGAAGTTCCACAGATGAGAATAGAAACTTTTAGAATAGAACTAATGGTTGCATTTAGCTAGTTCAATGGTAAAATGGTGAGACCTTGTTGCCAATTTAGTAGCACACTTAAATTCATGCTGTCAAGGCACTAAGGAGAAAAGCTTATCAGAACAATATTTGTAGAAATGATAGAGGGAAGCCATGAGAAAGTGACAGGATCGATTATATGACATACTCTAGTTTGAATTTTGTCAAGAATCTCGAGATATATAGTAGGAGCACAAGACCAGATATGTCAGCAATATTCAATGTATAGACAATTGGTAGTTTTATACATATGTATAGCTCATTGGTAGTGTATCAGACTTTTAAAGAGAGTATATTTAGGCAATATGAGGGTCTGGGGTTCGAGTCTCATGTAGGCTAGAAAATTTAGGATTTGCACTGTAGTGCAGTGGATATCGGCTCAGAATGAGAAATCAGGGATCTGAGTTCGAATTCCAGTTGAATTCCTTGCATTCACTTATGCGCAAATACCCTTGGAAAAGGTATTAATTCATCTCGTCCCTCCAGTTATGAGTTAGATAACAGGACAGATTGGGTTCTATAGCCTTAGTTGGCAACCAGTTTACTGCAGAAAGTAATGGCAAACTGCTGTGGGATAATCTTCTGCCCAATCAGTCATGTCTTGAAAGAGACATGATCACCCAAGCATGTATCACATATGGCACTTAACTCACTGATACATATATGAGAGGGATTCTGATGAATTGTCTAGCATGACACGATGAACCAACTTTCCTAGCAGTAAACCTAGCAACTGATTTAATATAATCACTCCACTTCATTTCAGTGGAAAATGTTCACCCAAGAATGCACAAAGTTTTGCTCAACTGGAATTTAGAATCAACCATGCCAATAGCATAAAAGGTTCACTGTGGTGATTAAATGAAAGTAGTTTTGTTTTGAAGGCATTAAAATTTACAAGCCAATCCTTGCCCCAGTTAACAACTGATTTTGGCTGTTAGATATGTGAGACTTGCTACTAAACAGGAGTGAATAGTTGTATCATCTTTATAATTACCTAGCTGGGAACTAATGACATTGGGAAAGTTGATTTAAGTCTAACAATAGGGCCATTAATATGAAATGAACTAGAAGCAGGTCCATTCAACATGACCTTCATTACATGATTTGTTAGAAATCATTGAATTAGGCCAAATAATCATCCAGAGACATCACAGCCCTTGAGCTAGTGAAGTCAGTAAAAAATAAGAAGTCGGAAAATTAATATTCCATAAAATGATGAACATAGCAAATTGAACGATCTATCCATTTGTGAACTGTTACGTCTGGAAAAATTGCCCCTGTTGATCATGGAGTTGACAACTTTGGTGGTAATACAGGCTCATAATGACACTTTTATTTTGTGAAAAAGAAATAATCATTATATATTTTTATATAGAAATATTCTTTTGCAAAATAAACATTATTTTACAGACATCATTATTTTATGTTGAAATGATTAATATTCTAATTTTTTTTTCTTCTGCCATCATGAACATTTCTACACTGTAGTCACAAAAAGGATTTTTCATGCATGTTCCAAAATCACTTGACTTTTGCTAATTATTTAATTAGTCATATGTTGAAACAGTGGTTCTTGTCGAATCACTAAAGTTAATCAACATTAAGCCTCGTCAATTCCTAGATGGGTGACATCAGGATCTCTAAAGATATTAAAATGTCATTTTTGTATAAAACAGGCTGTTAAAAGAAAAAATTGTCCTACAGAAAAAAGTATTTAATACTAATACAACTTTTCATTTTTAAGAATATGGAAATTTTTGAAAGTGGTAATTTAAAGTGGGTATTTTTCTATTTTATTGGGTTTTCTGGAGAGTTCATGCTAATTTTTAAAGGAAATTAAAATATAAAACAAAACTATGCCATTAAATATTTTTATTCAACCAAATATAAACCATTTTGTTGCACAACCTTTCTCCATTTTTCCTTCAACTTGAAGATTCCATTTTCCCAGAATTTCAGAGGTTTCTTGGTAAAGAACTCATTGAAGTGGTTTTATATGTCATCCAAAGAATTTAAATTTTTACCATGGAGATTATTTTGCAAGGACCTGAATTAATTACAATCTGAAGGGCCAATGTCTGATAAATATGGCAGGTGGGGTTAACACAAGCTGTAACAATTTTTGCCAGGTTGCCAAAGAAACGTAAGGTTTGGCATTATCCTGATGGAAAAGAACATGTTTCCTCTTTGCCAATTCTGGATGTTTTTCTTAAATTGCTATCTTTAATTCATCTAATTGCAAGCAGTACCTTTCAGAATCAATTGACTAGTTACTTGGCAGAAACTCATAATACAGGATTCCTTCCCAATCCTGCCAAATGCACAGAATGATTTTCTTAGGATGAAGACCTGCTTTTGGGGTAGCTAAAGTTTAGTTCATGTCACTTAACCCAATATCTTTTTTGCTGAATATATAAATAATCCATTTCTCATTGCTCATCCTAATTTGTTTTTTTTTAAAAAAAAAGATGCATTTATACAGTAAATCACAGCTAGAAATGCAATCCAAAAGATTATTTTTACTCAGATCCTGTGTTATTTGGTTTACAGGAGCCAAACCAAGCAGTTGCTTTTTTAATCTGGGTTGAGGCTAAATCTGCCTCCTCTAGCACAGGCTATAGCTTACAAGTCCATGGTACCATTTCCCTTTGAGAATATATCTTCCTAAGATATAGAAAGGAACCATTTCAGGCTAGCAGTACCTAATTTGGGAAAACTTGCAGTTTGAGGAATATGTCTTTGCATGGGACATAGTCTGGCCTGTTTGAATCTGGAGTATTGGTATTGCTCAATTGAAACTTGCAGGAATCTTTTGACAAAAATGCACCATTTCAATATGAAAAGCAGGAGTTTATATTTTCAAAATAATTGTTTGATTTTACAGAGGCAACCTAAGAACCAGCATTATAAGTATGAAAATTATCTTGAAATTTTATTTATAAAATGTTTATACAATTTTCATCAGTGCTTTATATTAAAATTTATATTTTTCTTAAAAATAATAAATATATATTTACGAAGTTACACTTAAAAAATAAGTGATATCCATTCAAAGAAACAGGCAGTTTTTATTTTTAATTTTCCACAATTGGTTAATGTGCTATTTATCCTGGTAACTTTGTTCCTGTTTATCTAATTTGATTTTTATTAGTATTAAAACTATATATACTGGTAATATCTATTATTGTATCTTGTAAAATAAGACTTACACTCATATGCTGAAACACCAGTTTCATGTTGAGCCTGGTTAGTACATAGATGGGTGACTGCTTGGAAATACCTGGTACTGTAAGTTTGAATGTGGGGATGGTGTAATGGAAATTGGAAATCAGAGCTGAGTTCCACTACCTAGTCTTATATTACCAACAATTTTTGTTCTGAAGAAGAGTTGCTTAAAAGGCGCCTAGCAAATTTTAAACGCTGCAATATTTCTGTATCCTGTTTGATTAGTAGAATATGATTCCTCTTAAAAAGAAATGTATAATATATATATATATATGACTTTCACTCAGCTAATCATCCATTTGGTGGTTAGGAGCTGTATATGTAATACTTTTATTTGGGTTAGAACACAAGCAACTGGTATAGTGGTTATCAGGTAAACCCCAATCAAGCATGTAAATAACTGTCTTACATAGTTCAAGGTCATCTTTGAGAAAACTATTGACATTTTTTTATTTTTACTTCTACTAATACTACTATGATGACAACATTATTAGACTGAAACCTTTCAAAGTCTTGTTACCAGATATATTCTTTTTTTTATGATTATTTCACTCTAAGCAAGACTACAAAGTTACTAACATGCAATGGATTAGAGTGTAAAAGGATAGAATTAAGGTGAGACAGAAATTAAGACAAGGTAACAATTGACATTGCATTTAAATTTTTGAACATCAAACTTGATGAGACCATGGCATCAATCTAGTTCTGTGCTTAAATTCAAAAAGTCTAGGCATCATAGTGGAGAGTTCATCTGAACAATTACCATGAAAATATTTATAGAGAAGCTACATTTTGACATTGGGAAAGGGACTGAAGCTGAGATGCCAGTTCAGGACCAATAATATTGCAAATTCTTTGGATTTTATCAAGGAGCACCAGATCTTATGTGGCAGTATTATTCGAAGCATGAATGGTAGACTTGTAAATAAGTAAGATAGATTCAGGCGATAAAAAAATCGTCTAGTATAGACCTAGCTATTAATTTAGAGATTTAACCTCACACAAGTATAAATCTTCTATGTACCTTGAGGATGTGGGCGATCATGGCCATAAACAATTTGATTCTGTGCAACTTAGTAAGGCGTGTCTTTATAAGCCCCTCCCCACTGACTGTTCTGCAATCTATTCACATCAGCTTGTTAGATAGTTCCACTCTTCCTTTTGCCTGGTCAGTATCTATATAAGTAGCCACTTGGGAATACCAGGTGCTGTAATCTTGGACGTGCTGGTGGTGTAATGAGAACAGCTAGGAATTGAAAATCTTCCTTGGCAAAGTTGGATATATCCCAATAAAAGTATTAAAATCTCCAATTAAAAAAAAAAAAAAACAACAAAAAAAACACAGCAATAAACAATAAAAGGCAAATTTATTGAAAAAATAACTCTTTATTTTCATTCATGTACTCCTGCAAAACAAAATAAAAAAATGGGGAGGAAGAGCATCACCTGAATTTAATGAGACGTCTGTCAAGCAGCCACACGTAGAAATAAACCAATTTTTCCAGTATTTGAAAACATCCATGCAAACACGCTTTTTACAAAGGCTCACACAATCACCTTCTCAAATAATCCATTCACATATCACTAATCACAGTTATAAGAAAATATATATATTTGTTTACCTGGTAAACGAAGAATGCATCAAACATTAATGAAAAATGTTTTTAATGAAATAGAAAAAAGAAATGAAAACATATGCAGTCATACACAGCAAAAGTGTAAAATGAGAAATGGGATTTGATGAAAAGGTTTTCTTCACATATGCATATATAAAAAATAAGATCATGATTAATATAAACCTTTTGTTGGAGAGACTTAATGAAATTTACTTATAAATTGAATGCATTGACAATTTACATGAATAGGATGTCAGAAAAAAATTGATTTTTATATTTACAAGAAATGCATAGAGGCTGTTTAATAATAAAGTATCTAATCTTGTTTAGTTAAAACATTTTACAACTGGAATTGTAAACTAGATAATTTTTTTTATATGGATGCTGTACTATGATCATAAAAAGTTAACTAATTTTCACCCCTTTTAATACTGAACCATTAAAATTTGTTTAAATGAATTTTTTCAATCTATTTTTATTAAATATCTAAAGGAATGTTGAATGAAGATGGCAAATACATTTTACACATATTTAAAAAATTTTTTGATTCAAAACTAAGAGCTTCCTTCTGGCTCCATTTTCAATGGAAATGTTGTATACTAGTAATTTGCAGAAGGCTTGTCGAACAAAGACCTTCTTTATCTTTATTACTAATAAAGAGACCTTTAAAACAGACTAGAATGAAAATATAATGCTCTGATATCAGTGTATTTAAGAAAAGGCTTGAGAACTTCAGTCAGAAGCCTACAGGACTTAAATTAGTGAACCTGGAATCAGTGAAAGTATTTTTTCATGTTTCTCACATATGAGCTCAAAGGTTACGAAACACCAAAGACTTTTTTAAATAATTATTTAGTTTTGGCTATTTTCTACAAAAGTAAAATTTTCCAATGAAACAGGATTAAAATTTGGAATTTTTTTTTTAAAGCTGAAAGAGGATATTTTTAGCTGCACAATGATAATGAATTCATTCAAATGATATTAAGAAAAAATAAATTTAGAAATTGAAAAATATAAATAAAAGCAACTTAAGTCAATGGTTTGATTTGTAAAAATATCCCATAATATTTCTGAAAATTGTTGCAGCTACTAAGCAGCTTCTTCTTGTTATAATAATAATAATGATGATGATGATAATGGAAAAATTTATATAAAAACTTATGAACTAAATAATAGCTAAAAAGACTGTAAAAAGGGCTTCTAAAATGTTCTATCAATATGGGAAAGGTTTTAAAATTTCTAAGTAGGTGCAGTAAATGAAGATCAAAATATTTACAGAGAAATCCATGAATGAATCCTTTTATTATTTCTATGGTTATATTCTGAGAGGGTCTATGAAATTCAATAACTACATGATAAATTTATATTTTTTAATTTTAAGAAAATCAGTTGGCAAATACCCTGACACAAGAAAAACAGAACAATAGCCTAAATTTTGCTCTAGTTTGTGTATTAATGCTGCCTTACTGGAGAGTAACAAAAGGATATTTCTGACAGTATCAGCTGAAAATCATAACTGAATTCAGTCAGTGTCCAAGTATTGGGATATGATGCAAAAATCAATAAACATTTTATTGTATACAAAAAAAGCATCATTGCACTATCTTTCAAAGTGCAGTGGGGACAAAATAGCAGGAATTAAAATGTCCAGAAATAAATAAATAAAAAACAAAGAAAAACATTTCAACTGGCTTTCAGGTATAAAATGTATCATAAAATTTAGGATTCAATGTTGGACTTATAAAAGTCAAATAGTAAAATATCTTGCACAATGAAGGAGAGACCAACTGTGTAAAGTATACATTTTGAGTTATGGAATAATTGTAACACCAACTTTGCTTAGAATAACATTCACAGATTTTTTATTTTATTTTAACTGAAGTATAAAAAAATAAGAATCTTAGTTTGAACAAACCAACACATTGCAGGTGTTGTCCTTTTTAATTAAATTTAAAGTAAGAAAATATATTTTGGCAGGTAAAGATTTTAGAAAAAGTTTTAGTGTAAGCTAGAACATTATAGTAATGTCAGGAAAAAAAAAGGAGTAGTAATGAGGAAATATTGGGTATTTTGCATAGTGAACAAAGTGTGAAGTAATGGGAAGAATGAATTATGACAATAAAAATATGAATAGTGATTAAATGAGGAATCCAAAGAAAAAACTTTCTATAAAGAAAACCCTGAAAATATTTACAACTGTTTGGGTTATTTCTCTGAATCCCCAATATAAACCTGAAGCAAACTTAGTCATTGACTAAAAAAAAAAAACAAAAAAAAACTTAAATTGCTAATTACAGAAAAGAAGATTAATCTTTCTCTTAGAATTCAAGAAAATTTAACGAAAATCAAAATAACGAGAGACAGAGAAAGAAAAAAAGTGGAGGAGGAGGAAAAAAAAAAATTCATTCCCAACAAAAAACTGATTCCAACATTTTTCTTTTCAACTAAAACAGCCTTAAAACAATAAGGCAAGACAGTTTTTCATACAGACATGCATAGAAAATAATAATCAGAATTACAAAACAAATTGTAAAATAATGTTTTGTACAATACAGAATTTTATTTTACTTCAATTGTTACCAAGAAAAATTAAAAAAAAAAAAAAAAAAAAAAAAAAAACTCACTCATCAAAAACTAATGTAGCTATGTATGTAACTGTATACATATGTACATCCAGATAAATGTTCATTGAAAAAAAAAAAAAGTTCTTTTAACTTTCCATCCTTTTTAAACTTGTTGGCCATGCAGCGTCCAATTTCTGATGCAAAGTTACTGCCATAAACAACCAATAAATCAAGTTCAGCTTTAACAACCTCAGAACCACCTTTTAAATCCAAGAGAAATGGCATCACATTATGCTAAACACAAATATCTTTTTTCCTTTTATAAATGAATGTTACTCCATTATACTGCTAACTTTTAAATGTAAAATTCAAACAGAATTAAAATAAAATGTTTCTTTAGCTATGTTTGATTAACTTTTTGGGGGTATAATTCCCCTATAGTCTGCAGAGAGAAAAGTACAAGTCATCAATTCTAACCCCTAGTTTCACAATGAAAAAAATAAATATAATAATAATAAAAAAGAAAAAACTGATAGTAAAAAGTAAAACAAAATCTAATAAATAGATATAATACCTAAGGAAAAAAAAAAAAAAAAAAAACTGTGTAAAAGTTATTTTAATCAAGTACACTAAAGTCATACAATGCTAGCAGGAGGATTGAGTCAGTAAAAGGAAATGGCTAAGTTAAGGTAGGCACAGTTATTTCTTCAGTGTATGTGTGTAGGCAGTTTATTACCACTGGATTACAAAAAGATGAAATTATCTTTTGTACATTTAAAAAGAAAAAAAGGTTATAATTTCCACTAATGTCAAGTGATTGAATTGAGTTGTTCCTCAATGTCAGAATAGTTGGTATTCATTTTTTCTACTTTTATTAAGGACCTCAACCATAACGTTCTTTATCTTTCTTTACTTCTGCTTGTCTCTTCAAGATTGCTGCATTCATCTCCTGAATCCGTAGTATTTTTTGATCTAACTCTGTTTCTTTAGAAGGATCTGAAAAAGACAAAAAATAACTGTCATGACAAAAATTGGACAGCGATATTTTTTTTTCAATGCTAATCTAATTAACCTTTTCATTTTGAGACTAGTGGCACTGAATTAGAAGAGGGAATTTAAAAAATATTATCAACAACAGTAATTCTTTCAATTTCAACATTAACTTCTTTCAATTTCTTTTTAGCCTTTGACTAAATATTACAAATAAGAGAAGGATAAATAAAAAGTGAATTAAGGATTCAAATTTACCCGAAGATTTGTTTTTTCTGTTTTCTCTGCTTTTTTCTTGATGTTTTCCTGTAGATTTTTCTGAGATTTCCAACTTTGTTTTGGAAGTAAATCCTAATCGCTGATGGACTGATAACCTGTCATCAACTTTTTTTGCAGGATGCACCTCGTCTGCAAAATACATTGACATTGAACACATGTTAATTCATGCCATAAGTAATAGCCTAACCTGAGAAAGGCCAATAATTTACTGCTGAATAAAAAGACATTGTAATCTAATAGGATAATAAATTCAGATAATATATTAACAAGTTGTGAAAAAAAAAATAAAAAGTCCTAATCAGTGATTATAATAATTAAGTTTCCAATTCTATAAAACAAATTTTAAACTACATCCAATATTGTAACTGGTATCAAAATAAAGTAAATTTATTTCTTTTCAAAATTAAATTTTTTTAAAAATTATAATTGCAAATTAATGTAACAAATTTTTGCCAAGTGCTCTATTGACTTTTTCATTCATGAAGAATGTTTCTTGATCACTTTCAATCCAACAGTGAACAATAACTTCAGCTTTGGTGCTAGATGAAAAATGTCGACCCTTCAATGCCTTTGTCAATTTGAGGAACAACCAAAAAGCTTTTCACTATTTGTTCTGTTTGCTGACTGCAATACAGTATTTCATTGTTACAATGTAAAAAGGCTTTACATTCAGGCCATATTCTGCAGATGCTTTGTTTTTATGTGGATTCTGATTGAAATCTTGTGCCAAAGATTCATTCAATGATTGCTGTGAATTGGATCACGATACTGTATCTGTGACTTAGCTCTAGTACTCATAATGAACACAATTACAATGCTATCATACATCAAACAGATACAAAGCACAGGACTACCAAATATATGTTCAATTACGTCTATCTCCATTATTAAAAACTTTACTTTTCAATCAACTTGTTTGCAAATTTGCAATAATGTAGAGAGTACTGAAAATTTTTTGTATTCAGAAGAGAATGATGAAGTTGAAAAACAAAAAAGAAAGTTGAAAAATTAGACAAACTGTTTATACCTGCTTTGTAACATGACTCTTCTTCATTAACGTGAATTCATTTTTTTTTTTTTGAGGTGGAGGAATATTTTACTTTAATCAATTTTTTTAATACAGTTTTATTTACCTGCTTATAGAAATTAATAAAATAAAGTGGCAGATAAGATTTTCCATGTGGTAAATTAAAAGAATAAAAATGAAATGTTTATCAGAAAAATATTCATGTCAGATATTGCAAACACAACAATCTTGTTTAGTAAATGTCTAGAATATTTTAATTTGAATAGTTAATAAACAAAACAGTCAGAAATTGGATAATTTGGTTTGCAATAAAAAAATAAACTAGAGGTGTTTCTGTGTTTCTTGAATATTTTTACTAACAAACAAAAGTGAGATATTCCAGTTTATTTAAAGAATTTGTAATAAGTTAACATCTAGCTATGTAAATTGCACTAAAATATATGACAAGTAAAAAATATTCAAGATGGGTGTGACCAAGCTAGGGGTGGCTCTGTTTGAAGAGGAGCCACATAAAAGTTATTTGTCTCGGGTTCCCCAAAAGATCTTAATCAAGCCTTGATTAGGCAAGAAAAGCTTTTTGACACCTCCTTATACATTCTTGGGAGAAAATTAAACAGAAAATGATGTTAAGGTAGATGGTCATCAGCAGTCAATTTTGGATTAAGAAATACTCCACTTCCCCATTTTATTTGTAAAATGAACACTCATTTGCAGGTAAACAGTCTAAAATTGACAGAATTTAAACCAATTTTTTCCCCAATTATTTCAATTGTTAAAAAAAAAAACCCAAAACAAAATGATCCGTGGCTAGGTGAGCAAGAAATTATTGCTTGAAAGAATGTTGCAATTACCAGGGAGAGTTATCTGTACCAGTAAACTGTCTATTGAGACCGGATCAGAATATAATTGAATTAGATAAAGACAGACAGAGAGAGCACTTAGTACATCTTCATATAGCCAAATAGTAAACTTACCATTTTCAAAATTAAAATTAATCTGTGGGCTTTTGTCTAGCTGTTCATCCAGTTCCAAATTGTTACAGTTACCATGGTAATCATAGTCTTTGTTGCTTGTTAACCAGTTTTTGGATCGACTTTCCATCAAAGCCGTCCAACCACGTGGCTGAAAAGAATGTTTTGTCTTTGAGTCACTGGAGCAGTGCTCTTTAGGGCAATTACCATGTCGGTCAGAGTCCAAAACTTTGCGTGATTTTTGTCTTTTAGGGTTTGGGGATGTGTGCACCACACTAGAGAGACTTCGTTTTTTGAACAAGCTGTTTTCATTGTCTTCATCGGAATCACTGAGGTCTGAAAGATCATATTTAGCATGTTTGCTAGAATTTCGGTGTGGAGATCTCTCATGTACAACCCGGCGTTGGTTTTCTCCATATGAGGACATAGGTTGATTGAAACGGTTATTGGTACTCATGCCAATTTCCATGTTGTAATATGAGTGGTCTTTTAGCCGTATTGGTTGACTTGCACTGTCAGAAAAACTTCCACTGTGGCAACTATCATCACTACTCTTTGATGACTCACTACTGTATTTGTTGGGTTGCCGCCGATAATTCTTGGCTCGGGATGTCTTCATATGTAAATCTTCCACCTCATCACAGTTCCTCTCTTTCAGGTCCCGTGTATGCAATTCCTCCTTGTGGCTGGAATGTGATAATTTTTCTTCTCGTTGGTTGTGATGGTGGTGCTGCTGCTGTCGATGACGTTTTCTTGATTTAGGCACAATGCCTTTGAGAGAAATAGTTTTCTTTAAGTCTGAACCTTTGATCTCCTCAGTTGATTCAAACTTTTTCTTTCTAGCCTCAAGTACCTCTTTATCTGCAGATTCTGACTCCATTTCAAGAGACTCAGAGGGCAAGAGGTCAACTGAGAAAGAATCGTCAGTCACTTGCTTATCACTGGTGTTCATTGCTGTATTTGTAGTGTCGTCTATTTCCCCATTCTCCTGAATGTCAAGTAAAGGTTCGTCAAAATCTTCCAGCAAGCTATCAGAAGAAGCTTTGTCCTGTATTTCAAGACTATCACCTGTAGCTTCAAACTCTGAATTATCACTGACAGCTTTCTGAATGACAATGTCTTTGGACTCATCATGTTTAACTATTCGTGTATCTAATTGGTTAGACACAGTGTGTTCAGACTCTGAACATGTATCTTTGAGGTGTGACTCACTGGACAGGGACAAAAGATCTGAATCACTGGCAGAATCTTCATCACTTTCAGAGTCATCATAACGACTAAATTTGCCGTCTTTCCCTGAAAAGAAAAGAGTAAGTGAATAATATGAACATTAATGAAGACAATACAGGTCATTGATATGCATATCTAAAGTGGTTGTTCTTCATGAAGTAAACTCACATATTTAAATATAATTTATCTCATTTCAAAGACATACTGAGTATAATAACAATTTAAAAACTTTTTTCAGTTTTTAAACAAAAGTCTTTAATTTAGTTAAAAATTTTGTAATATATTCAGCAACAATGTTTTACTAATATTAATTTTTATTGAACACCTTTCTAAATAGAGTCAATTTGAAATAAATCCTCCTATGCCATTTATTGGAAACTACAGCACATCATGTTACCCAATAAATTTACCATTATTCTTCATCCATTGCTGCCTTTATAAATAAAAGCAATATATGTCTGAATCAGTATTTTGATTTTCTGGAAAGAACTCATAGTAGAGAATTTCCTTCCAATGATATAGACAGCAACATCTTGTATGAAAGAAAACAAAAAAAGAAAAAAAATTGTTGCTTCCACCTTTAATGTTGGAATCAATGAACAAAAATAGGACAATTTTACCAATATTATTAAAGGCAGCATGCTGGCATGGGAGCTATCATAATACACTGATTAAAAGGAAACATTTTCGAAGAGCTTAAAAATTAATTCTCCTAATGCCATGCAGCAACAGTGCCGAACTTGGTGGCTTTGCACAATAGAATCAAAAGTACTTTTATGTTTATTGATCCCCGCTGAATGATTTTCAGCTCAATTCTGGAACTGTATTAATGTTATTTGTACGTAAGAACAAGATTGAAACAAAGCTTTCACATTCCTAATTAAAAAATAGGGCTTTAGGTCAAGAAACCTTGATTTGCAATGAAGAGCCAAGGTTTCCCAAAAGAGTTTAAGTTTTGCATATAATGCTATTAGACTTTTTTTGCAGGTATTTTCAGAGCCAAAAATCATAGGAAAAAAAAAATCTAGATCATCATTTTCTGATAAATACAATGGAAGTTATGTCAAAAAATATTTGATGCCAGAAGTGTGTAATGAACTGAGTATATTTTAAATACCTTCATAAGAACAATTTTATTAAATTTTGCAGACTTAAAATGTTTTAAAATTTGGGAACTTACACAAAAGAGAAAACATTTTGTCTTGGTTATTTTTTGCTTGCATTATTCAAAGCTGGTGAGGATCAGAGACAAAAAAGCAGGCTAAATATGGCAAAAAACCAATTTTTTTTTTTTTTTTTTTTAATGAATTTTGTCTTGTAGGGTGCAAAAATCCACTTGATATAGGTCATTTTTTTAAAAAAAAGTGTCAGGTTAAACATATTACTTATAATATTCATTTCAACAAGTTTCCAATGATGTTCCTAGCAAAAAGAGAAAGAAAGAAAAGCAATTATCCAGAAATAATCATCTAAAAGTAAATTATTAAATGTTTGTGACTTTTGACTGGCGTTAAATGATCATAACATGACAAGTAATTGGAGTTATGACAAATTAAATCAGTTCTGATTTCCAGAGACTGTCTACTTTTAGACTAGATATAGCACATATCACATAGAAAAGGTTACAAAAAGAAAAAATGTCCGTTTGCAACCCCAATGTGAAGAACAAACTTTCTGCATTATATATGTCCATTCTTTTAATACTGCACTCAACATATTACTGATTTAATACATTTTAAATAATTTTGACATCTTAAAACCAAATATAGCATAACAATATGCAAAGGTGCTGAAATGTTCAGGGCTTGGCCACTTCTAAAATTTTACCAAATGGTCAAATATCAGAATTTTGACATCCCTTCTTGGTTGTGCTGAGAACTTTTTGGCATGCCTTTGCAGTTCTTTTGTATGAACTTAAAAAAACGAGCAAATATATATACTAGATACCTCCACTCATTTTCGATAACTAACTTTTAAATTGAATTTTTTTAAATAAAAAATTTTCTTTTAATTGAAAGCTAAATGATTAAATGTACTATTTCCAGTAAACAAAATATTCTGGTGTATTTCAGACAGAAATTATATTGGTTGGAATCTAAAAATTTTGAGATTTAAAAAATATTTTGGGCCATTTTTGAGTGATCAACACACTTATAAACAAAAGGTAACTCTTGGTTTTAAAAATCTTGCAAAAATTAAAATATACATATGTGATACATTATTTCTGGAAAATTAGCAAATTTAATGTTAAATTAATCTGAGTTACACAAGTATTACTTATTTATAGCAAAAAATTTAGAATAAACTATTTCTTAATCTAGGAGTTGAACTTTTTGACCAGTCTGCTGTATTGGAAATGTGTTGAGAGATCACCAAAAAAGTGTATAGCAATCACAAGTGACATAATCGTACAATTTTTTTCATTTTAAAAATACGATGGCTAGATGATTTGCATTAAACTTTTCAAATTTTGATTAGTAAATATAGCCTTCACTATATAACCTACCAGCCTAATGTCTACAAGACTTGGAAATATTTAAAAAATATTTTTGAAACTTTATAAATTATAATTTAAAAAAAAAATGAAAACAATTCTTTTAAAATTTCATTATTAATCGAAAAAATGTTTTTCTTCAAACTATATCTGACATTAAAAGCTTATCTAATTAAATAATGTCAGTTTTATTGCATTTTTCTTTTACTATTTGGAGCAGAGTTTTGGTAAAAGGGGCTAAATTACTTTAAAAAATAATACATGATCTACATTCCTCAATGAATCCTGCATTTAACTGATAAACCATTTTTGCCTACAGAATTTAATTTCTTGATATTTCATGAATTTATGTGGAAGAGGAGGGAGGATAACAGAAGTAAAAAAAAATTTTTTTACCAATATTTTTAAAAAATAATTTTAAAAATAATTTCATTCATATGTGAATGAGTCCTATAAGTTTCATTAAAATCTGATAATTATTTGATTTTTGCAAGAATTTCCAAATTAATGTGTTTTACAGTAAAAAAAAGTGAATTATGTAATATTAAGTTTTCCATTGTAAACTCTCATAACAATTTGGTTCCCAGCTAACAAAAATAAAAACAAGATTTTTACCAAAATTTCGAATGTGTAGAAAAGATTAAAAATTTTTAAAAAAATAATTAAAAAATACTTTGATCTTTTCTCTCAATAATAACAAACATTTTGATGGAAAAAGTTTATTCTTATTAAATTTGGGACCATTTTTCTTCATACTTTGCTGGTTTTTAGTGAAGGTAGCTACTATATAATTATGTATTTTTGGAGCAGAGTTTTGGTAAAAGGGGCTAAATGGTTTTAAAAAAATAATACATGATTTACATTCCCCAATGAGTCCTGTGTTTAACTAATAAAACCATTGTAAAAGTGTCAGTAAGATTTATAGAATGACAAAGAAAAAAAGTACAAATATTTATGACTATGAAATAAGATAATTTCTTCTCAGTTTGCTCCAATAATTAAAGAAAGCTTGGTCTAAAATTCATTTGTTATACTTACAAAACTAAAGACTTGACTTTATTTGAAGCATAAAAATTTAAAACTTCCTTAAATTCAATAGGAAAAGACCAAACCTGAGATGCAAGTAGTGCTGTATTATATCGGTATCACTCCATGCAAGGCAGTAAGCCACAAAACACAAGGGGGTTACAGGAGTGTAGAAGATTTAGGAACAAAAACATTAATAATGTGTGGGAAGAGGATTTACATTGCATTCAAATTTTTGCACATTAAAGTTGGCTGGAAAGCATAGAAACTGAAAGGAGTTCTACAAGCATGAAGTGTGAGAAAATAAACTGTTAGCATAGAATTTATGGCTACATCTAATCAGCTCAACTGAAAAGTGACAAGATCTCAATGCTAGTCTAGTCAGTCAATTGAGTACCATACGTGACACACGCTTTGGCTGATCATGTCTCGAAAGAGACATGACTGACTGGGCAGAAGATTATCTTGCAGTGGGTTGCCATCGCTTTCTATAGAACCCAATTTGTCTTATTATTTAGCCCATAACGGGAGGGAACAGACAGATTAATACCTTTCCCAAGAATGCTTGTGTGTAAGCGAATGCAAGAAATTCAACTGGAATTTGAACTTGGATCCCCGATTTCTCATTCCGAGCTGATATTCACTGCACTACAATGCACAGCCAGTCTAATGATGCCGTACTTAAATTAAAAAATCTAGTTACCATAGTGAAGAGCTCATTTGAACAATTACCATGAAAGTTTACAGAAAAAACAGAGAGGCAACCTTATGGCAGTGAAAAAAAAAAAAAAAAAAAAAAAAAAAAAAAAATCACTGAAGCTGAGTTGCCAAATCATAACCAATAATATTGCTGATTCTTCTTTGAATTTTATCAAGGTGCTTAAAGTAAATAGCAGTAGCATGGGACCACATGTGGCAGCATTATTCTAAGCAAGTACAAATGGTAAATTTATCTGTGATAAAATGTCCAAAGAACAGAGCACAAGACCATAAAAGTAAAGTGTTAAAACTGTCACTTACTTTTCCTGGGGTTCCTATCAGCAGTAGAAGAAATAGTTTCAGAAGCACTTGGTTGTATTCCAACCAATTTGTCTTGAGAAAGAAAACTTTTGTTCTCAGGCAATTTTAAATTACTGCCTGACTCTTGTTCCTTGTGCAGTTTGTAACCATCTCCCTTGGTGTTTTCACCTTGCAGTGCCAGTGGGATAACAATCAAATTGTTAGCCCGATTCTGAGAATAGTGGTATTTTCTCCAGTTCCCATTTCTTTGAGTTGTATCATAGAGATGTCGCTGACGAGAATGACGTTGGAGATGTCTCTGATGACGACGATTACGATGATGATGAGGAGGAGGAGGTTTAGAATGAGGGTCATGATTTGCAACCTAAAAATAAATGAAAAACCAGCATAAATTGATAATGAAAGTCATTTCTGAATGAAGTAATATGTAGATAAAATGCATGAATGTTAAGAAAGCTGCAATTGAAAAAACATTTAAAAACTTATAACTCATGATCAGCAAAGCCAATTGTTATTATTTGGAAATTTAGAGCAAAGATAAGAAATGTTATACATTTATTCCCAGATTTTCATTTTTATAATCTACAAATCTGAACACATCAGATTCGAAACCAATCTTCAAGTTATTTTTCAAACAAGAAAGAAATTAGAATAAGAAGAGACCTAATAAAATACATGATATATTTATATAAATACTTTTATACTTCTGTACACACACACATTCTTAGAGGAAAATTTTAACAAGCTACCACTTCTGAGATTTACACGTTACTCTTCAGTAATGAATAGAGTTCTCTTGGTGACTGACATTTGTATACACTGCATAACATGCTAAAATTTCTCCTCTCTCATTCCATGTATTCATGGCTTAGGGAGTAGGGACTCTGACTGACACCAAATTGGTTGAGTTTTGATCCTGGCTGGAAGCAAGTGGATATGTCTAGCCACACTGGAGAGCTGTGATACAGCAAAACAGGCTTGTATGTGTATGACTTCACATTATATATATATATATATATATATATATATATATATATATATATATAAATAAATAAATAATACAAATTATAATATAGAAATTCCTTGAATAAAGTGTTTTCAATTAGTGCGCTGAAATTTTTTATACCATAAATTGATTAGTGCATGCATAATACTTGATTGGGGCATAAAAACATTTTTCAGTTTAACCATAACTGAAACTTGATTTTTTATCAATTAATTAAAGATTTTCTAAAGTTTAAAAATGGTAACTATTTTATTTGTCAAGTATCTCTTAATATACACATTAGTTGCATTAAATTGAGGGATTCCTGTACATACAACATACGAATAAAACAATTACATATATACATCTGACATAGGCATAAAACATATACATATGTATAAGGATTATAAGTGGACACTGAATTCAACACTGAGTAATGACAGTTTCATGTTTGAACACAAGCTTTAAGATGGTGTTCAAGCATGAAACTGTTGCCACTTAATGTTGGCCCCAGTGTCCACTTCTATATTTACATAGGCTCTATCCTGGATATGGAGCACTTTTATCCATAAATATAGCATAACTTAAAACTACATTTTATCACACATGTACACTTGTGTAAACACACCTTTGGATGCTTTTGAACACATTTCATGTTTGCACATCTACTGAAATCAATTAGGCTATTGCAACTTTATGGCAAATCAATCAGCCAGTTATGTGCCATACGTGACACACGCTTGGGCGAACATGTCTCAAAAGAGACATGACTGACTGGGCAGAAGATTATCCTGCAGTAGGTTGCCATTGCTTTCTGTGATAGACTGGTTGTCAGCCAAGGCTATAGAACCCAATCTGTTCTGTTATTTAACCCATAACTGGAAAGAAGAGATGGATTAATACCTTTCCCAAGGGTATTGCATGTAAGTGAATGCAATAAATTCAACTGGAATTTGAACTCGGCTCCCCAATTTCTCGTTCCGAGCCGATATCTACTGCACCACAATGCACAATCAAAAAGACATTTAAGAGAACTTTGTTTCAGATGAATAAACAGTTTTACTTGTTTCAATTAATTAAAACATAGTAAATATAACTTGTTTCATAAAAGGTTTGCAGCCAAAATGCACCCAATATACACATGCACAAAACTTCTGATAAGAAGATGTCTAAACATACACAAAAGAGGATATTTCAATAGTTTCATGCCTGTGTGTATATAAAAATACATGGCAAAGATAGAGGGAGAACCTTTAAACTCATAAAAAAGATAAATTTTACAATCTGTGTGGAGTTCAAATAATTTTATGACGCTTTTCACAAAAGCAATATTGCTGTAAAGAAAAAATAAGATAAGGATGTGCTATAACATATCTTTTATTCTTTTTTTTAAGTGCAAATAACAAGACTCACTAGGTTATCCTTGAAAATTACAGTAGTGTGTGCTTTGGTTGAACGTAAAGCAGCCTCCCGAAGAGCTGAGAGATCTTCGTCATCGTCTGCTTTGATACTTGAAGAAGAACTCTCTAGCTGAAGCAGCTCAGTCTTTGCTCTCTGCAAAATACAAATAAAGCAAAATTAATCTGTAAATCACATATTTTAAAGTCATTTCACAGAAGAAATATATGGCACAGTTGTAAAACCACTGCAGAAGAATTAAGATGCTGTTGTACAGAGACATGTTACACAGGACATGCCTAAACTAAATTACACAGAAGAAAGAAAACTCGTCACCTAGTAAGCAATACTGAAGATTTCTTAAGAAGCATTCATCTCCTGTGGCATTTGTGGGTAAACAAAAAGTGATAAAGTATTAGAAGCTCTTTCTCTCTTTTTATTATTGAAGAGTTAAAAGAATCAGAATTTCAGTAGAAATTCATCTTCTATTTATCAAGCAGTGATAAATAGGAAAGATGCTTATCCCATAATGACATCATCAGCCACTGACAAGCCTACACCACAAGTACTTTACATTCTTTGATATTCATTTTCCAGGTTAAAAACATGATTATTATTCATTTATTAATATCATATAAATAGGTATTTAGTCCATTTACATAAAGGAGCTAAATTTTATTACTATTCTAATCTATATTAAATGGATAAAAGGTGAAATAAATTAGTCTAAAATCATACTACTTCAGTTCAGTGTTATCTACGTTATAAATCTGGGTAAAGTATGCATTTAAACTGTATTGAGCTTATGCCAAAGGTTATAGTCATTCAATGAGAAAAGAAAGAAAATTGTCAACTCACAGATTTAACAGAAGCAAGTGCTGCTTGCCTCAGAGCTTCCAAATCATCCAAATCCTGTTGAAGAAACAAAGATAAATACTCATTATTGATTTGCTATAAAAACAGGTTATGTTTGTGAACTACGAATCCTAACCACTGTTTGAGATCCGAAGCAAACTCTGATATTTCTTCAATTTATTTTAAAACTTTTATTTCATGCTAAAATTTTGGGTGCATTGTAAATTTTGCAAAACATAAGCGTGTGTGTGTGTGTATATATATATATATATATATATATATATATATACACACACACACAGTTATTTTTGCAATTAAATATAACTTTGTTAATCATTGAACAAAAATGGATTTATAAGGAATTTTTTATTACTTCTATCCATGGTCAAGTTTGTTACTGTAGTCCAAAATACCAATAAACCATATTAACTTGCATATTTTTTATAACATCAACTGTATAAATCACAATTTCAAATGCTTACAAAGCAAAATCTATATTAATCAATTTGACCCAGTTCATTCAATAATTAACCATGAACATAGAAATGAAGTAAAAGTCCTGATAAAGTATGCTAAGTATTTTTAAAAATGTTAGCATTCCCCCTTAAAAGGACATTTTAAAGATGACACAACATGATTAAATAAAATTTATACATTGCCTACAGAAATGAATAATAATCATAAATAAAACACACAATTACTGTCATACTATTTTTTATTTTGTGCATTGTAACAGGAAAAAAAGTTATTTTTGTGATACTTGCTTTTTTTCCTTTTATTTTTAAAAGGCATATTATCTACAATTACAAATTAATGGCTTTCTTAAAAAAAAAGAGAGAAAAAATAAAGTTTTTAGCATGAAGTGACAATATTTTTGAGGTTATTCAGAATAAATATGAATTGTGAACATAACAAAAGCACAAATAAAATATTGGCTATGCTATTTTTCTTACACTTTGATATTGCCACTTGCAATATTGGTAACAAAGTGCTTACTGATTGATGTTCATTCATTTGCTTGAACCAGACTTGAAAAATCACCACTGATTTTGTCCCTGGAGGAGAGATTTCAGGTTTGAATAAAAGGAGGGGTGGAAACATCTAAGTTGTTTTTATCTAGTATTAGTTTGTTGAATTTCAATAAAAATCTTTATACTTATGAATTGAAGAAACATTTATAGAAATGTTTGTTTTTTAATCAAATTTAACTATTTTATTTTATGAAATCTCTAAAATATCAAATACTTTAGAGAGATTTCATATTTTCAAAAATATTTATATTTGCATTAAATATTTTGAAATTAAATCAGTTGAAATCTAATTTAAATTTCTAGAGATATAAAAGTATGAATCTGAAAATAAAAACTGCAATAAAATGAAAATACTGTTTTATTTGTAAACACTTTAGTTGCACCTTCTTTCCCATTTAAATCTATCAAATAAAAAATAATTTGTTTCAAAGATTAAATATTTAAATAAATAAGAAATATACATTCTTTAGAAAATACTAATAATTTATTTTATATTTTATTTTTAAACATTCTTATGCTTTGCAATTAATATGAATGAAAGGAATGTTAAGTATTAACTTCCAGTCACCAAGTTTAAGCATTTGCAATTTTTTTCTCACAGCACTAAGATGTGTTACTCTTCTTGATGAGTTTGTTAACAGGTTTACTCTTTTTTTTTTTTTTTTTGTCAAAATTGGTTTGCTATACTTGAACTGACAATAAGGAAATGTGACATAACAATCACTTGACCTTCTGAACTGACAGGAACCCTACCAGTTAAATGAATGAATTTTCCCCTATATTTTATATTAAGTAATATTTTTTAAAATTTCACTTAAATGTTTAAATTTAATAATTTTTTCCAAATCACACTTTCATAGGTTCTTCCGTTCTTTCGAGCCTTTATTTTAACTATTATTTTCACTACCTTCACTCCTGGCAATTTAAAAAGCAATGAGTAATATTA
Organism: Ascarosepion bandense; assembly: GCA_037127315.1. Classification (NCBI taxonomy): domain Eukaryota; kingdom Metazoa; phylum Mollusca; class Cephalopoda; order Sepiida; family Sepiidae; genus Ascarosepion; species Ascarosepion bandense. Next base: position 3,756,168 of record JBBBDQ010000738.1, read on the forward strand.
AACTCCAAACATATGAAACATATGAAAGTGAATTTCTTTCTTTGAGAATTTATAACTAAAATATTAAACACTATTTATTTATTAGATTATTTACAATAATTTTGCATTTGCAACATCCTAAAAATGTAAACCAATTAATACAATGTTTTTATAAGATTATAAATAAAACTTATAAAATGGTAAATAATAAATATGGCATTGTAGATGGTTTTTTTTACATATTATGATAATTTTGTAAAGATTTTTGAATAAAAAAATTTCTTTATAAAATGGTAAATATCACATTGTATTTGGACCAAATAATTAGGTTCACATATTATTATAATCTTGTAGATAAACATTGCTAAAGGAATGTAACAAAAGTCTTTCCTCGTAATAACAACAAAGTAAAATTTTGTTTCAAAGTTTGGGGTGCCTTTTTTCATCATGCATTTTTTTTTTTTTTTTTTCAGTGAAAAACTAAAGTGAACCTTAAAGAACGTTTAAAAATAAAATTGGATCTTTACGTTTTATGAAAATGACGAATTTTGTTCGTTAGTTTATAATTTCAAAACATTATCGTACATGGAAGCCTAAAAACGTAAAATTGCTTTGTTTCTTTCATGATGTTTTACGAAAACTTAAAAAACAAAAAAACATCGCAACTTAACCCTAAGTTATGTCGGTAAAATATTTTTCTTTTGAAGCTTTAAATAAAATTACACGCATAATTACATAAAAACGGACACAAAAATTGTGTTCAGTTTAATTGTAAATTTGAATAGAAAAAAGCAGGCTTAATTTTATTTGGCATACGTAAAACTGCCACATTACTTTCATTTTTAAAAACACTTTGCATTTCATTGACAAACTAAACTTAAAGTGTATCGAGGAAAAAAAATCATGCCTCATTTTATAAAATTTATACCATAACTGAATTCTTATCGTTTGCTTTTTGATTGTTGCTTTGTTTTTCCCAAACCGAAAGAAACAAACTCAAATGATTTTTAATTCAATTAAATTTATGACTACAAAAAAAAAAAATAAAATAAAAAATGTGTATTTAATAAAATAAAAAAAAATTAACCCTGTGCTACAGTCCACTCTCGATTCATGAAGAAAAAGATAAAATAAAAACATGGCTACTTATTTTAATCAATTTGAAAAAGAAATTAGAATGTGGTAATCACACTAAAATTTGCTCTTTTTGTCTAGAAAGAAAGGAAGTGTTATTCCTGCCAATTTAAGACAACTGCTGAAGTAAATGAGATTTTGTAAAGGCGAAATTAAATCCAATAACGTCAGCGTTTTAAAAGATGTGAAAATTCCAGTCCAAATTAATAACTTACAATATACATTCATTTAGTCACAAATAAACAAGTGCGAAAAGTTTAGTAAAATTGAAATGAATTTCATTGATTAATTTGTTAAATTTTTATTTTAAAGTGGAATTGAAACCGAAGTAGTAAAGTATTTTTTTTTAAGCTTGTGGAGCCAATATACAATGACCTGACGCAACTGAAGTGTGCTATCTCAAATACTTGAACTAAGGAATCACTAAGTAGCCACTGCGATCCTTTTTGAAAGAAAATTAAAATAAAAGTTAAAAGTCACAGTATGTCAATTTAAAAAACCGGGGGGTGTATTTGGTAGTTGATAAAACCAAATCAAATTGTTTGCGACTTAAGAGAGTTACACACACGCAAAAAGTTTCAATAAAATTAGTTTAAAATTCATTTTCAAACGAAAACGGTAACCTACTTCTGTCTGGGATTGCTCAGTTTGTTTTTTCAATACAAATTATACTTTATTTTAAATATAACTTAAATAAAAAAAAATAGATACTACTTACACGTGTAACAAGTAAAAAAAGAAGAAAAAAAGAATCCCTTTTTACAGGGACAAAAATATGAAACTCAAGAATCAACATGCTTGAAAAAAAAAGATAAATTAAAAGAATTTAAAAATAATTCTGAGGTTAAATATTTTTTAAGTATACGAATTTTGTTGTTTACTAGTTAATTTATGAATTAGAAATGCTCTCTACTAATTAATTTCCCCTAAGTATTTGTAGGTTTTCTAGATACCAAATTCTAAAAGGTAATCTCTTCGAATATCGAAGAAAAAAATCATAATCATAGGAGAAAAAAATTGATAAAATAAAATCACTCATCGTAACGATTTTCTTTAAGTTTTTGGTTTTGCCAAATTTCATTTAACGTTTTGTTTTGTAAACAAAATATGCGCAGAAAACTTAATTTCTCAAATTAATTTAACAATATTTAAAATTCATGATTAAGTAAACCATTAAGTAACGAATTTTTTCCATTATAAAAACTTTATTCATAAAAAATATTTTTTATTTTGTTCATTTAGCAGTAAATTTTCATTTAAATAACAAGTATTAACTACTCAAAAAAAAGTAAACCACAACCAGAAACACGAGAAATTTCACAACGGGCTTGGCACGTAGAAGGAGATTAAAACATAAGAATGAAAAAGCCTTACAAAATAAAAATGCAAACAAGATAAAAATCTATCCTAAACACAGACTGTAGGAAAAAAAAAAGAAAAGATTAAAACCGAAGAAAGAAATTAGAAAAAAAACTTACCTCTTCATCCGACGCCATAATGATAACTACTACAATTTATGAATTAAAGTCAGAAGCAACGATTCGAATTTAGATCAAAATTTTACATTTAGATTAAAATATATAAAATAAATAATTTAAAAATTATTTTGTATGACTATAATATTTTTATCTCATTATCTATGTTTTAATAACTGCAATAGACGAAAAGAAAGCGTAAATAAAACTGTAGTTAGCTCAGTTGGTTAGTCAAATATGATTAGCTGTTTATTGGGAGTGCCTGTGTTTTTTGTTTTTTTTACAAACATTTGTTTGTTGAGGTTTTACCAGTAAAATTAATTTTTAACTGTTTGGTTTAGGCTAATGATTCCCCTTGATTATCGAAATGTTTTCCCTTTTAGAAACAAGTATATACACGCGCACAGATCAACAAAATAGTAGAGATATTTCTTTGCTTTAAAAAGGATATTTTTTTCACAGTTTGATGCAAAGCTACAAGCTGTTTGTTTTAAGGTCAAGTTCAGCCTTACAAGACTAAACTGCGAATTTGGAGTGTGGAAGTGACTTTTTGAATGGAAAATAGTGTCGGCGGTAGAAAAACAAAATATGAAAAATTAAATCAGTAAGTGAAGCATATGTCAGTGTAAGAGAGAGTAAAATTAATAACTAACTTTTAACAACTAAAAAAATTAAGCTTCTCTATTTTCCCGGCTGAGAGAGAGAGTTAAGTAAGCTCTCTTAATAATTAATAATAGCATCAAATAATCAAATTAAAATGAAAATATTTTCAGACTGTAAAAAAAAAAACAAAAAAAAAAAAAAACGAAAAATTTGTGGCTGTTCATATATTCTGCGTCCTCAAAGAAGACAAAAATTTAAAAAACAAATCTTTCAAGTCATTTAGGAAACCATAAAAGAAAATACATCCGCCACCGGTCTGTAAGGCGCGTGCTTCACAAGACTGACGAATGCAGTAAGTTTTCTTTTAAGCTAAAATAATTTTTATAAGAAGAAACAATGCATATGAGTTTATTTTTATTAATCAAAAATAAAAATTCACTAATGAGCATGCACGATGAAAAAATGCTCAAAACTTAAAACAAAGTTTTATCGTCAAACAATCTTAAAAGGAAAAGCAAAAAGAAAAAGGATTTTATTATTATTATTATGTCATTTTTCATCATATTTCGATTTCTGCTTTGGTCTCACTACCAACCAAGTCTGCGGGGAGACCTAAGGCAGGTAGTGGCGTGTTGTTATGGCTCCATTTCATGTTTTTCTATCTTCCCTATCATCCCTAGCATTACATAGATAAAGTTTTCCTTAGTGTGTGGGCTGTACTTAATAAGACAATTTTTTGTATATCTCTTAAGCTGGGGTTTCCAGGGATTCTTTCAATGTGTTGTTTTGTTCCATTTTTTATCATTCCAAGTGCACCTACTATCACTGGCACAACTCTTGTTTTCAATTTCCACATTTTTTCTATTTCAATTTCCAGGTCTTTATATTTTGACAGTTTTTTCAAATTCCTTGATTGCTATGTTACAATCCGCTGGACAAGCCATATCAATTAATAGACAAGTTTTCTCCTTCTGGTTTTTAACAATAATGTCTGGCCTGTTTGCTTCAATTTTTCTGTCTGTGTAGATGGTTAATCCCATAGAATGGTTACATCTTCTATTTCTGTAACCGGTGCTGGGTGATGTTCATACCAGTGTTTGTTTACACACAGCTTTTCCACAATGTTTGCACATTGCCCAATGTAAATATTGCCCAACTCTATCGTGGCGATTTTTATATTCATTTGGGGCAAGCACAGAACAGCCTGAGATTAGGTGGTCTATTGTTTCTTGGTGTTTATCACAAAACCTGCATTTTGGATCCATATTATTATGCATAATATTTGCCTGAAAGTTTCTAGTGAAAAGACTTTGGTCTTGTGCTGCAAGAATAAAGCCTTCAGTTTCAGACTTTAATCCAGATGCACGTAACCATCGATGAGTATTAACTTTGTCAACATTGGATTTATTGGCACGTTCTGGATATTGGCCATGCAGAGGTTTATCTTGCCAGTGCTGTTTCATCTGTTCAAGAGCTTTATCTTTGGCTTTCATTTTCATATTTTTTGCCGCAATAGTTGGTTCTTGGCTTCTGTTTTGCTTTTCTACAGAATCTACTAAATGTAAATCTTGTTTGTATTTACTGCCTTCTTTTATTATTGAATATTTTTTCTTTCTTCATGTTGCCTTACTAATTGTATCATCCAATCCTTTGTTGTTTCTATGTATGTTAGTAAGCCAATAGTTGTTGTCTTGTATGACAATTCCAGCTGAATAAGACCTCTTCCACCTTCTTTACGGGGTATGTATAGACGGTCTACATCAGCCTTTGGATGATGCATCTTATGCTTAGAAAGAAGCTTTCTTGTTTTAGCATCCATTCGCCTGATGTCGTTTAGAGTCCAGTTTAAGATGTTAAAGCTATATTGGACAACTGGGATTGCAAGGCTATTAATGGCCATAACTCTGTTCTGTGAACTTAATTCAGTTTTTAATATCATTTGTAGCCTTCTATAGTACTCTTTACGCATTATTTCTTTCATTTTTTTTATGGTGAATGTTTTCGCTCTCATTTACACCTAGGTATTTATAAGCTTCTTCTGGTTTCAATTCTTTTATTGTTACAGCAGGGTCTAATGATTGGTCCCTTTTTAGAACATTCGAAATTTTGGTTAAAGATTTTCTTTTCCTTCCATCAACGGGTGACCATAAATTATGGAAAATTTGAGGTTCTTTTTTACGGTGAAAAACACATTAATTTGGAAATTCTTGTAAAAATCAGATAATTGTCGGATTTTAATGAAACTTTTAGGATATAGCCACAAAAATTAAATTATTTTAAAAGTGTTTCTTTTTTTTTTAGTAAATCTGGGTTAAAATCTTTTTTACATCTGTTGCCCCCATCCCATTTCGTTAAATTTTATGAAATTTCGAGAAATTCATTTTTGTAGCGCTTAAAATGTTTATAATATATAAAGACACCACAAATCAAATTTCTCTTCTCAAAGAAGACCTCTAGTTACAGAAAATCTGTTCCGAAGCGTAAAATAAATACTGCAATAAGACATTATTATTTAATTAGAGAAGTTTGGGGTCAATAAACAATATGTGCGTTGTGGTACAGTGAATATCGGCTCGGAACGAGAAGCCGAGGAGCCGAGTTCGAATTCCAGTTGAATCCATTGTATTTACTTACGCGCAAATACACTTAAGAAAAGTATTAATCCGTCTCTTCCTTCCAGTTATGGGTTAAATAGCAGGCCAGATTGAGTTCTATAGCCTTGGTCAGCAACCAGTCTACCGCAGAAAGCAATAGCAACCTACTGCGGGATAATCTTCTGCCCAGTCTTTTGAGACATGATCGACTAAACGTGTATCACGTATGGCACTTAACTGACCGAAACAATATTTAAACATCAGAAGGAATTGAATTTAGGTTACGTGTAAAACTCTGCAATTTTCTTCACGGTTTGCAAGCTCGCAAAGTATGAAAATCTATTTTAACTAAAGATTGTGTAGAATCACTTCTACATGCATTTACATAATTATATACATATCGCCATGTACGCACGTATACACACATATACCCACATACTCTTACATTAGTACCGCACGTGAAACCTCTTTTTTCCCGCGCTTTATTCAGAAATATATAAGCTGATGTTCACACGTGCTTAGGCCAGTTGGAGCCTGCTTTTCGGGGCTAACAGTCCGAATTCCGTTAGTTTCTTTCCAACTCACATACTGCGCCAAAAATGTTTCTCTCTCTCTCTCTTACAAGCATGTAGGGTTTGATACATTCACACTCACACACACACACATACATGGTCATTCAGCGTTCACGTGATAACCTTAGTTCCCGCGTAAACGCATGCCGATGAAAGCGGGGAACGTCACGTGTTACGCTAGTTAGGATTCTGTCCCGGGAAGAACAGACATGTTCATTACCTAGCTCACACAAACACACGCGCACTAATTGCGGGTAGCAATTAGTGGCGCAAATGTTTATTTCTCACCAGCATGCACACACAACACTAAAAAAATCCAATTGGAAACAGACATTAACACTATGCACATTAACTTTCATTCAAACTGGACTTTACATAAAATAACTGTCTACCGAACATTTTACGTTTCTGTCAAGACAAAAGGAAATAACTTTTCTTTCCTTACTTTTATGCATGCTTTCAACCCTATGTAACCCTTGTTAATATATTGTTTTTCTGGTTACTTTCGCATTTTCGCCTTTCTTATTTCCTGCTTTATTTCATGACCCATATTACACCGAGTCGACTCGTAAAACTAAATTAGTAATGGTTGCTTCGTCCTCTACAAGCATACTTCACTACATGTATAATTATAATCAACTACTAATTAGTACAAACATCATATTTCCTTTTTTCAGAAACTCTTCCAGTATGAACATTAATACATTTTCTTCAACATCCAAGAGAGAACTTTCTCCACTATATCTTGCATGCACAAATTAATCAATCCTGTAACTATGTTTAATACATTATTGTTATTCTTGTTACATTGCGCTCTGAGTTATTTTTATTATAAATGTAGTGGATTGGACAACCAGTCTATTTTATAATGGTGACTCCACTTTCAGATTACTACCACGACGTTCGAGCTACAACAAATGGTAACACGTTGTTCAGTCCACAACAATTGCAAGTGTGAATTAATTTTCTTACCAATGAAAAGAGTGATTTACAAAAAATAACAAATTTAACTTTCAATGACCCATGTTATGTTTCTTCCCGCTCAAAACGAAGTTTGTGTTTGATCCGATCACATGACCTGAATGACCCATTTATTAACGTGCCCAGTCGATCAGTTTCAGTTGGAATCAGAGAAACGGGAGAGTGAGAAAAGCAGAGACCACGCTTCTAAATATCGCCAGTATCAAATTTAACGTTGATATATTATTAGCCTCTAATATCAACTGAGAATATCAGGGACTCTTTTCAACGGTTGAAGCTAAGTACCTAAAAATACATCTTTTATATTGAATTCAACTGTAATACTTTCATGTGAAAAAGGAACTCTCTCAACTTGTTTTAATCATTTTGAAAAACTTTGTTTATATTGAATTCAACTGCAATACTTTTGTTTTAAAACCGAATTTTGGGAATTTACTAAGTGTCTGATAATTTAATATGAATATTTTCCCTTTTGGCTGTTTATCAAGTCTACTAACTTTAATGTGTGATTTCTTGTTTTACAACTGTGTAAATTTGTAAATAAATTCTTATCTTGTGTCGTTAAAATACACACACGTATTTCCTCGTCATTATACCCTATTGCAGCCTATCTTCAAATGTTGAAGAATATATAAAAAAAAGGAATTTAAGTAATTCAGTTCATAATGAATATTTGTTTGTTCGATTAAATGTTAATGAAGGATTTAGTTAGTTCAAAATACTTTTCGCTTTCTTCACACATCAAAAGTATGAAAAAATTGTATGCAAAATTATTTACCTTGGATTTATGTTTCGTTTTCGTTGAAAGGTTTATTGTTTGTCTTTATATTAAAGATTCTTTGGTTGCAGGTCTTTACTGTGTATTTGTAAGATCTGTTCGCTGAGATGGAAGTTTGAGAATGTGTTATTCATTAACCCATAAACTTTCTGGTTGAGTTTTGTTGAGTGAAATGAAAAAGGGTCGTACAATAAATGGTATTTTTTTGTTCGAATAGGATGAAAAGGTTCAAGGTGCTTGCTCCTTCGTATTCGGAATTCTCAATAAGGGCTCTTGTTTCACGCCACATGGCGAATGAAGTGGACGGTTTTTTTTATATATTTCACTAGTGAATCAAGTGCTAGAAACAAGATAATGATGTAGACAGAGGACAGACGTGAGTGTTGTCAGTTTAACACTTTATCAGCGACTACTATATGTGTACAAATATAAGACGGTGGGTGGTTTCAGAACAACCAGAAGTCTAAGGTTGTAGTAGGAGTAGTAATGTAATAAAACTGATTGTCATATGTCCTCTGATTTACAGTTACTTACTGAAAACAGTCAAAATCTGCTTACACACAATTTTGGCTTTGAATTGGATTTCTACATTCTATCTCAGAAACCCATTAAAATAGGCTCCGAGTTTCACTTGTAAAAAACTGTTGCTTGATTGGTCCGTAAATGGGAGTGTAATGTTCTTGCCTACGCCCGCACTGTCGGATCGGAAACTAACAGGATAAATTTCTTCTTTCTTCACATATACATGTGTAAATATTATTCAGCGAATGAGAACCCTGGAAAACACACTCAGAGTCAAAACCTGATAAATCTAACACGCCTACTCGAAATTTAATTTCGCTATATAAATCGCCGAAAAAAATTAAATTTAGCAGAAGGGCTTACAGGCTGCCATGACTCACTGTGGGCTTAAACCAACCGGCTGGCTGCTGAGCAACACCCCTGCCTTACCCTCTCACTCAACCGTCACGTCAAGTTTTTACCCCTCTTCTTCACACATTGTTGGCAAGGAAGAAAGAAAGAAAAACCCTTCAACGTCACGATTGGAAGGAAAGAGAGAACATCACAGAGCTAAAGATTATCTACTCCACTCTTTGAGTGGCACACATTTGTTTTGTTCACCTTCCTCTTCTCGCAACCTTCCGTCCCCTTCTCACTAAATACAACTGCCTCTGAAAACCACGAATATCCTTGTGAACATTATATACGGTTGCAGACGGCCAGCCTAAAACAAATTCATATACATCTAGGTGCAAACCAGCTTAGAATTAAGAACAACCAAATTCGTAAACCACTCGTCTGGATTTATTTGAGATGAATTTACATCTGCATTTGTCGTAATTCTTGCAACTATACACTTGTTTAACTGTATGACTGTACAACATTCTCGGTTTTATAAAAGAAGTGTTTTTCCTTTAACATTTTATTTTGTTTATTTTTTTGTACCTTAAGGGTGTTTAAATTAACTTACCACTTTTTTGGTAATATTCTTCGTTGTATTGTTAGTTGGAGTAGAAGTGTTTATTTTTTGTGTGTTATTGAATATATTTTCATAACCGTGTTTGTTTGTTACTGGATTGTTTACTTTATCTTGTCTCTTTTTAAAGTGAATGTCGTCTATTTCTTTTTATGATTAGTCCTTGTTTAGTTTTTACTAAGTACGATTTTGCTTGTTGAATTTTTTAAGAATTATACCTTTTCTTTACTTTTCTTTTCTTTTCCATTTTCCTTAGAATTTTATCCTGACTTTATCATTTGATTTTAGCATTGGTATTTCTCCGTTTTTCTTATTATTTTTCGTTTGTTTTTTCAAGTATATATTGTGGGGTTTCATACATTGACGCCCACACACACACACACACACACGCATGGTCACTCGGTGTCCACGTGATGACTGGTTCCTGCCAAAAACGATGCTAATAAAAACGGAAAACATCACGTGGTACACTAGTTGGGATTTCGTCCCGGGACAAGTGCAAACATGTCTTCCTAACTCACACAAACACACGCGCCACTAATTGCGTGTAGCAATTAGTGGCGCAAAAATTTCTTTTATTTTTCTTCTCCTACATTAACACTATGCACATTAACTTTCATTCAAACAGGACTTTACATAAAATAACTTCCTACACATAAATCCACAATTTTTCCAACCTTCGTCAGTAGAAATCCACCGACTGCTACATTCGCATGTAAGTCTCTATCTCTCTCTACTCAACGCACACACAGACACAGAACTTTGTCTTCTGTCTGACTTTCTTCATCAAGGATTTGAACTTTGAACTCTTTACGAAAATCTTAACAATTGTTACAAACCTTTCTTTTAGCTAGAGTAAAAACTTCATACATCTTATTTTGTTTCTACGAACAGACGAAGGGGAATGACTCTTTCCTTTTCACTTTCTTATGCATGCTCTCTCAACCCCATGTAACCTTTGTCAATACATTGTTTTTCCGGTTACTTTCGCCTTACTCGTTCTTTCTTATTGACTGTTCTATTTCACCAACCAGTTACGTCGAGTCGACTCGCAAATATAAATTAGTAAGTGGACGCTTCGTCAACTACAATATTGTGATTGTGTTTTGTGTTCGGGATATTTGTTTGTATTATTCTCTTCGTCATTTGCTGAGCAGGTAATGGTGATCCATCTTTTAAAGGTTTAGTTCTTAGCGGTAATAGAGCTAAGTACTGATCTTGTTTGTTTTCATACACTTTTGTGAGTGTTTTTTAATGGTTTGTATGATTTTCTCCGCTAATCCCTTTGCTTTAGGATAATTTGGTCTTTTAGTCATGTGATTGAAATCCCAATCTTACGCAAATTGTTTGAACTTTTCGGATTTATACTCCGGACCATTGTCATTGATTACTATTTGTGGCACTCCAATCAGGTACTTCCTCTCATTTTCGATAACTAACTTTTAAATTGAATTTTTAAAGATAAAAAGTTTTCTTGAAATTTTTTTATTTTAGTTTTAACTGAAAGCTAAATGATTGAGTTTACTATTTCCAGTAAGGAAAATAGTCTGGTGCATTTCAAACAGAAATTATATTGGTTAGAATATAAAATTTTGAGATTTAAACATTTTTTTTCAATTTTTCGGCCATTTTTTGGAGCGATCTGTGATACACACACACTGGTGGAATCACACACACACACTTACTTACGCAATCACACAATTGTATGTATTAAATTCGGTATGTAACCATTTTATATTTGAATAAATGTAAGCTTTTTGCTGATTCAGTTGAGTTAAACAATCAGAATCAAAGTAAGTGAACTACATTTTTACCGCCAAATTGTGAGGGTGTTTGAACACCTATATTTACAATTTGCCGTGCATTTTTAGCCAGTTTGCACTGGAATTTCTTACGCACATATCATGTCAAACTATACGAGCTTAAAGCCCAACTCAGTCTCTCATACAAATTCATTCTTTGTACAGCTAACAACAATGAAGGTTATTCATGAACTCTCAGATTTGAACAATTCTTTTTAGCAATAATATTCCTTACACAAATTTCTTGTCACACTGATAAATCTTACAACAACAATAAACATTCCAACTTACGTTAGAAGCTCTAACAGAAATTTTCATACAGTCTATGGAAGACAATTTCAAACAAACAATTTCACATCATATTAAACTTCTATGTAATTTATGTATTCTTGTTATTATTTGTTAAATACATTGTATCTTTACAAATTGATGTTCTGTCAACTTCATTCCACTTTCTATTTGCTTGTTTAATGAATGATTTTCAACGCTTATAAAATCATGGTGATTCGTAAGGATTTCGGGAGGAAGTTCCTTTGGGAAGTGGCCTTGTACTATGTGAAATCCAACACAGAAATTAATCCAAATTAACCTTGCAGTAAAGCCCCCACAGATCTACACATTTGTAAACAAAATATAATTCTCGGTTTTAAAAATCTTGCAAAAAAATATACATCTGTGACACATTATTTTTGGAAAATTAGCAAATTTAATGTTAAATTAATCTGATTTACACAAGTATTACTTACTTATAGCATGAAATTTAATTATTTTTAAGCATAGGGTTGACCGTTCTAATCTTTCCATCGTAATTGAAATGTGTTGACAGATGCAAGATAAGATAAATGTATGGCAATCACAAGTGACATAACTGTACAATTTTTTCCGGTAAGGGAAAGAAACCCTGCATGGCCTTTTAATTTACACATAGAAATTACCATACAACAAAAAATCTCCAAAAATTCAAATACATGCACGCTTTTTTGCGTGCATGTATTTGAATTTGAATTTGAATTTGAAACAAACAAAAATTTGAATTTGAATTTGAAACAAACAAAAATTTGAATTTGAATTTGAAACAAACAAAAAACAAAAAAACAAAACAAAAAACAAACAAAAACTGAAAATTATCTAAAAATTACGATGGCAAGATGTTTTGTATACTTTTCAATTTTCGATTAGTGATATAATCTTAATTTTATAACATAGCAGCCTAACGTCTACAACTATTGGAAATATTAAACAAATATTTTTGAAATTTTTGAGTTATAATAATAACAAAAAAGTGAAAATAATTCTTTTAAAATTTCATTATTAACCGAAAAAAAAATTTTTTTTCAGACTATAATGTCTGACATTTATATTATTTATTAAAACAATTAAAAGCTTATCTAATGAAATAATGTTATAGATTTATTGCATTATTTTATTTTACTTTCGGAGCAGATTTTCGGTAAAAAGGTGTGGGGCTTGATACATTCACACCCACACACACATACATGGTGATTCAGCGTTCACGTGATAACTTAGTTTCTCGCGTAAACGATGCCAATAAAAGCGGGGAACGTCACGTCGTACGCTAGTTAGGATTTTGTCCCGGACAAGAGCAGACATGTTTCTCTAACTCACAAAAACACACGCGCACTAATTGTGGATAGCAATTAGGGGCGCAATTTTTTATTTCTCACCAGGGAAAGAACTTCTCTTTCCTTAATTTTATGCATGCTGTCAACCCTATGTAACCTTTGTTAACATATTGTTTTTCTGGTTACTTTCGGCTTTTCGTTCTTTCTTATTGCCTGTTTTATTTCATCACCACCCAGTTACGTCGAGTCGACTCGTTAAATTTAAATTAGTAAAGGACGTTTCGTCCTCTACAAAGGTTTAAAAGGTTTTAAAAAATAATACGACTTACATTCTCCAATAAGTCCTGCGTTTAACTAATAAAACCATTTTTGTCTACCGAATTTAATTTCTTGAAATTTCATGAATTCAAATGGAGATGGGTAATACATGCAAAAAAAAATTATTTTTACCGAATTTTTAAAAAAAATAATGATTTTAAAAATAATTTCATTCATTTGTGAATAAGTTCTGAAAATTAATTAAAATCCGACAATTATTTGATGTTTGCAAGAATTTCCAAATTAATGTGTTTGTCGCCGAAAAAAAACAAAAAAAAACAAAAAAAAAACTTAGTTATGTAATATTATGTTTTCCATCGTAAGCTCTCATAATGATTTTGCTCCCCGCTAACGAAAATAAAAACAAGATTTTTACCAAAATTTCGAACAAACACCAAATGTTTCATTTCTTTAATTACTAATATCAATTAACAGTTTTTTTTTTTGTTTTTTTTTTGCGATTGTGCATGAAAGAATCTCGTTGTGTAGTGAATTACTATTATAAGGCATGTTGTTCAGATGAAATATGTCTGTTTTTTCTGCTGCTCCGGTGACTGTCAAAAATAGTATGAATTGCTCTCGCTATTTTACCCAAGGCTGCGCCAAATTTTCTGACGTCTGGAAGTTTAGTTCTTTTGGATGTGGCAAGGATTGCAGTTTTCTTCTTTTTGAATATATATATATTGTACAGGGGCTAAGAAGTCCCTCAAACAAATAATAAAAAGAAAAATGCACGACAAATAAAAGAAAATCAACTTTTGTTTATTTTCGTAAAAAAAATAAAAGAATTATTTCTTTGTACAAAAATGAAATTGTCTGTAAAGCTGTAAAAAAAGGAGAAAGAAAGGAACTGGGAATGTGAGAGGGAAAGGTTGGACGATGTGTAGCGAGCGAGATGAGAGAAAGAGAGGGTGAAAGAATGTTCACTGATATGTGATACTGCTTGGTGTGTGAACTGCTGAATTCTCTCTGTGTGTGCCCTGTGAGCTGTCCGTGTGACCTTTTGGTGTCAGCTGGTCGCTGTTCCCTCTGGTCTGTTGAGAGTTTCTACCTTCCTTATATCTGAATGGTGAGGCTCCGGGGAGATTAAGAAATGGGTTTCTTATGTCGAGCCCTGATTGGTCAATAAATCATATTTGTAACCACGTGGTGTGCTTTCCACTACGTCCGAGCTTTTGGGTGCGTCGTTCTTGTTTTTGACCCCACAGGGTATGGTAAGGAGTGAATTCCCGCGCAATTGTATTTTTTTGAGATACACGTGGTGTGAATCAATTTTTATTGTGTGTGTGTGTGTGTGGAAAATAAAATAAGAAACAGCTCAATACTCCCTCCAGATTGGAAAAAAGATGAAAGATACATATGTATTTCAATATGTGATATATTCTTTAAAATGTTTCGGCCAGTGGCCTTTTCTGCCGGTTTTTGTTGTAGGTGTGATGTCAGTATTTTGTTTTTCAGCTTCCTCATTTTCTGTGTGAATATGTTTTTGTGGAGGTATTATATGAGGTTGTTCCTCGATGTACGCAGGTTTAATGCGATCAATAGCAATATTATCTTTCTTTTCTTTCCTCATGATAGTGAAATATTTTTCATGCCTGTCCAGAACTTGATATGGTCCTGCATAATTTGGACAGAGTGGTTTTTTAACCGCGTCAAATATATATTTGAAGGTGTGAAGATCGTTTGGGATGTAGAGTTTGTTTCTCTGCTTTCCTGGTGGGTGCAAAGTTGAGAAGAGACATTTTATGTTTTAATTCTGTAACAAACGTTGATGTAGGTGAAATGTCTGTCTTGTGGTTAAAATACTGTCCAGGTAGGCTTAATGCTGATCCGAAAACTACCTCTGCAGGTGTGCTTTGCAAATCTTCTTTCACTGTGTTTCTTATCGCTAAAAGGATTAGTGGTAAATTGTCTGTCCAGTCCGCATTATTTAAATTCATAGCTAGAGAAGCTTTTAACTGTCTGTGGAATCTTTCAACCATCCCATTTGCAGAAGGGTGATAGGCAGTTGTTTTGATGTGATTCGTTCCTAACAATTAGTTAAATTCAGCAAAAAGTGTTGATTGGAACTGTGAACCTCTATCTGTTGTGATTACTGAAGGTACTCCAAAAGTTGCTTTCCAGTCCTGCAGTATAACTCTGGCTATTGTTGCGGCTGAAGTGTCTTTGACTGTTATGGGTGTAGGCCATCTGTTAAATCTGTCAACTATAGTAAGAATATGTGTATGTCCTTTTGAGGTGGGTAAAGGTCCTACTAAGTCGACATGAAGGTTGGTGAATCTAGCATTAGGTGCGCTAAAAGTGCCAAGTGGTGATTTCGTGTGTCTGTGGGTTTTCTTCTTTTGGCAAGGTATACGATTTTTAGTCCAATTGCGAATGTCCGTGTTCATATTTGGCCAAACAAAGCGTTCTTTTTTTTTTTTAATCATATCACCCCGAGCAAGGCGGTAACGCCACTGATGTGCAAGGGCTACGTAAGAGTGAAAAGATTGGAAAAGAGAAAGCTGGAAACCACATCCTAAACAGGAAACACGGGATGAGCCTCTTCACCCGTTCAATAGACGTGGGTGGAGTGTGAACCGGGCGATAGTTTAGTCTATCTACTCCAATTGAAAAAAACTGCTATTCATTTTATAGTGGCCCTTTTTCCTGGATGAGATAAATTGTGAAAATGTTGAAAAACTTGTCGTCTGATGCTCGGTGGTATATATGGACGCGTATGTGTTTGTGATACATCACAATAAAAATTTGTTGTACCAAATGGTATGGGCATTTCTTTTAGTTGTAAGGATGTTTTTTGTTGTACAACTGGAAGTGTTTCATCTGTTTTCTGCTCTTGTGCGATTAATTCCATACTTAAAGAACTGGAATTTAAAGAGGCTATTGTAGATCGAGATAATGCGTCTGCTATAATGTTCTCTTGTCCCTTAATATATCGGATGTCCGTGGAGAACTGGGCGATATAATCGAGATGTCTGATTTCTCGTGGACCACATTTATCTACATGTGTATGTAGTGCATATGTTAATGGTTTGTGATCTGTGTAAATGCAGAAATTCCTTCCTTCCAGCAAGTGTTTAAAATGTTTAATTGCAAGGTAAATTGCTAGAAGCTCCCTTGAAAAGGTGCTGTATTTCATCTGTGTCTTGCTTAGCTTAGCAGAAAAAATGATACAGGCGTCATTGTGTTGTTAGCAAGTTGGTGTATGACTGCTCCTACAGCTATTTCAGATGCATCTGTTGTAAGCGTGAGTTTTGTGTCCTCACTGTCCGTTACGTAGTTTAGTTTTGTAAAGTTGGCCAAAGCAGTTTTAGCTTGTTTGAAGGTTTCTAAGGTAGGCCCTTCTAACTTTAACTGTTGGTTCTTTGTTTTGTTTTTTAACAAATCTGTTAACGGTGCAAGTAATGTAGAACAGTTAGGTAAAAATCGTCTGTAGTAGTTAATTACGCCTATGAATCTGCGTACTTGTCTGACTGATGCTGGTTGTGGGAAATTTGAAATTGCACTTACTTTCTCGGGTAGTGGAGATATTCCGTCCCTGTCAATTAAGTGTCCGAGAAAATTAACCTTTGGTTGGCTGAAAATGCATTTCTCTGTATTTATTTTCAGACCGTAGTGTGATAATCTTTCAAAGGTTTGCTCTAAGTGCTGTCTATGCTCGTCGAGGTTTCTGCTGGCAATTAAAACGTCATCCACATATGCAAATGTAAATGGCAGACCTCTAAAAACTTCGTCTATTAACCTTTGGAAGGTTTGACAGGCGTTCCTAAGCCCAAAAGGCTTCCTTACGAACTCGTAAAGGCCAAATGGTGTGGTCAGTGCAGTTTTATGAATGTCTTCTTCTGCCACTGGAACTTGGCAGTACGCCTTTACGAGATCCAACTTGGAAAACATGGTGGCGCCTTGCAGACCGATGGCGAAATCTTAGATATGTGGAATAGAGTATCTATCCGGGACCGTTTTAGCATTTAATCTTCTAAAATCGCCACAAGGACGCCATGTTGTAGCGTCAGACTTTTGCACCATGTGTAGCGGTGAAGACCAAGCACTTTTCGAGGGTCGGATGATCCCTTGCTGTAATAAATGTTGAAACTCGTTTATCGCAATCTTATATTTGTCCGGTTTCAATCGTCTGGGGGTGGCATAGACAGGGTGTCCAGTTGTCTTGATGTAGTGCTTAGCATTATGTTTTATGGTGTCTGTGTTTTTAAATGGCTGGGAGAGTTGTGGATATTTTTGTAGTAGCTGACGGATGTACTGGTCCTCGGGTAAGGCAGAGCTGATTCCAATAGACTGGTATTTCGAGGTGATTCCTCTTACTGAAATCTTGGTTTGATTATCCACAAGTGTGCGATTAGTCATGTCGACAGACAGGTTGAATCTGGCTAAAACATCTGCCCCCAATATAGGCGTTGTTACACTGGCTATGGTGAAATTCCAGAAAAAGTTTCGTCGCATACCGAGATTGATATTAAGTGATTTCTCTCCGTAAGTTGGTATTTTGGTACCGTTAGCTGCTTGAAGATGATAAGACTGTGGCATAGTCTCCTGATTTTGTGTTGGTGGTATCACGCTTATTTCAGCTCCGGTGTCTATTAAAAAGTTATATCCATGAATTTTGTCACAGATATAAAACAGACGACCTTTTGTTAAAAATCCTGCAACAGCCGTCGTCTCTACTGGCTGGAATTTCCGTTTCCCGCATTCGCGTTGTTGAAAGAACAAGGACGTGTACAGCGTCTCGTCTCAGGACCAAACCTTTTGTGGTAGTAACAAATTTCATCTTTTCTATTGCGGTTGTCAGTCCGGCCTCTGCTGAAACTTCGCTTTCTGTAGCCTGGTCGTTTATCGCGGGGGTACCGTCTTCGTGTTTGTAGATAGTCTTGTAATTGTGTAGACAATCTTTCTACAGTTGACTTGAGGTCGTTAAATTCCCTGTCTCTTTGTTGGTCTGTTTGTGGTTCCATTATGTTCTTCCGTTTCGTTTTGTTTGTTTTTTTAAATGTAGTGTCTCACGTCGGGGTCACCAATTTGTACAGGGGCTAAGAAGTCCCTCAAACAAATAATAAAAAGAAAAATGCACTACAAATAAAGGAAAATCAACTTTTGTTTATTTTCGTAAAAAAAAATAAAAGAATTATTTCTTTGTACAAAAATGAAATTGTCCGTAAAGCTGTAAAAAAAGGAGAAAGAAAGGAACTGGGAATGTGAGAGGGAAAGGTTGGACGATGTGTAGCGAGCGAGATGAGAGAAAGAGAGGGTGAAAGAATGTTCACTGATATGTGATACTGCTTGGTGTGTGAACTGCTGAATTCTCTCTGTGTGTGCCCTGTGAGCTGTCCGTGTGACCTTTTGGTGTCAGCTGGTCGCTGTTCCCTCTGGTCTGTTGAGAGTTTCTACCTTCCTTATATCTGAATGGTGAGGCTCCGGGGAGATTAAGAAATGGGTTTCTTATGTCGAGCCCTGATTGGTCAATAAATCATATTTGTAACCACGTGGTATGCTTTCCACTACGTCTGAGCTTTTGGGTGCGCCGTCTTTGTTTTTGACCCCACAGGGTATGGTAAGGAGTGAATTCCCGCGCAATTGTATTTTTTTGAGATACACGTTGTGTGAATTAATTTTATTGTGTGTGTGTGTGTGTGTGTGTGTGTGTGTGTGTGTGTGTGTGTGTGTGTGTGGAAAATAAAATAAGAAACAGCACAATATATATATATATATATATATATATATATATATATATATATTTGGGGTGTTAAAGATTAGTACTTCTGATACAATGTCATTTCACTATTCAGTGAATCAAGTGCTAGACACAAGACAATAATGTAGACAGAGAACAGATGCACGTGTTGTCAGTTGAACACTTTATTAACGACTACTATATGTGTAAGGCAGTGGGAGGTTGCAGAACAACTGGAAGTGTAAGGTTGTAGTAGGAGTATACAACAGTTTTCTTTTTTGTCTGTTACATGGCGAAAAAGTCGAAATCAGATTTCGCAAGTAGGTGTTAAAATGATTTTTGATGAATGGGAGCGACTTGCAAGACCAAAATGACTTCGCGTGTAAGTGCGAAAATATCTAGATTGCAATAAAAGGACTTCGTCAACGTCAGTTAGCCAGAGAGTCATTGGGAGCCGAGAGACACACATCTAAAATGTAACTTCAAACTTCAAGCGACCCGGACATTGTCCTCTTTTTCTTCCTCCTTATTTATTTCAACAATTACGACTACAACATTTTGTACGAACTCTACCCTTAACTTCTTATTAATGTTTCTATGTGTACATTAACTCCCACAACTTATGTTATTTCTCCTTTTAATATATTTTTATTTTAACATTTAAAATGTATATTTTATTATTCCACTCTTCTACACTAATCCACATATTCCAACCTGCCGACAAACAACCTTCTGATGAAAACCTTCTGGTAATTCTGATGATTATAACTCTGCATAAAACTTGTAAGCTGCAGGGAGTTCGGTTAAGTTTGACACAAGGCCGAATAAGAGAAATATTAACCAGCTACCTATGCTTCATACACATATAGACTCTTTCACATAAACACACATGTAACCATATTTCACTGTTCTCACATACATACGCAATACAGTTTATATTATTTTAGAGTGGGTTATCCGTTCTAGTGAAGAGTATTTGAATGTTGAAACAGATTAACAGAATTTGGCCTCGTTAATAGATAGCCCACTATAAGTTATAAAATGGGTTATAAAACAAGAAAATCAAATTGAGTATAGAAACAACATTTTATATATACACGTGTATCAATTACAGTTTTTTTTACAAATAAAGTAATGTCTTTAGGATGGTCCAAAGGACGTTAAAATGTTCGTAGCAGTAAATACGGAAAGAGAGTTTGTGCGTAAGTATGTGGGAGTGTTTGTCAGTTCGGAATGTCTTTGATGTATCCGCTCCTCTAGTCGGGTAAGTAGCTCAGGGACAGCGAAGAAGAAGATGAGAAGGAAAGGAGGCGAGCATAGTGGATCGCTTGACGAGGTCAAGGGACGTGCTAATTACACTTGTACTTTCTCAACTCTTGCGATGCTTTCTGTGTTGGCTTTTTATTTCGTCTTTGTGGGTCCCAGCAGGTCATTTGGGAATTCACACCCGTATTTAATTCTGGGCTTCCCATTGGATGATAAATAAAATTCGCGTAGGCTCACGAACAGGAATTTGATATTTAATTAATTTTTGGTTTTCTGCTGGAACATATGCGTGGAGCCGGGTGCGCACAAACCAGTTTTGGTCATTTGCTTTCTGGTCCTGAGAGTGCAAATCTCCTGTCCCTCGCTTTACTCGGTATCACCACAATATCCATGAACGTGACTGACAACCAAAAAACGGACATTACTCTTTCAATACATTCAACCAACTTCTTGTTGTCATATACAATTAATTTTATTTGTTAATACTAAGTTGTCTTTTCCTACTGAATTTTATTCTTTCCATGAAAGTCATGGGATTATCCTAAACGGCCGAAATACGAGCATGACAATATTTGATATCATTGTACCGAACCCCGACACTCTGAATTTTGACGTTAAACAAAAACTCGAATAGAAGGATTCTTACAAGGTGATATTATTATTAAGTAAAAACTATATTTACTAATCATAAATGAAAAAGACTTATTACAATTCAGCGTCCCAATATTTAAAAAAGAATTGTATCTGTGTGTGTGTGTGTGTGTGTGTGTGTGTGTGTGTGTGTGTGTTTAAACGTGCCGAGCTTTGTAAATACGAACGTTCATACAGAATCTTATCAGAGATACGAGATGCATTTTAGAAGTTTAGATACTTTTTCAGCAGAGACATTTATTAAGTACAAAACTCTAATCTCATTCAAAGTGGGACTCTCTGATTTCAATGCTCATGTGAAGCCCCATGGAATCCATCCAAAGTAAAGGTGTTCAGAACCCTTGTTGCAGCCTCCTCTATCTTCTCAATGTCTTCAAAGAAACTGCCCCCGAGATTCTTTATCAGTTTGAGGAATAACCAAAAGTCACTGGGAACAAGGCCTGAACTGTAACAAGGGTGAAAGACAGTTTTTCCTTGTGTTCTTCACTGAGCACTCTGAGAACAAACTTTGCACAAATTTTGTGCACGTTCAGCTCTCAGAATAATTCTGTGTACACCAACTCCAAATTGTATGCTTATTGTCTTTAGAGACACATTCAGAAAATGCGAATTTTCTTAACTAGTTCTGATGTTTTGACGTCCATGTCCACATTGTTTTTCTCCCACATCACTCATCATCTCTTACATCTTCTCCGCCGTCCTTGAACCTTTTCTTGTGACAGCGGACATCATATGCTCAGCTCACACAAGTTAATCCATATCCAGTATTTAATACTTGTCCGATGTGTAGAGTGTGTTCAAAGAGCTTTTACTGTGACACCTTTTTTATTAGCCTATGGTTCATGGGAACCACATTAGCTTTCTTTTCCCTCCGGTCGTACGAAACGTTCAGTACCGTGGTTGATCAATGAATTGATCTCTTCGACTCCCGACCTGTTCTGCCCCCATCTTGTGATTAGTTTGATCGCAGGCAGGCCAAGATTCGATTCGTCGTCAGTATTCCTGATGATCCGAATAGAGCGAAGACGGTTAGTAATAAAATAAGCACTCGAAGTAAAACGAAGAAAAATATCATTGTTTATCTCGATATAGTATACAGTAGTTTAGTTAGTAGCGGTTTACATGCAGCGCTGCCAGTCTAAATTGTCCCCAAATCGGACGCGACACTTGGTTAAACTGATAAGGGTTGGCTTGTGTATTTAAAGAAGTTTGTTTAGTTGTTTTTGGTAAGTTTGGCTCAAAGCTAATGTAGGAGTTACGCTTAGGCAGTTAGTCACGTGCGAACTTGGACGATTTCCCGTCTTTATTTCCAAGTCTTCTGTCCGAAGTCTCCATCCAATCTCTTGTCAATTTGCTTCACGCATTCATTTTTATTGGTGTCGGCAGAAAACTGCTGTGGGGGTATGAGGTATTTGGAAAATTGGTATTTTCCCCACCTGTCGTCTTCACTTCCTTTGGTTCTAGAAAAAATATTTTCCAAACTTGGTAATGGTTGCAGGTAACGCTCCGTCCACAACCTCTTTCTCCTTCTTCAGTGGGTCGCCTGTATCCACGACCCCTCAGTGGGTGCATTCAAGTCCTCACCCTTTGTCTTTACTGCCTTAAAAAAAAAGCAACTATCGTTCACTTTTCTTGTCCGAAATCTGTACACAATGAGTTGGCACTCTCAGGGTGAATATCATTTAGCAAGTTGTTAAAATTTCGCAAATTTATTTTCACCAAAACAAATTTATCAGCTCTTTGTTTGGTATCAAACACTGGACACCCATCCTTTTGTTAAGCAACCTTTTCCCCTCCCATCTGGCGTTTATGATTTTTTTACGGCTTTTCTCAATCAACTGTCAACACCTTTATTTCAGGTGGCTGACATAAATTGCTCGGCCTACCTGAAAATTGATGTGTTTCTACGACCTTTATTAACTAAATGTTGTCGTAAACTGATCTTTTTTTTCTTCCAAAAATGAGCAATTTAAGTGTAGCAAAAACGAAATGAAAATCTAAGGTCATTTTCGAAATCAACCTCCATCATCAAATTAGCTAAAAAACGTGTTTTGTTTCTTGGCACCAAACATTGTGTTTACTAGTGTTATCAGAAAGAGTTGGTTGTACTAATTCGGTAGAAATATGAAAGTTCTTGTAATGTGGTTGTTAAATGTTAAATTTTACGGCTTATCAACCCTTTGCAGACTAAGCTTAATATAAATCTTACTAATTTTCGCGGGTGATTTTTTTCGCGTGTCTATTTTTTCCTGCATTTATTTAGAGATTCTTGAATATAAGAATAACCAATAATTACTTCAATAAGTAAACCGAGTTGTTATTTTAAGTTTTTATTATTTCAAAAACAATTTTTTTTGTTTTATTTTTCCTGCATAACTTGTTTTCTTCGCCACTAAGAAATTTTTTAGAATTACGATGAAATTATTTCATTCGCATAAAACAATAGTTTACTGTAATTAGAATATACAAAATATATTTTCTTTCTATTAATGTAACGCACATTACATTTTTACGCTGTAATTTTGTTTTGAGGGCGCCTTAAAGCCTTCAAATTTATTCAGTATAAGTTTAATTAGTTACCTCCACTAAATCGCGAAAAAAAACAAAACAAAAAAACTGCATAGTTACTTTTAAACTGAATTTTTAAAAAGGAAAATGTTTTCTTAAAACTTTTATTTTAGTTTTAATTGAAAGCTAAATGATTAAATTTACTATTTCCAGTAAGCAAAATACTCTCTGGTTTATTTCAAACAGAAATTATATTGATTGGAATATATGTTCGAATTTCTTTTCAATTTTTGAATCTTGCCGCCATTTTTGAGCGCTCGACACATTTGTGAACAAAAGTTAATTCTCTGTTTTAAAAATTCTTACAAAAATAAAATATACATATGTGACACAGTATCTTTGGAAAATTAACAAATTTTAAGTTAAATTAATCTGATTTACACAAGTATTACTTATTTATAGCGTACAATTTAGAATAAAACTATTTCTTAATCACCGATTTGAACTTTGACTTGTCCGCGTCGTGAACTTGTTTACAGGTACTTGAATAGAGATAAAAAGTGTATGGCATTTATAAGTGACAAAATTGTACAAATTTTTTTCGGGTAAGGGAGGAAATTCTGACCTTTTAATTTGCACATAGAAATTGTCATACAAAAAAACAAAAAAAAAAACAAAAAACAAAAAACAAAAACATCAAATGCACAAAAGAAAAAAATTAAAATTATTTTAAAAACATGGGTGCAGAACGATTTTTATCAAACTTGTCGATTTTCGAGAGGCAATATAATATTCTTAACTAAAAATATCTAACCGCGACAATTCTTTAAAGATTTTAAAAATATTTTTAAAAACTTTATAAATTATAATAATAATAAAAAAAAATGAAAACAATTCTTTTAAAATTTTATTAGTTATCGAAAGCATTTTTTGTTTAGACTATAATGTCCTTAATTTTTATTATTTATTCCAGCAAATAAAAGCTTATCAAATTAAATATAATCAGAGTTTTATTGCATTTTTTTTACTCTTCGGAGCAGATTTTCGGATACAGGGGAAAAGTTTCAAATAAAAAAATAGATGATTTATATTCCCCAATGAGTCCTGCGTTAACTAACAAAATTATAGACCGCGACACTTTGAAATTTATTAAAATTTCATATATTTACGTGGAGTGGGGGTAACAGAGGTATAAACAATGTTACCAAGATTAAAAAACAAATAATTATTTCAAAAATAATTTAATTCATTTGTGAATGAGTACTGAAAGTTTCATTAAAATCTGACAATTATTTGATTTTTGCGAGAATTTCCAAATTAATGTGTTTGTCAACGGAAATAGCGGGTGATGTGATGTAATCATTGTGTTTTCCATTGTAAACAGTCGTAAAGTTTTGGTTACCCTCTAACTCAAATCGAAACAAAATTTTCTGCCAAAATTTCGAAAATATTAGAATGGATTAAAAAATTAAAAAAAATAATTCAAAATTACTTTGATCTTTCCTCTTAATACTAATATAAATACTTTGATGGCAAAAGTTTGTTTTATTAAGTTTGGGACCTATTTTATATTGCTTTTTTTTAGCAATTTAGTGGAGGTACCTCAATTCAAGTTTAAGTCGGTATAAGTTTAATAAAACGTATAAAATTTTAGAAAATATATATTCTTAAATAATTGGTTAAAGAAAATTTCTTTTTAAATATAACACATTCTTGATTATTATACTGCTGGTCTTCTGTATTTCTTTAGGTTTTATTTTCAGACAGGTGTAGAATTACAATGTTTCTATAATGTTCTTTGACCTACACAGGTTACCGTGGGTAAATAAAACGTTAGTTTTATTCCGTTATAGAAAAGGTAAGCATTACATTTAGAAAATCTCAGTTAATTAAATCTTAAATTTACTGACAGACTTCGAAACACATCTCTAGAACGAATATTGGATTTTAAAGAGAATGTTTAAAATGCAAACCGTTATTGAATCTGTTATGGTTTATAAAATGACGAGTGTTCTAAAAATAGAAAAAGATAGAAACACTGATGCCAAGAATTCAAAATTGGGCGGCAAAATAAGAAACCGTTTCTTTTGGTAGGAGTAGGAGTAAGAGTAGGAGTAAGAAGAAGGAGTTAAGGACAGTAGTTTTGTGTAGGAGATTTGAAAAGGGGAAGACGATAGTCAGTTGACCACTAGAGTCCAGAAGGGATAGGCTCGTTTACTACTAGCATCCCACACTGAAGAGAATTTAGCTAGTCTGCTCCTGTATCCACACAAAATTTAAAGTGAAATGTAACTTGATGTAAAAATCTAAAGTTTTATACCAAAAATAAACATCATTAATTCAAGTTTGTGTTATCTTCTAATTATACCAAAACGAAGCAACACAACAAATCATTCATATATGGCTTCTCAATGAATCGATGAGTAATGAAAAACATGTCAATGTTTTTAAAATATTTTTTTTTAATTCAGATTAAATTTAGATCATTATCTTTCAAATAGAACAAATGTTAAAGTTCACAGAAGGCATGTCATTTTTGTTTTTTGTTTTTCGGGTTTTTAGAAAGTACGTGGCGGTATCTGTATAGTAATAGTCGTGTCAAGAGAATAGCCGTCTGTTTGAGTGATTCATCGTTTTTCTTTTTTAATTTTTATTTTATTTTACCAGAACGAAGTTTAAATATTGTCAACATTTCAATGTATTGAAATTATTACGGAGTCGCGAACTGGGTACCCCGTGATTGGATGAAAAACAACCAATCACAGACTACCTTTTTAGATTTTCAACAAACTCCCCACGTGAACGGGTTTTACAAACTCCCTTCCTTTTTTGCTTGTTGGGACCTTATGGATAAGACGTCCCAGTCTTCTTTTCCGTCATCTAGACCCAGGATACGTGAGGGGATTTGACAGCAACTGAAGCACAGAAGTAAGGCTCTATTTCTTCAACCCAGCCATAAAGACACAGGAAATATAAACTGTTAAAAGGACGCATATTTAAGATAAGTTCCGCAAATGTTTGCAAGAGACTATGGGATACACATTTTTTTTCTCTTAAAATAAGCAATAAGAAAATACATAAAAACATTATAGAAATTTTGGATCAAAACGGCATTAGAATTTAAATTACATTTTTATATTTCTCAACCAATCAGCTAAAAACATAGAATAAGAACATTCTAGAAAAATAGGATCGGAAGTCAATTAACAAAAAATATTTAGGCCCCAAAACAAAATAGTAAAATACAAATCTGATTGGTCAATAAATGTCTTCACACCTAAATGTTAGGAAGATTCTTTGATCCACTATTATGGTATATAAATAACACACAGTTAGGAAGAAGGAGGTCAGTCACCAAGCTAGCCATTAAGTCAGCATGTAACCGATACTTTGTCCGGCCAAGTCATTCTTCCACACCAAAGTTCATGACCTAGCTACAGATGGCCGTGAAAGGAAAAACCCGACAAACTTTCTTTCATCAACGCGACATGCTGTCGCCACCCGAGATGAACTTAATGTAAGTAAGAACGACTTATTTACGGACTCCGTTAATATAAACTTACATACACCTTTAAACAAATTTAACTTCTTGCCAAACTTAATTTTCCAAAAGGCAATTTTTCACATCATGTATTTTATTTGTTTCCACATGCTAATTTTATTTTATACATATTAAATTGTTTGTTGTTTAATGTTCGTTGTGACTTATCCCATTTCTTTTGCGCGATTGTAAAACATTGTGTTGTATTTGTGGGGGAACTAATCTCGAGAGCAATACCCGTAAAATACGGAAGCACATCAACCAAGCACTTACCAAATCCCCTACAAGACTATCCTTTCTTCTTTTTCTCTCTTTTCCTGTAAATACAAGTTTTTATAACATTTTCATCTGTGTTGTGTTTCTTTCTTCTCGCCGGCGTCAAGATATTGTTACCAATTAAAATTGGGAAATTCCCAAAAAATGTAATTAAACTAATACAATTAGAAGAAAAATTGAATACAGTATATAAAACAAGAGCAGACGAAGACCCCAAACCTCCGCCAAGGCAATACCGACATTATCTCAGCGATTAACGAGATAATTATAAAAATGAGAAAGAACTGCAATGAACTTGACTGTTCTCAAGAGTGAAAAAAAAAAAAAAAGAAAAAAAAAAGAAAGTAAAGAAGAAAAATGTAAAGTGAAATTAAAAGTTAGCCTTAAAAAATTGTGGAAGAGTTCGCTTTTACATGTTAATGACCCAAAGTTATATTTTTACTCATTTTTTGTGTATTGTATGTTTTTTTTAAAATAAATATTAAATTTATATTTCAAGGAAAAAATAGTGCGTTCAGAAAATAATGACGTAAAGCAATCTAGGGGAGGTAATTCAGTATTAAGCTTATGAAACGTATGAAAAAATATTAGTAAAAATACAAAAAAAAAAAAAAAAAGAAGGTGGGGAATAACCCAGAAACATTATTCCGTACCAGATCGAACTCAAAATCTAATCAATCCGTGCCAGTTATACCTGAAAGTTTCATCCAAACCCATTTAGCGAGTTTTGAGTTATCTTGACGACAGACAGACAGACAGACAGACAGACAGACAGACACCATCGAATACAATACCTCCACCCAAAGATGGAGGTAATAGCGTATTTAATAACCCTTTTTGCTTAATTTTACGTTTTAATTTTATTTTTTTAATTGCCTAACTGGCTTCTGTTGTGAAGATGCTTTAGTCAATTTTGAATATTGCTTAGATTTTTGTTGGTTGAATCGTTTTATACGGCTTACCAACCCTTTGCAGGTTATTTAAAAAATAAAGTATTTTTAGATTGTAAGATTTTTTTTTAGATAATAATGATTTAGTGATACAAGTCTTACTAATTAAGCCATGGCTAAGGCAAGAAGAGGTGGATTCATACTTTTCTCAAGGAGACTTGTGCATAAGTGAATTATATAACAAACCCAACGAGAATTGAAACTCGGCTCTCCGATTAACAGTTCTAAGGCATTATAGCGGGTATCTCTTCTCTTATTTCATTTGTAGTGGGGGGGGGGTAGTAGGATTCCGTAGCATGTTAACGGAATTTGGCCTTGTGGGAAGATAGCCCACTATAATTCATAAAAGAAAGGCAATTTTTGAGTGTAAAATAACATTTATACATATATACATTTCAATTAATGTTTTACAAAATAAGTAATGCTTGAAATAAAAGTTCAATGGAGATAAAAGAGTTCATGGAAGGTAATGGTGAGCTGAAAGAAAGGATGTTCATTTTCAAGTTGCCGTTTCTAAGGTCAGTGAGATGGTTGGTGCGGAATGTCTTAGAAAAGGTCAGTTAGTACTTTGAGAACAGGTGAGGAAGAAGAAGGCGAGCATAGTAGCAGCTTGACATAGGTGAAGGAAGAAACTAATTACTATCTTCTCTTCTGTCTGTGCCTGTCTGTCTGGGTGCCTTTTTTCACGGCTTTTATATTTTTCCTTCTGGCTCAAACGCTGGTCGTTTCGCATTTCATCCTTGTATTTGATTTCGGGCTTCTCATTGGCTGATAAATAAAAATTGGTAATTTGATATTTGATTAATTTTTATTTTTCAAACGGAACATCTGCGCGGATCCGGATGCGTACGACGATTTTTATTCATTTGACTTTTAGTTGTGAGAGAGCACACATCCGGTTCATCGCTTTTGTTCGGTCGGTATCACCACAGCATTATGTATTACACCATCGCACATTCAAGCTTACAGTCCCTGTTATTCCTAAGCGACGGCTGTTTAGAAACGTGTATTTGTTTAGTGATTTAAATTCTTTGTTACACATAAATTACTTTGTACCATGGCTATAATTTGTTTTCGGTCATACTGCCCTAAATTTGGTAACACACATAATCTAAAAAAAAAAAAAGTTAATGTTTAATTCTTGTGTATAATCTGCACGTTTAAATGTTAAACTTAAAAACATGGAGGGAAAAGTGCGTGTTATACACGAATAATTACGATAGAAGTAATTTTAATAATAATGGGAATAGTTCATTTCGCGATTAATAACTCCCCTGCTATACAAGATTAAAAAAATATTGCAGGCCATGTTAAATTAAATTAAATTAAATCTTAGAAGTAGCATTAGAACTGCATTTACAGGCATATAAGACGCACGATTTATAACACGCACAAATAGCGTAAGTCATTAAATAAAGAGAAAAGTATCATTTCCTTGTGTCGCCTCAGAAAGTACCTGGTTCCTCCTACCATGCTCTCTCTTTTCAAGATTCAGTTCAGATCATAAATGGAGTATTGCTGCCCTTACGTAGACTAGAGATACCAACTCCTCACTTTCCGGTGATATTAGAAATTACACGGCCTTGTGGAACGATGAATTACTTCCAATTCTACAAATCCTTTCTCGCAGTCGAAACGTCACAAACGTATTGCTTACTCTATTGGTATTTTCATGGCAAATGTTCAGACGAGCCACATCCCTTAGTAAAGTTAGTTCAACCAGTTCAGATGTCTACAGCTAGGATATGGTCAGTTAGTAGTTATGGATGTGTTCTTATGATATAACAGTCATAAGAGCAGTCAACCATTCTACTGGAACCCCTGTGGCAAAAGTAGAGATAGACAAAGGAAAAATGGATTTACAACATCCCTGAATGGAGTGGAATGGTAATCGGAGAGACAGACATTGCTACACAACTGAGACATATGGAAATAACTGGACAAGTAGTTAGCTACGCAGCGACCTACAACCATATCTGGAAATGAGACTGGTGATGATGATGACGACGATGATGATGAGAGAACGCTTTAAATGGTATAAATATTGTTTAATTACTCTAATTCTTAATAACATTTCATGTCGTATTTGAATATTTTATAAATACTTCTACTCATTTTAGATACCCAAGTTTTAAAGTGATTTTTTAAAATAAAAAAAGCTTTCTTAAAGCTTTAATTTTAGCTTTAATTGGAAGCTAAACGATTAAACTTACTATTTACAGTAAGCAAAATACTTTGGTGTCTTTCAAATAAAAATTACATTGATTGAAATCTCAACATTTTTAGAGTTTTCAAAAGTTATCATTTTTTCCCTCCATATTGACAGATTGACAAACAAAAGTTGATTCTTGATTTTAAAAATCTTGCAAAAATAAAATATAGGACCGTGACACCTTATTTTTGTAAAATTAGCAAATTTAAAATAAGTATTACTTATTTATAGCATGAAATTCATAATAAAAGTATTTATTAATCACGGAGTTATATGTTTCTGACCTGTGAAGTGAGTGATGACAGCCAGATGTGGTGATAAGATAAGTGTGGTTGACCAGAATTTTTTTCCTGTAAGGGGAAGAAACTGAAACACATGACTTTTTTAATGTCCCATATGAAATATCATACTTAACCCCCCCACACACACAATTATTTAAAATAATTTTTGGTTCGAGGAACTTGTATTAAACTTGTCAATTTTCGATTAGTAAATATAGTCTTCACTTAATTACTTAATAATCTAACTGCCACAAGGCTTAGAAGAATTTAAAAAAATATTTTTGAAACTTTCCAAATTATTACAGCTAAAAAAGAAAAAATGAAATCAATTCTTGTAAAAATTCATTATTCATTGAAAAAAATTTCTTCCCATTATAATTTTATGATTTAATTATAATTAATTATTATAATCTGTATTTTAAAAGCAATTAAAAGCTTATCTAATTAAATAATGTTATAGTTTTATTGCATTTTTTATTTTATTATTTGGAGCATATATTTGGTAAAAAAGGTGAACTGTTTGAAAATAGATAAATAAGTAAATTGTTGATTTACATTCCCCAAGAAGTCCTGCGTTTAACTAATAAAACAATATTTCGAAACGAATTTAATTTCTTGAAATTTCATAAAATAATTTGGAGGTGAGGGTAACAAATGTGAAAAAGTTTTTTACTAAAATTTTCGAAAACTAATAATTAAAAAATAATTTAATTCATTTTTGAGTAAACCCGACAATTATTTGATTTTTGCAAGAATTTCCGAATTAATGTGTTTTTCATCGGGGGAAAAATTGAATTTCATAATTACATTAACCATAAACTCTGGCACAAATTTGGTTACCCGCTGACGGAAAAAAAAACAAGCTTTTTACCAAAATTTCGAACATGCTAGAATGGATTAAATTTTTAAAAATATAATTTAAAAATACTTTAATTTTTCCTATTAAAAATAAGATCTTTTTTCTTCATGCTATGCTGTTTTTTTCAGCGAATTAAAATTTACAAGATACAGTTGACTAAAAAATTTCGAAGTAGGTTGTCAGAGTTATGCCCCTTTCACGCTGCAATTAGCGTTGTCTCGCGTTTAAATATTTCAGTGTATTATTTTAAGGGATTAAAGTTAATTTAGGCTGGGTGGATTTTCCTCCTAATACGACTGAACAACAGAACAAAATTTCAGCATTCAGGTGGGGTATTAATGCTCTACCAAACTGTACAAATATTAAACCAATTGTGTATAGACACAATATGTTGGCTGCTTGACGATAGCCCATAGTTCACATGAAACTTGCCATTGTGGTTAGCCAAAAGAATTATAAGTAATAAAATGAAATGGTGTTTCTGCTCTGTCATTAGACAAAGAGCTCTGTTATTATGTCTATTTTTCCCAACTTAGTAGGTAAAATGACTTATTTAAAATGTATGTGTGTGTGTGCGTGTGTGTGTGTGTGTGTGAGAGAGAGAGAGAGAGAGAGAGAGTAAAAGACGTGTGCATTTCGTAGTGGTTATTAGTGTGGAAAAATAGGATAGGTGTATGTATTGAGTTCAAATTTTAGCGAAAAATGTGATTTTTTACATAAATATCTTTGAAAAAGTATGAATCCATTTTTTCTCTCTGCCAGATAGAGGTTAATAGCAGTGTAGACTAGGCTCTCTAACATTCAGTCAGTCAGTTAAGTGCCATACGTGATACACGTTTGGGCGATCATGTCTTGAAAGAGACATGACTGACTGGACAGAAGATTACGTTCTGCGGTAGAGTGGTTGCCAACCAAGGCTATAGAACCCAATCTGTTCTGTTATTTGGCTCATAACTGGAGGGAAGAGACGGGGTAATACCTTTCCCAAGGGTATTTGTGCGTAAGTGAATGCAAGGAATTCAACTGGAATTCGAACTCGGCTTCCCGATTTCTCGTTCCGAGCTGATACCCATTGCACCACAACACACATCTCTAACATTAGACAACTCTAATACAAAAAAGAAACAAAATGTTGGGTGCTTCTATTTTATCTTTTTCGGCTATTAAATTCTTCCACAAAGTTGATCTCAGAGGATTGATAGCCGCTGTCTCTAAGAATTTTATCATATATTGTTTTGTGTTTATCGAATATTTCTTTATTTGAGGAGTGTATGCTTATGCGGCGTTCAAATGATGATGGATGTACTATACTTATCTGCCCTTGGCATTTTGTTAGTGTAATTACTTCCCTTACTTGCATTCGTCAGTTGACGAATTGCTTAGTCAGGAAATGTTTTGTTGATTAAATCCTTGTTAAGGAAAACCAGTCTTGTCAACTCATTTCAATTTAATCAACAAAACATATTCAACAGTATGGATAAATACTTGAAGCCGGAACGTTTGGGCACCCCTCCTAATACAACATCCTCAAGTAAGCACTTTAATCACTGGCTTCGAAGTTTCTCGTCGTTCCTACGTAAAATTGTTGACCCTAACATCCATACTGATTTGGATAAACTCGATACACTGATAAACTGTATTTCTTCTGAGGTATACGAATACATTGCTGAATGTGATACGTTTGATAGTGCAGTTAACCGTCTGAAAGAACTGTACATAAAACCCCCGAACGAAGTTTTCGCCCGGCATTTACTTGCCACTTGCGGCCAAAAAGAGGAGGAAAATATTGACGAATACGTGCAAAGACTACAGTTACTAGCGAAAGAATGTAACTTTAAACCAGTTGATGCGATTCAAAACCGAGACGACTGTGTCAGAGATGCATTCATCACAGGTTTACGTTCAAACGTTATTCGACAACGGCTACTTGAAAACAAAACACTGCATTTAAATATAGCTATCGACCAAGCTAGAGCGCTCCATGCAGCTCAGAAAAATTCAGAAGCATATACATACACTCAAACACCAATTGTGGGTGCAGTTTCTCAGGAAAATAACTGTACCGGTGTCCAGTCAACGGTCCCCATTAATGCTTGTTGTGCAGCTTTGGCTAACACCAAGTATACGTGTTTTTTTTGTGGAGGACCTCGTCATAACAGAAGTGTGTGTGCAGCAAGAAACGCTACCTGTTTTAAATGTAAAAAAGAAGGCCATTTCTCAAAAATGTGCCGTTCGAACCCAAATACGACATCTGCTGCAACATGCTCTCACAGACTCGCGACAATGTTGATATCCAACACTACGTCTGCCTCCTTAGGATCCCTAAAACAGGCTGCATTATACGTATTGGTCGGGAAAAATGGCGCCGGTACGGCGCTAATGGATACGGGGAGCTCAGGATCCTTTATCTCCCTCAGTTATGTGAGGAAACACAAAATACAAATAAAACCTGCTACTGGTAACGTGTCCATGGCGTCATCATCACTTAAAGCTTCTATCAAAGGACAGTGTACGGTGGATTTGAACCTTCTGGGTGAGTGGTATCCAAATGTAAAACTTTCAGTTCTACCCAAACTCTGCTCTGATATTATTCTTGGCCAAGATTTCATGTCACAACATTCCACTATATCTTTTGCATTCGGTGGCTCTAAGAAAGATCTTGAAATCTCTCATCCTATCTCCTGTAGTGTGCCCTCGGCATTAGTGGACACACCATCTTTATTTTCCAACATTGATCCAGACTGTAAACCTATTACAACTAAATCTAAAAGGTGTGGAGAGGGTGACAGACGTTTCATACAGACTGAGATTGAGAAAATGATCAGAGAGGGTGTAATTCAGGAAAGTACTTCCCCTTGGAGGGCTCAGGTTTTAATAGTAACAAATGAACGTCAAAGAAAGAGACTAGTAGTCGATTATAGTAGAACAATTAACAGATTTACTAGATTGGATGCTTATCCATTACCAAGAATGGATGACTTAGCCCAGGAAATATCAAAATTTAAAGTTTATAGCTCATTGGATCTGAAGAGTGCATATCACCAGATACCAATAAAAGAAGAAGATAAGCCTTATACAGCATTTGAAGCTAACGGTAAACTTTACCAATTTTGTAGAATTCCTTTTGGAGTGACCAATGGTGTTGCATGTTTCCAAAGGATAATAGACAAGATTATTAAGGAAAATAATCTAACGGGAGTGTATGCCTATGTAGACAACATTGTCGTAGTCGGGAAAAATCAGCAAGACCATGATGAGAACTTAGAAAAATTAAAAAAGATTATTACCCGGTATAACCTCACTCTCAATGAAGAGAAGTCCGTGTTCTCTAAAACATCCATTGATTTTCTCGGCTATAGTATATCACAGGGCTTACTTAGACCTGATGCAGAACGTCTACGGCCATTAAGAGAGTTACCTATTCCTCAGAACAAAACCTCTCTGCGTCGAGTGCTTGGATTATTCTCTTACTACTCCCAGTGGATACCCAAATTCTCTGATAAGATTAGACCCTTAATAACAGCTAATTCATTCCCCCTTGATCCAGAATCGATAAAAACATTTGAAATCTTCAAGGAGGAAATTGAAAAGGCCTTATTGCACTCAGTCGACGAAAAGATACCTCTTGTAGTAGAAACCGATGCCTCTGATACTGCTATTGCAGCCACTCTCAATCAAGCAAACCGTCCAGTAGCATTCTTTTCACGCACACTTACGACTACAGAACGAAAACACTCTTCCGTAGAAAAGGAGGCTTGTGCAATAGTAGAGGCAGTTAAAAAGTGGTCACATTATCTATCAGCACGACGTTTTGTGATAGTCACAGATCAACAAGCTGTGAATTTCATGTTTGATGCAAGAAGGCATGGAAAGATCAAGAACAGCAAGATCGAAAGATGGAGAATGGAATTGGGGTGTTACGAGTACGATATCATGTACCGACCAGGGAAAAACAATATTCCAGCCGATACGCTCTCGCGTGTCCAGTGCAATGCACTCGACAACATGGGAAGATTGCATGAAATACACGAACATCTTTGTCATCCGGGTATAACCAGGTTAGCTCATTTTGTTAAAGTAAGGAATCTTCCGTACTCTATTGAAGAGGTTAAGAGAGTGTGTGCAGCATGTGCAGTTTGTGCCAGATGGAAACCACGCTTCTATACACCAGAAGCTGGACGCCTGGTCAAAGCTACACAACCAATGGAACGACTCAGCATTGACTTTAAGGGGCCCCTTCCTTCAACTTCGAAAAACCGTTACCTATTAACGGTTATAGATGAGTACTCACGTTTCCCTTTTGCTTTCGCATGTACAAGCACTAATTCAGACTCTGTAATACAGGGTCTAAGTCAAATATTCATAGTATTTGGCATGCCATCCTACATCCATTCGGATAAGGGTGCATCCTTCTTATCAAAGGAAGTACGTGAATATCTCACCAATCTCGGGATTGCTACTAGCCGGACAACGCCTTATCACCCCCAAGGAAACGGTCAGTGTGAAAGGTATAACGGGATTATATGGAAACACACATTATTAGCCCTAGCCTCAAGAAATCTCAAGGAATCGCAGTGGGAAACGGTTTTGCCTGAAGTGCTACACTCCATAAGATCTCTTCTTTGTACCGCTACTAATGCCACACCACATGAAAGACTCTTTTCATATCAACGGCGAACTCCCAGCGGCCATTCCTTACCCACTTGGCTATCTAAGCCAGGGCCTGTTCTTTTGCGTCGCCATGTCCGAGCGAGTAAGTACGAACCATTGGTTGACGAAGTAGAGTTACTCGAAGCAAATCCCCAATATGCACACATAAGATTCACCAATGGTCGCGAATCTACAGTCTCTGTAAGCGACCTAGCACCAGCAAGGATCTCATTACAAAGCGAGAATGTTGTAGATGATATCCAGAAAGACCTAAATGATTCTACACCCACTAATGAATCTCCCAAGGAAAAAGTAGATAGTAACGATTCACAAACTATCGTTAACTCAGAAATTGTATCTTCTCCAAGTGATTTAAATATTATTCCTCCTCAAGTAATGTCAAGAACTCCTGATATACCCAGACGATCCCAACGGGAAATTCGTAAGCCAAAGAGGTATGATGAACCGTAAAAAAAAAAAAAAAAAAAGGAGGGGGAGAATGTACTATACTTATCTGCCCTTGGCATTTTGTTAGTGTAATTACTTCCCTTACTTGCATTCGTCAGTTGACGAATTGCTTTTTTTTTTTTTTTTTTTAATCATATCACCCCAAGCAAGGCGGTAACGCCACTGATGTGCAGGGGGCTACATAAGAGTGAGATTAGAAAAGAGAAAACCGGAAACCACATCCTAAACAGGAAACAAGGGATGAGCCTCTTCACCTATTCAATAGATGTGGGTGGAGTGTGAACCGGGCGATAGTTTAGTCTATCTACTCCAATTGAAAAAAAAGACAGTGAGAAGATTAGAAAAGAGAAAAACCGGAAACCACATCCTAAACAGGAAACAAGGGATGAGCCTCTTCACCTGTTCAATAGATGTGGGTGGAGTGTGAACCGGGCGATAGTTTAGTCTATCTACTCCAATTGAGAAAAAAAAAGACAGTGAGAAGATTAGAAAAGAGAAAAACCGGAAACCACATCCTAAACAGGAAACAAGGGATGAGCCTCTTCACCTGTTCAATAAGAGTAGAGTTCGTGTTCTATGAGAAAGTTAAGGGTATTGAGATTTGTAGAAAATGTTCATAGTAGTAATTGTTGAAAGAGTATATGCGTACGTATGTATGTATTAGCGTTTGTTTGATAGGAATGTCTTTGGAAGGAGAAGTAGAATGAATTAGCACGCGAGAAGGAAAGAAAAAGAGGACGAATGTCCGGGTCACTTTAAGCTTCTCCCGTTACATTTTATCTTGTCGTCTATGCTGCTTCCATGTGTGTCTGTGTCTTGACGCTGATCGGAGCCTTTTATAATCCTTTTGAATTTAGCACTGGGTCGCTAAATCTTCAAGTCTTGCAAGTCTCTCCCATTGGTCAAAAATCAGTTTGACACATACTTGCGAAATCTGTTATTTTACGCACATGGTCAATCCTTTTTTTCTATTTGGGAAAAACCAGGATTTCACACGCCATTGGGAATTTTTGTAAAAGTGAAAAAAAGGTTGATTTTAATTCTTAATTTCTTATCCCACTGCAGACTAACAAATGAATAAGAAGTTTATTCTAATCGCTGATTGTGGTACAGTAGATATCGACTCGGGACAAGAAATCGGGGACCCGAGTTCGAATTCCAGTTGAATTCATTGCATTCACTTACGCGCAAATACCCTTGGGAAAGGTATTAATCCGTCTCTTCCTTCCAGTTATGGATTAAATAACAGGACAGATTGGGTTCTATAGTCATGACTGGCAACCAGTCTACCGCAGAAAGCAATGGCAACCTACTGCGGGATAATCTTCTGCCCATTCAGTCATGTCTCGAGAGAGATATGATCAGGAAATGTTTTGTTGATTAAATCCTTGTTAAGGAAAACCAGTCTTGTCAACTCATTTCAATGGAATATGTTTGATAACGGATAGTGGGTGATTAGAGTTGGGGTTTATATAGACTGGGTTAGCATTATTTTTCATGTAAGGTTGGAAAGTGTTAGAAACTAAGTCTAATGTTATGTCTAAGAAGTCAACTTGTTTTATATTAGGGTTAATTACCACGATAAGATCAAAAGATTTAAAAACTCTATGAATTAATTTTCTAAGTCTATTCAACCTTACCTCCAGTGGATTTATTTACTATCATGAGTCCGACATCTCTACAAAGTTCTATATTTTTAATGTCGATTTCTTTATACGCCGGGAGGTTGTACAGGAGAAATAATCCGACCAGATCCGAAAACTCTGCAGAATCCAGAGCTCCCATAGATAAATCAAAATTATCCGTTGAGTTTTTGGTCTACTGTTCATTGTTGTGGATGAGAACTGATTTTCTGCAGTTCAAGATTATTTTGATTTCCTCTTTTGAGATGTCCGAATAAAATTCCGTGATTTCCAGGGCAAGATTGAAGAGGCTCTCAGATACCGATGGGTAAAAGTCCACGATGTCGAATTGTAGGAAAGTAGAATGTTTTTTTCTTCAAAGTTCTCGAACCAGTCGATTACCTCCAAGGTACCACTCCATTGTATGAGTTGAAGTTGTCTTTTTTTATTTGTCGGCTAACTATTTCGAGTATTACCTTACTAATTTGACCGATCTCTGATTTTGTTGGGTTGGTAATCCTAGAGAGTAATTTTCAGTAGAATTCTGGTTTGTGGTTTTTTAAAAGTATATAAGCCTCCTTTGTCGTAAATTTAGCAACTCTGTCACTGATTTTCATTTTGTCAGTGATTTGTTTGTCCGAGTAGTTAATTCTATCTATGTGGTTTGAGTGCTCCGTGTTGATCTTTTGTAGATTTTTGTTAGGTTTTTCTTTTACCCATCGGTATCTGAGAGAGGAAAAAATAATTACAGAATAAAATTAGTTAGAATAATTTGAGAGTGTTGCAAAACCTCATCTGGAGGATGAGTTATGTTTCTTGTTCATTTGGACCTTTCAAAAGTTTCTGATATAATTTAATTAGTAGACTAATTGTATCTTAGTTTATATATATAATGAGATGAGGTTCTGCAACACTCTCAAATTATTCTAACTGTTGAGTAAAAATTAACCCTAAAGCAAATGTACCGGACTTATCTGGTCAGGTGACTAATACTTCACCCAGAAGCCTCCAGTTAGAAATGAAAAATGATTTTTTCTTTTTTTTGTTGTGGTGGGGTGGAGGGCTGATTAAAAAAATTCTATCCTTATTATAATTTGGGGTAGTATCTACAAATCGAACCTCTCCCAGTAAATTATCTAATTTAAACTTATTTATGAATGGAACTTTGTCTGTGTGTGTATCTGTGTGTGTGTGTGTGTGTTTGTGTGTGTCCGTTACCTATAGACTCCGAAACGGCTGAACCTATTTTCTTGAGAATTTACACAGTTGTACTATAAGCGTCTGCGAGTGTTCTTAGCAAGGTTTTTTGTCGAGATATCCTCGATAAATATCGAAAATCTATAATCGAAAAAATCGGGTGATAGAAGGAATGATCCGATTTTAATCAAATTTGATACACTCATAGACAAAGACATAAAAAACGATATTCATAAGTTTCAAGGTTGCAGTTCTTACAATAGCGCAGAAAATCGATAATATATATATATATATAAAAGGCAAGATGTTTGTGTGTGTGTCTGTTTATCTGTCTGTATGTCGGTATTTTTTCAGCCCTTTTATTTTAGTTTTTGCTTCGGGTTTGGCTCTAAGTAGGTATAATTGTAGTTCTTAGTCTCAGCCATGATACCATTTACTCAGAGGACTTATTTAGCCTTCAAAGTTCAGTTTACGACGAAAAAACTTATTTCATATCGATACCAGGAAATCAAAATTTGACTCATTTTTCTTTCAGTCTACGGTTTCGCTTTAACTGGAAACAACTATTGCTTTTTAGTCTTTCATGCCAACGTTCAAAGAGTCTGAGCTCCAGGACCATGGATTAGTTTTAAAGCTTTCATTACACCCGAGCAACGCCGGGATATACTGCTAGTTACAACAATAAATTTGTTCATTAGATTTTACTCTTGAAATATTATAAAAAATTCATGAAAACTCTGAAACTGCTGAAACAAACACATTTACATCCCATTCCTGCTGCTTTTTTTATGTTATCGTTTCACTTCAAGTAAGGCATTACTGCCGCTGGTGCGAAGGGGATTACATAAGAGGAGCGTGAACAGAAAGAGGAGCATGTTACAGGGGATGTAGAAGGGTAAGAGAAGGATGAAAATACTGGAGAGCTGCCTGAGAGTAGAGCGGAAAGGGAAAAGAACAAGATACAGTTGGGAGTCGGGAAAAGAATGGGAGTCAAGGAGATAAGAGATGGCAATTAATGTTGCATTTAAACTCTTGAAGATTGAACCTATCAGGGAATTCAATAGGGAGGAAGTGCGAAAAAAGAAGCTGTTAGAGTAGAAGTTGATGTTACATTTGATTGTTTTTACTGTAAAAAAGTGAGACCTAGTTGCCAGTCTAGTAGCTCTATTAAAGTCGTGTATACGGGTACCAGGGAGCTAATATTATTTCCTACAAATATTTTCACAGCTTCTGCTCTGATGAGCTTATCCCCCTGGGCCCGTCTACACAAATTTACTCGAGCTACTAGATTGGCAATTAGGTTCCAGACTTTTACAGTTAAAATAGTCAACTGTAACGGTCACTTTTACTGTAGCAGTTTATTTTCTCGCACTTACCATCTGCGGAACACCTTTTCCGTATACTTGCTTCCCTGATAGCTACAATCTCTAAGAGTTTAATTGCAACTTCAACTGCCACCTTTTATCTCCTTGATTCCCATCTTTCTCTTATCTTTCCTCTGACACCCCCTGTACTTTGTTCTTTTTTTTTCGCTCTCCTCTCATGCAACCCCCTGCACACCAGTGACAGTACTGCCATGCTTGGGGCGAAATGATTACATATATATATATATATATATATATATATATATAAACAAAAACAAAACCCTTCCTGCTACAGGTACTACCTGTATTTTCAAACACCAACTTGGATTAATGAAAATAAATAAATTCTGAATAAGTGCGGAACTTTTGCATTTCCATTCAAGTTGGATAAAATATTACTGCACTAAAATTGATTCATTTTAAAATGAATATTTATCATGTTTGAAGCTGTGATAGAATCTATCTATCACACTTGTTGGCTATTGTGTCATGTAAGGGCTTCCTTACTTTGCTTAATTCAACAGCAGCAGCAAC
Organism: Ascarosepion bandense; assembly: GCA_037127315.1. Classification (NCBI taxonomy): domain Eukaryota; kingdom Metazoa; phylum Mollusca; class Cephalopoda; order Sepiida; family Sepiidae; genus Ascarosepion; species Ascarosepion bandense. The sequence continues at coordinate 3,797,526 of JBBBDQ010000738.1, forward strand.
AGCAGAAATAACCAGCAGGATATAATTGGAAGTCCCAGAGGCCTTAACTAAGCCCGATTCGCTCTGTTGCCCACTTTTCACTTTCAGCGGGCTCTACCTTCAATCCCAGCTTGAAGGGCTACACACAATCCTTGCTACAGAAGAGGAGGCCTGTTAATTTGGAAACCCCACTTTCCCCTGCAAAACATTACTATTTTACACACTTTTTAACCAGAAATAAGCGCTGTTGAATAATTATATTGAGTCTTTGGGTTTTGTAACTTTGTTCATTCCACTCTCACTGCTGAGCGCAAACATGCATGTAGCCGGAAAAAAAATCCCAACATTGTAGCTATCGTTTTCTTTCTTTGAAGTTAAATGAGAACAGTTTTGATAAACACGCAGGAATGATACGTCAAGTTTAAGACGGTAATTAAAAAATGAAGCTAGGTTATCCTATTTTCCGTCCAATAACAGTTTGAAACTCTTTCCCAAAAACTATCGGGAAGCTATCCGAGTATCATGACATCTATAAATGAAAAGGGACACTAGGGAACAGCCGGTAATGACAATCATCCTTAGTGTGTCCATCATAAGTGACATATGACATACCGGTCCGTGAAACTTCTTCACACGTCCACTTTCACTATTCCATGCGCCCAATACTAACTGTTAGGTTCACCCATAAAGCATCAATGCAATGTTTACTAATTCAAACAGCAAAACTTCCAACATTATCCACGTTTCGTAAAGCGGCAATAAAATTACTCACTTTCAGTTCACCAACTGACAGCATCAACGAAATTATATTCCAACTCATTCATTCAATAACGAATTACTTCAATATCACACTCTTCATTTCAACATGCTGCAAGACAATAAATCTTTCACGAATGTCATTAAGAGGCTCATCCCTTGTTCCCTGTTTAGGATGTGGTTTCCGGCTTTCTCTTTTCCAATCTTCTCACTTTTTTTTTCAATTGGATTAGATAGATCTCTCTATCGCCCGGTTCACACTCCACCCATGTCTATTGAACAGGTTAAGAGGCTCATCCCTTGTTCCCTGTTTAGGATGTGGTTTCCGGCTTTCTCTTTTCCAATCTTCTCACTATTACGTAGCCCCCTGCACATCAGTGGCGTTACCGCCTTGCTCGGGGTGATACGATTAAAAAAAAAATTATTAATCTTTGGTTTGTATGTTTATTACTTTATTTTTTTCTACAACGTCAGTGTGGTTAATTACATACCAGTCCCTCTGCTTTGTCTGACAACACAAAACCAGAGCAACCCATACTCGGTAGCAGTAATCAGACAATTATCAGGTCGCATGCATCAAACTGACAATCTGAATCCCAACACCTGGTGAGCTCAATGCAAACACTGACAAAAACATTACTACTAGATTCATCATTTGAATCTGATTCATAAGAATCAGATATTAATATGTATCATCATATGAATTCAGTTAAGTGCCATACGTGATACACACTCGGGCGATCATGTCTCGAAAGAGACATGACTGACTGGGCAGAAGATTTCCCACAGTAGGTTGCCATTACTTTCTCCGGTAGATTAGTTACCAACCAAGGCTATAGAACCCAATCTGTCCTATTATTTCATCCATGACTGGAAGGAAGAGACAGATTAATACCTTTCCCAAGGGTATTTGTGTGTAAGTGAATGCAATAAATTTGACTAGAATTCGTATTCGGCTCTCCGATTTCTCGTTCTGAGTCGATATTCACTGCACCGCTACGCACATCCTGTACATAGATTTAATGATATTTAATACCATTATTTAATATATTAATATCACTTATGATTTAATCAGATATGAATCTGATATGTATCAGATATTCATAAAAATCATCATATAAATCAAATTTACAATTTGAATCCCACATCTGGTCATCTCAATGCAATCTCTATCAAAAGACTAGTGTTAAATACATCTTAATCTAATTCATATGATTCATTATTTTTTCTCTCTCTTCCACCAATAGGAGTAGATAGGTTCACCTATTATTCAGTTTGGTTCAAATTCCTCCACGGTAAGGAGCTCGATCATGTTTATTAAATTGGCATTGTGCCAGTGATTATCAGAAGGTTGGAAAGAAGGAAAGCGTTTCGTTTGTATAATTAAGTGAAAATTTATTTACAGAACAGAATAACATTGTAGGAAATGAAATACTTAACTGTAGAAATGTTCTAAGAGAAATAGTAGTTAAGCGTTTCCAGAATTAAGAGTTTATTTTTGCGAAATTTGATTTGTATATGAAAACGTAAGTCTATGTTTTCACTGAGTGTATCAACAAAGTTGTAGTAATGTCTTCTTCCTCTCTTTCTTTTTGTGTACGGAGAGTAGGTGAAGAGGTAGAAGGAGAGATAGATAAAATAAAAAGTGAGAGAGTGCGAATGTGGGTCGCTGGGGGCGGCTTGACTATTTTCTTGCTACATTGTGTCCTCTTTGTTTTCTGCTCTCTCGTCTCTCCGACCGAAAAACATGAAATATATAGCCAAGTATATATCTATATCTATATATATATATATATACGTCAAGAAATGTTTTTCTTCTATGGGGAGCGTCCATTAAATACATAGTTCTCCACAATTTCTTATGCCATGTGGCTCTTTTCAGTTTTTCCCCCTTCACTAAATCTCTCGGACTCTGTTCCACCACGTCACGTGGAACATGATGCGAAAGTTCAGGTAAGTGGTTCACTGATTTCTCTTATCTCTCCTTCCCTCAATAAAGTTTATGTTTTCCAAGCTTATGTGTTCAAAGAGTTTCAGATGCTTTTTTCCTGATTCTGAGTAGAAGTGTTCTTTTTGTTACCGTTTTCTTTAAAACTTCATTGTTGCTTACTCGCTCCGTACTTGGAATTTTCTGTATTCCTCTACAGAACCACATCTCAGCTGCCTCTAGTTTTCTCTTCATCAATAGGGAGATTGTTCCGCATTCCCTGCCATATTAAAGGATAGATAACAAACAGCAATCTAGAACTCAATTATTTTAGTTCAACGTCACCCATTTTGTTGCGGGATTTTATGATGTTCGGGTGAAAATAAGTAACGCAAAAAATGAAATTTAAAACAAACGACATGTCGTGAATCTGACCACTGCTCCACAAAGAGAGCAAAATGAAATCGTTAATGGGGGTTTTTTTTTATGTTACTACTGTTAAAAGCACCCGTGTAATTGACACAGAGACTACACCATATACAATTAAACATGTCAGTCAGTTAAGTGCCATACATGATACACGCTTGGGCGATCATGTCTCGAAACAGACATGACTGACTGGGCAGAAGATTATCCCGCAGTAGGTTGCCATTGCTTTCTGCGGTAGACTGGTTGCCGACCAAGGCTATAGAACCCAATCTGTCCTGTTATTTAACCCATAACTGGAAGGAATATACGGATTAATACCTTTCCCAAGGGTATTTGCGCGTAAGTGAATGCAATGAATTCGGCTGGAATTCGAACTAATAATGTTCGCTCGACATTATGAAAAAAAAATCCACTAAATTTAATAATATCAAAGATTTATCGTCAAAATTATGTTATTAAGAAGAAAGATCTAAGGTTTCTTTTTTATTATTAAATCATATTTTGTGATACTTTTGGGAAGATTTAAAATTTTCAGTCATAATGTTAAATGCGTTAGTAATCTGTAGATAAAGAAACCTTGAGCTGTATTTCATAAGTTCAACACTTATGTCATCTCTTGCATTATACCAATGTTTTCTTATGCACCTCCTTATATTGATGGTAGCTATGCCAAGTTCAGTTATCTTGCTGGTCGTCATATAAAGAAATTTTTTTGGAAAGAAAAATTGATTTTTGTGAGCAAAGCGGATGAAAAGAGTGTCACTTGTATTGACTGAAGTACTGGTTTTCGTGGGTATTTCTGATTAAAAACACGGGATTTGATCCATTTAAATGAAATTAAATCTGTGTTGGTGAGGTACCACTCAATCTACAAAAATCAGAATCACTCCTGTAGTTTGTCAATAGAGAGATTGAAGCAAAACGAGTTAAAGATAAAGTTAACTATGAGAATAAAAAAAAGAGTAGCTTAACCCGGATGGGGTCCATTAGGAATCCGTTGTATTGTGGCTAGAGGAGACAAAAAAAATCAGGCTCGCAACATGTACACATCTTTCGCCGAAATTTGCTTAAACCAATCCCTTTCTATCAGTTCTGATCTTCACCTTGAGCTGATGCCTAAAGAATCCAATCAGATCCTGATTAGAATAGTGTTCGTTTCGTAAGATTCCCTCCGTCCACGTCACACACAACACCATTCTTGACACGGCAAGCAGCACAAGAAATACTAATCTCAGATCACGGGGTGACACAATGTCATATACGTAAGGGAGATTAATGGACACAAGATGTTCGGGATATATACAAGCTGTCAGTTCACCAACATGATCTCAAAACGGGCACACCAGCGGACAGTAGAAGAAGGAAGCGTGCTCAGGCGCCGCCTCTAACCCACGATCACACCGGTGGCAATCAGGCATATCTGCCAAACCCGCCTTGAAATTTATGTCATTGAGTGACAACACATTCCAGACCACTCGCCAAGTCAGCGAAAAGTCAGTGTTAGTAAGATAATCTGCCACTGACACAAACGTCTTCGAACCAATCCTCAGGAACGTCAACATACAGATTGATTATTCTGCGTTCGGTTTGTAATTTGAACAAATATTACCTGAAGAATGCTGGAGTTACGTGTCAATAAAGACGAGGACAACAGTACGAACAATGTAAATAGTGTAAAATATCTCATGTTGACGTTAAAAATTTATGATGGAATTGTCCATTACGAAGTGTTACTAGTTTGTATTTAGATTCAATAAAATTGCTCACATATAAGATCGTGTGATATACTCTTTGCCTCAACCAACAGAACAATGGCAAAATAATCATGTAAAAATTATTTTTTTTATTTCGGCTTCAATATTCCAATTATTGAATATTCAATAAATATTTCATAAGTTTAAATGTTTGTAAATTCATTTTCATGAATATGATATTTGTTCAAAATTGTTTCAAAATGAATTCGTTAATTTAAATTGAAGTTTAAAATTATATATAAAATATAATCTTTATTTAAAAACTACCCTAAAAATTTCTATGCTTTAGAAGTATAATATTTATAGGTGAAATAATTAATATTATTTAGATTGTTCGGACAGTTGTCCTCATTTTTATTGTCATATTTATGTTTCGGACGTTGTACGCTCCGGCCTTCAGGTGATTGAAATTTTGAACCGAACTGGGATATATTATTCTTGTTCCGTGAGCCCTGCCACTTACGGATGCCATAGTTATCTCCCTTTAACTCAACTCTAAGTTATTTATTCACCACTGCTGTAGCCGAGTATTGAACCCACGACTCTTTGGATCAAGTCACTGGAACTGACCAACGCTTTTATCCACTGGGATACATGGCTGAGTTAAAGGGAGATAACTAAGACATACGAAAGTAGCATAGGTCATGGAACGAGAATAATCTACCCCAGTGATCGAAATAAAGGGTTCAGTTCGACATTCCAATCACCTGAAGAAGGCCGGAGTGTACAACGGACGAAACGTCGTGAATATGATAATAAAGATGAGGACAACATTCCAAACAATGCAATGTAAATACCACCTTATCTCAGAAGCATAGACAAATATTGAAATAATTTAAATTAAATTTACTAGAACTAGAATTAAAAAGGTTAAAAATATAAATTTATTTTCTCGAGGGAAGAAGGAGGAAAACATATGTAGCAATGTATTTCTTCATGGTATTAGCCCTCACTTGGTTTGCCAAGACGCCGTTAGGTAGCGCTGTTAAACATCTGTAAACATGGGACACTTCGTTTTTCTTGCTCTTTTTCCTTCTAGCATGCAATAGTGACAACACCAACACGGGATCTGTTCTTAGCTTTGGGATAATATATTTTCCCAGGTGACTGGGTATTTGCCAGTAACCTCCCCACTAAGGTTGATTTTCAATGTGGGAAATCCGAGCCTTAATCTCGAGCAAAATTTTCCGTAGGCTCTGCATAATGCAGGGACGGGCTCTTTTACTTTTTTCAGACGAGACTGCCCTTCGGCATAGCCTCATCTGGGTTCCTCTCCGCTCAGAGGCAGAGACTCCGACAAATTTGTCTTCGGGTGGCTGAATTACCCCCACTTCCTAATAGCTAGATGCTAATGTCTACTTTCTTTTCAGCTATTTTAATTTAATTTCTTGTTAATAATTAGATAGATATGAAAGATGAAAATATCACCTCGTTGAAATTTATTCCATTTCCTTTCACCTCTGTTAACAATAACGACTCGCCATTTACATGTGTACCATTTGTTTGCCACTGCTTTTAGAAGATCCGCAACACCTCCGTTGATTTTGTTCATTTTAGAAATGATCCCAGACATTATTTCTGATATTATAGTGATGATTATTGTTCAGAATTAGGTTTCAATAAAATTTGCATTACTATGAATTCTACTTCATGAAAATTGACATGTACTAGAGAGAGGTTCCGGTGACAGTATAGTGGCTTAAGGCTTTGATTGAACAGTTGATTTATCCACTCCAAGAAGATTAATGAAAGCGGATAATGACGAAGAAACACACGTATAATTCTAATAAAACAAGGTAAGTTATTTATTCACGATATACAAATCAACCATCCGACCGTGCATTAAATACTGTTGTCATATCTGGTCGGGTGTCCCTGCCATTCATCTCAGGATTCAAAGGAGAATCTGTAACGTGATCGGCTCCGACCTGGCAGCTCCGTCCCAGCCACTTTTTCACCGGCGGGATGTAGCTTCCTTCTGTCTATTCTATAAATATTTTCATGGCTTCTGCTCCGACGAGATTAGTTCACTGATGCCCTCTCCACAAGAATTTACTCAAGCAACCAGACTGGCAACAAGGTCCCACCCGTTTACAGTTAAATCAACTAAATGAAGCCGCCACTTTTACTCTGTCAGCTTTCTTTCTCGCACTTCCAGCCTGTGGAACTTCCTTCTCTATACTTGCTTCCCTGACAGCTACAATCTCCAAGAATTTAAATGCAACATCAATTCCTATCTCTTGTCCACTTGACTCCAGTCCTTCTCTCGTCCTTTCCCCATCACTCCGTGTATCTTGTTCTTTTCCTTTCTCACTTTACTCCCGCAACTGTCTTCACACTGGTATTCACATCCTTCTCTTGTCCTTTCTCTGACAACCCCAGTAACTGGTTCATCTTTCCCTCTGCTCTCCATCTGCTTAAATTTTCACTCTTCTCTTATGTATCTCCCTGCGCATCAGTGGCGGTACCGCCTTGCTTGGGGTGAAACGATAAAAAAAAAAAACATGAAATAATGTCAGTAGCTCGTTTTAGGAAAATAAGTCAGAATACTTAAAATCCATAGTTAAAGTATGGCTGGTGTTTCAGTAGCACGATAATATTTGCGTTCTCTTATCTCCACTGGGCCATGGATTATTCAACTTGCAGCTGGTTGAATTTGGACTGACCGTCTCTTGCAATATCTCTATCGTGGCAGACTATTTCAGCTTGCCTGCCTCAATTCATCGCTGGTCCCAACTCCTTTTTAACAGCAGGCCCGAACCAATTTCTTTCTACCTTTTCATTCCAAACAAGGGGTCCGAACTAACTAGTTTTATTAAAAAGACTCAAAAATTAGGTGTTAAAGTTAGGTACGGGTTTTCTATTTCCCCCTCCATATGTATGACTTACTATCTTGACATGTAAGTAATTCATTTAAACATTTCGAGTTCCAGAGGAAGGGGGAGAAAAAAACACTCTCTGTTATTTTCTGTCTGTTATTATCAGCTGTCCTGGTAATCAGTACACAGGAAATCCTCAAGGCCGTATTTTGACCTCGGGTTACATATCGTCAAAACCAATTGACAAATATTTTGACTAACTAGCTTTGATAATTTCGCTTACTTCTTCCGACAAAAACAATTCTGCACTCATTAAATGGAATCTGTATTTTCCATTTTTTTATCACTTCGGCTACTTTTTTCAACAAAAATAACTGTATTCTCCCAATTTTAGAGAAATCTCTTCTCATCTTGCACATCACTTAAAATTAATACCAACCATCTAAAAAAAGGGTTACAGTTTCACCTCAAGCAAGATAATAATGCCAGTGGGGCGCAGGGACTTACATAAGAGGAGAGTGAAAAGAAAGAGGAACAGGTCAAGGGAGTGTCGGAGAAAGGGTAAAAGATGGATGGAAACACCGGTGAAAAGAGAGCTGCGTGAGAGTAGAACGGAAAGGGAGAAGAACAGATACACTGGATGTCGGATGGCAATTAAACTCTTGGAGATTGTAGCTATCAGGGAAACAAGTATGGAAAGGAGTTCCACAGGCGGGAAGTGCGAGGAAAGAAGCTCGTCGGTGCAGAAGTCAGAAATATTTGTAGAAGAGACAAAGAAAGTGAGAAAGTGACTGGAGTCGAGCTACCAGTTCGGGATCGATTACATTGCAGATTCTCCCTTGGATTTTGTCGAGAACCCCGAGATGAATAGTTAGAGCGCCCGACCAGATGTGACAGCAGTAATCAATACACAGGCGGATGGTAGATATGTGGATTTCTTCCTCAGTCCTCTGAAGGTGAAAGAAGTGGCTTAAGGGAGTTATTATTATTTCGCATTCAGTACACATGGATAAGTTATAATTATAACAAATATAGTATAGATGAGAAAACGGGTGACAAGGCAAGTTTCACTATGAGTACTTTCGTCCAACACTGTAATATGCTACAAAACCAAGATATTAACCTAAGCGTTGTGTTCTTAAACAGCCCATCAGATCTAGACTTTCACAGGGGTGTCGTGCTTGGTGTCCAACTCGTTTAGAAATGTCACTCTAAACTATCATATGTCTACACTCATTTTCTCAGATCAATGATTAAAATGACTTCAAACGAATAAATCATTTAAATTTTAAAGAACACTTCATCAGATCCTATTGAATGGTGCTAGAAAATAACAAAGAATTTTACCAAATAATAAAAAAAAGACTTCACTTGAATAGTTCCAATCCCCCATAAAAAAAAACAAAAAAAAAACAATAATAAATAATAATGAGTAGCACATGTAACTATAAAAGAAAATAATGATTTAATCAAATGTTTCCATACTAGCAAAAAAGATTGGAAGAAAACTCCCATCAGTACGAGAATGAGTAATACAGGTTGAGAATTCTTTATGTGAAATCTCGGGGAAGGAAATTGCTTCTGTTTTGAGTTTTTTTTCCTCCAGATTTTGGAATATAGGGTATTTAATTTGTATATAGAATCCATAAAACGATTCAAATAATCATTTTTGCACTCTGAAGTGTTTTTATATTTTTTCATTTCTGTTCTTCACGTTAAGCATAAAACTAACAATTTCTCCTGTTTCCTTAGGTCGTATATAGTGGTTGTTCCAACAAAAAACTACAATCAGACGCTTCACACATTCCTATTTACCTTTTACAACAATTTGATTTTCTGTAAAACATAAATGCTTTTTTAAAAAAAGAAAATTTGCTGCCCATATGCGTATCTGCAGGACTTTTTGATATTTTGAATAATATATTTCCTGAGCACGAAACACGGTAAGTAATCTATGAACGAAGTTGTTACTTTTGCAATCGCTAACAAAAACCTGGCGCCATCGTAGGCGACGTAGCTGGGCTGGGCCTACCAGAACAGATGAGGTCACTTACAACACATGCTCATCATCTAGGAACCAGTCTAATGCTTTCTGAAATTTTTCATTTGTGGCAAGTCATGTCTGAAATCTGAAAATCTTTTGGATTTGGTTATTTCTATTAAAGGGTACTCAACCTTCTTAAAGTTTAAGTCCGTGAAAAACTGTTTTCATATTTTTTTCATTTTATAGATTTTTAACTGCTTGGACAAAGAAAGGGTATTGAATATTTCTTGTATGGAAAGTATGTCTTCTTTAATTTTGTTAATAGAATAAACAATAAAACGTTTAAAAATTAATCATTATTATGACTCTCAACGTACTTTTTAAATAAAATAATCTACATGACTTTCTTTATAAATTTCCTTTGGTTTTTCTCAGCTGAGACCAAATCCCTGTCTAATCTGTTGCATTCACCTAGCACTAAAAATATCATTAAGAAACGGATGATGAACCTGTCTCTTCTCAGCTGTTGGTTAAAGAGCAGGGAAGACTGGATTCAATAGCCTTGGGTAACAATCAATTTGAATTTAAAACCGTGGAGAAGGTATCGAGTAACCTAATCATTTCACCCCAAGCAAGGCGGTATCGCCATTACTGCACACACAGTAATGATTCCTCTACCCAGCCTTTTCTCTCACTGTAGTGAGAGAAAAGGCTGCGCAGAGGAATCATTGAGGAAATGATAAAAGATGAACGGGATTCAAGAAGATAGAAAATGACAACTGACATTTATTTAAATTTTTGGAGATTGTAGTTGGGAGGCACAGGCGGGAAATGAAAGTAATTTATTTATTCAAAAGAAAAAGAATTTCTGGAGAACCTTGATCGTCTATGAAGGGGTATGGCAAAACAATGGTTGCACATTTACAATAAACATCTCTCCTTTGATTTCTTTTGGAGTGTGGGAATGTTCATTTGAAAGTGGGGCGGGTTTTGCGACATAGGGGTGTTTAAACTTTAAACTAAAAAAGCGATTCAAATATATTTTAACTTTGTATTTGCTTCTAATTATCCCTAAAACTGCCAACGACATTATAAAACCATCTTTACACTTACGGTATGAGCCTTGGTAAAAAATAATTACTTATATCAAGATTTATTTTAAATTAATAATACTGAAAAATATTTACTCAAACAAAAAGAACATTAATTTTTAACAGGAATTCAAAATAAACTAACAAAAATTGTTTGGCAGCTTACTCAAAGAAATGAATATTTAATTCTATGGTTTAAAAAAAAACAAATTAGAAATAAAGAACGTCATTCATTTGGACGGCGACAATGCGTGGCATCATCACCTGAATTATAAATATTTGTATACATTGGGGTCAGGAGGATGATTACATCATCAGTGTGTAACAATCTTGTTAAAATTCCAGATAAATACATTTTTTATTTTTTCTACTGTAAATAGCAAATTAACATTTAAGCAATTAACTCATTCATTCGCTTTTCTTACGTTCATTTTCTCACAGGAAATCCCCGTTTAAAATAAACACAGCGGTCACTGTTAAATTTAAAAAAAAAGCAATGTTCATCACCGATGTTATTGTTATCAAAATCGTAACATGACGTTTTAAAAGTACGGTGGTCCATTTATCCAAAAAATAATTACAGGTGCATTCTTCTCACTTTTGAATTAAAAATAGTAATTGATTAATAAACTGCTTATCCTTTTTTTTAGGATGCTTATACGTTTTTTGTCAGTTTAGCGATAACGAGTTAAAAAAAAAAAAAGGAAAAGATAAGTAAGCAACAAACAAAAAATGTTTTAGTCTTATTTAAAAATTATATGAATGAAAGAAAGAATAAGAAAATTTGAGTAATCGTTGGTATATGGATATCTTGGTCGAGTAAACAGGTCGCTATATGTTAGATTCAGATTTGATAAAACAGCGACCAATTTTTTTTATACGTAGATGTCCGTTAGATTAATTTCTGAAAAAAAGAAAAAAAAAATTTGAAAGGGAGACGAGAAATAAAGATAAAAAATGTGTTCATTTCAAGCGGGGGACGAGATTCTCACGTGAACGAAGTCTTGTCGTTGATTGGTCAACGTATATTGCGTGCCTATTTTAAAACTTGGGCTAATCGACCTTGCTTCCCCCAGCAGTTCTGGGCCGGAGTGGAAATATAAACAGTTCCACTAAATAAAATTCAGGTAAGAGATAGGAGGAAAAAAAAAGAAGATAAATTAATAATTTTCCATTTTTTTAAGAGGTAGATGATTAGATGCTACAATCCTAAAAAAAGAAAGAAAGAAAGAACAAACGGTGTCGAAAGAGGTCTGTTCTCATGCTAAGAAATTAATTTTTTTACAAACCTTATACAGAATTTTCAGACAACTGTTTTAAAAATCAATGTCTTTCGTGTTTTTACTTTACTAGGGTTGATTTATTTATTTTTGGTGCATCGAATTGAGCCATTTTAACGATTCCACTTTTTTACTGTTAACAGGTACAGACAGTAGGAATTCGTACCCCTTGAAAATCTCATGTTGAATGATTGAATGTTGAAAGAAAGACCTCTATTCCATTTTCAAGTTACAGTTAAGAAATTTAAATTTAAATATTCAACCCTTTTACACTAATTGCATTAAATTGGTTCTCTACGTAATATTTTTCTAGCTTTTGCTGACTTATAACCAAAGCATCTTTCCTTTTTAATCTGTTCTAAACGGAAACATTAAATAAATGACTAGGTAACTGTAAAAAATAAATGCCTTTTTAAAAAATCTGTGCAGTCTGTTTTGTAATAGAATACTTTTGCCGTGTATTCTAAGGAGTAAATTGTATTAGGAGTAAACTATCTTCGACTGGAATCTGTTTATTAAACATTGGAACGTAACGTAATGTTTCTCTAAAAAAATGTGTTTTTTTTTTAGTTGCATGTAAGAAGTGTGTTTCAGCGAGTAATAACATAAAAATAAAGAAATGAAATGTAACGGAACCGTTAGTATTCACAATTGTAGTATGAATTTAAAATTTGAATTAAAGAAAGAAAACTAAAAAAAATTTAAAAGTCGCATGTTAATAATTAAGTTAACACTGAAAAAACAGCACGAATAATAACACCTGATGATCATTGACATGCTCTTTTGTTTTTTCTTTTAAATGAATGTTGTTATTCTTTATTGCCTATTTAATAGAAATTAATTTCAATCCATACAACGATTCATTTGTTTTTCTTTTTTTTTTTTTTAAATACAAAGTAACTCTTTTTGTCTTTGTCTATTTGTCTTTGTGTATGTCATGTGCTTGTGGAAGACTTTTTTTTAACATACGTTGACGTTCGACTATATCTAAATATGGAACACCATAAAACGTAGATTTTCATTCCATGTTTTTATTTTCGAAAATGATAGATCTCTTATGCATGAGATGAGGATATATATTTTTATATATCAAGAACAGAACTTGGGAAATTGAAATAACAATTGTATAAGAATTCTATGGTGTTCTTATATTTACTATTTGACTTTTTCCTCTTTGTCTTACAATTTCCCCAACCAATATATAATTTGCTGAAAAGTTCTCGGTTCAATATTTTTTTTTTGTCCAAATGACCTACCAACACAGAATTTGAAAAAAAAATACCTTTTTGATCGGACAGAGAACTTTTCAGCACCCCATGTTAGGATAGGATACATACAGTTTATTGCTCATCAGTAGCTGGATTTTTTGTCTAAAATCATTAAGACCTGAGCTGAGTAGGAGGGAAATTCTTTTGATCTTTTTTGTACTTGTACCAACATATCGATCATAAATTGATCATATGCACTTAAGTAGAAAGATTTTTTTTTTGTCGTGAAGATTAAAAACTGAAAAAAATATTTTAAACCTGTAAAAAGTACAATTTAAAATAAAAATAATCAGAAAATTTTCTTTGTCAGAAATTGGATGAAACCAAAATTTGGTTGATTATTAAAAAAAAAAATCCTTAAATAATTTTTATTGTGCTTTCAAGACTAATTTGAATTAAATGATCCTTAATTTCACAATTTTAAATGAATTCATTGGGTGTCAAAGTAGAAATTTACTTTTGTAAATGTAACAATCAGTCTTACAATGTGTAAAAAAAACAAAAAAAACGACACAATTGATTGAATTATTCTTCGAAAAGTGGGTATCATCTATTGATTACAAACTAACATTCTAAAATACATTATGATCACCTTAGCATTGTTGAATCAAACGATTTTTTTCTTAAACACGCAACAAAAGTAAGTAGCAGATGGTCGACCTATTTTTAGATAGACGAAACCGGTAAAGAATGTGTATGTTGCAAGTACGGGGCATCGTAGCAGTAAATTACGAAACATTATTCCATGTTGTGCTAACGCGTCACATGAATTTTACGAATGAACAAATTAACGGTAAAAAAAAAAAGAAAAGAAAAAAAAAGGCAACCAGTGAAATATTTTCAGTTACTGAAGCGTAGTTAGCATTTAAATAAAAATGTTTTAAATAAAATGTTTTGATTTGTCCTAAAAAAGTAAACACTCAACAACACGCTCAAAAATTCAATCTCCTAAAGAATGAAGATACCTTCAGGAAACCCCCTTTCTTTCTTTTCTCACCAATTCCTCGTTCTCGTTATTGTTTATATTTTCTCTAGGGTGCTCACGAGCACCATTGACTTTTCAATAGTTTAAAGATCTTTCCCATTAAGTTTTAGTTTAACTAAATCTTTTTAATCTCGTGGAACTCAAAGATCAAGCTGTAAGTAGTAAAAGAATGAACAATGTGTAAAAAAAAAAAAATTGTAATTTTTTTATTAAAATTACTTTTTTCAAAACCACTGACATAATATCAATAATAATTTAATAATATTAATCGTCTTTTTTTGTATGTTTCAAATAGAACAACAATAACACGCACTCCGAACAGCACAAACCTGTGGATAACCTTTTTAGTAAATCCACCAAACGATTTGTTCCAAATCTATTCACTCGGGATAACTTACAAGAACTAAATTTCCCCATTAGCAGAAGGGAATTTTTAAAGAAAAAGGAATCCTCGAGTTGAAGCCAGATTATTCAAACCCCTACTTGAACGAAGTCGATTTTTAAATTTGGGATCCCAGGCATACATGGAATTAGAGACCCAAAAAACCCATTCTCGTGGCACTTCCTCTCTTGGTGACACTTCAAGTGTCAGGTAATGACCGAAGGGGAGATAGTGTCTAGGGAGACAGAACTCCTGAGACAGAACTTAAATAATTTTGGACCAAAGAGGTATCACTAGAAAACAATCAATGCTTTATCAGTTTTTTAGTAATTTATCATAAAGGTTTCTTTTTCTTTTTTCTTTTTTTTTTCTTTTTTAAATTTTAACATTATTTCTTGGATATGCATGCAAACATTTGTCTATCTATTCCTATTCTGTCAAGGATTTATCTATTTTTAATTAATGTAACATGGAACACAATTGTATCACTCTTACATACACGAGGAGATACTAAAAAAATGTTATTAGCTTGATTCATTTCCCCAAATCTGAATTTTTTGATAAAAACAGTTTCTTAGTGGAGCTAGGAAATATTTACCATCTGTGTGTGTACATACACATGCACATGTTGTGATTGATAAAGTGTTTGAATTATGCAAAAACTAAAATAACAATGACCTCTCATTTTAACTGATATATTTACCAAAATTACGCAAAAATACCTTGAAATACTAAAGAGTAAATCTATTTAATAAAATCACCATTGGCTTCAATCACAGCCTCCAGACGACTTTGAAATCCCTTACAACTCTCTGAAGTTGGTGAATGTTGCCATAATCCTTGCCTTCAGTTCATACTTGGTGTTACAAAGAGTTTAGTTGATCTCTCACTCAACTGTGCCCCACACATAATAATCAAGTTGGTTACTGTCTGGGGAGTTAGGTGGCCAGATATAAGTGGTGATGTGATTGCAGAAATTGTTTGACAGCCATAACTGGGTTCTCTTTGTGTGGTATGATACCTAGTCCTGTTGCTAGACACAGTGTCTTCCAGCAGTCATCCTCTTAACTCAGGGTGACACTACCTTCTCAGTGCACTTGATGTAGGCCACTGTGTTGAGTTTGAAGCCCTCACTAACAAAATCAGGAATACTTACCAGAACAATCAATGTATTTTATGAGCTGTTGTACATTTGTAATAACCATTGGACTCTTTTAACTCTTTCTGAATTCTCTGTACTGTCCTCAGATTGACATCCAAATGCTTTGAAGTATTTGCATTAATTCTGGGGCAAATACCAAGCAGTACAACATATAGTTTCCTAATTTCTGGCAGTGTGAATTGCATCATGGTGCTTTTCTTGAAGATGGAGCCCAACTGACCTTACTATAATGTGCAGTCAGCTAAAAAGACAACATATATGCACAAAAAATTAAGAAAAATGGTGACAATATACTCATTACTCCCTATATGTATATATAATATATATAATCTCAAACATACAAATATGGCAGGGTTACCTATATAATATGATGCTCTATGAATAATGAAAATAAAATGAACAGAAAAATATATAAATATTAAGGTACTTATCTATCACCTTTATGCAACCAAAAAGTTTCATATGTCAATATTTGGTATGGCTGCATAATGATCAGGTGATCATAATTAACTTGTGTGTGCGTGTATGCATGGCCAACAGTTTTGAATGTTGCATTCTGGCTATGTGGCCTGGGTTCTAATCTCACCATGATCAATTTATCAGGTAGGTGATGTCTTTATTTTATCAGCTGGGGGAGGAGATCACAGTGTATGGTACCTTTGGGAAGTGCTAAAATATCATACCATGCACAGGTTAACTTGTACCTTGTGAATGAGATTGAGTAAATGGAACCATTTGGAAGCTGTTAGTGGCTGTACTAGCATAAAGAAACAAATCATGGTTGAGAGTTTTAATGGTATTAGCTTTGTTTAAAAATACCAGATTTATGCACTCTCTCCTAGAAACTAAGGTCTGCTCAGCATAGTTGTAGTATAAACCACAGGTTGGACTCTGTAGGTTAAACTGGTATCTGTTATAGGTACTGACTAGCTATCTAGGCAAACAGGTGTACTCAGAAATGAGTAGTCACCTATTTTATATATCTCCAGATGAAAAGAACCAACAGGTTTAGAATCCAGAGTTCTCTGGCATTTACTTTTTAAAAAATTGCTCAATACATCGTAGAGCATAATATAATTAAATTTTACTTGTTTATTTAAAATTAATTTACATTGTGACATGTAAGTTTATATGTTTCGATGTTGAAAGTTTTTATCTCATCATCAGGCAATTTTTGGTAAGTTTGAAAATGATTTACTTAATTTGATGAATTTACTATGGTGAAAATGATTTTAAATCATTTTTACCAAAGTTACTGAAATTGCCTGTTGAGATAAAATCTTTAAATCTCAAAACCTAGAAATTTCCATGTCACAATTTAAATTAATTTTAAATAAAATATAAATTATATAATAGAAACCTTTTATAAATTTAACCTGTTTTGCTTTTATTTAAGCTTCATTGTATTTTTATTTTTGCGGTGTTTATTTTTCATTGGTTGAGCAGACCTCATAGGTATCTGCCAAGCAGCATTTATGTGTATATATTATTAAAAAAAAACTTGAATTTTATTTTCTCTTCCATATTTCATTTTCTGATAAGACATTAGATTTATAAGTTAAGTGCCATACGTGATACATTCTTGAGTGATCGGGTCTCTTTCAATCCATGACTGACTAGACAGAAAATTTTCCCGCAGTAGGTTACCATTTTTTTGTGTAGTAGATTGGTTGCCAAGGCTAAAGAACTTAATCTTTCTTTCTATTTAACTTATAGCTGGAGGTTGAAGTGATGGATTAATCTTTCCTAAGGGTATTTGCGCATAAGTGAATGCAACATCTTCAACTGGAATTCGAACTTAGCTCTCTGATTTCTCATTGTTTCCCTATTTGTTTCTTTTCCTATCATGTTGGATTCTAATCGATATTTGCTCTCAATTCACAACACACGCATATATATATATATATATATATATATATATATATAATCATGTTAAAAATTACTTTTACTGGATACCCATATTTAAGTAGATACTCTGCTTATTTATTAAACAATATAATTATTTTTGTCTACTGGCCTGAATATTTCAGAAATCTTAAAAGAAAATATTTGGTCTCTGGCAGGACTTGAAATTGTCATTATGTCTACATGCCTTGTGTGTGTGTGTGTGTGTGTGTGTATATATATATATATATATATATATATATATAAACCAAGTATAGGGTAGATATGGATAGAATAAAATTCTGTATACAAAAAGCACTATTTTTAAAAATGTGCTCAATATAAAGTAGTGTGAATAATATTTATTTAGAATTTATAACATAAATGTGTTATCTCACTACAAAAGTAGCTTTTTTGTTTCGGCACTACTTGAGGGTGCTGGTTTCAAGTTTTTCAAAGATTCTGTAACATGGTGTCTTCCTGACAATGCATACCTTTATTGCAAATAAAGAAATATTTGTCATACCTAAACATAATTATAGATTGTATAAGATATTCATTGTAGATAAGGTACCATGGCAAAGAAATAAAAAAGAAATTCTTTTAATCCAAATTGTTTATCTTAATTTGACAATTTATGTTCATTTAAAAATTTAGGCTTAAACATTTTTTAAAAATCTTTTCACCTGTCACAAGGCAATAAAGCCACTAAGATGCAAGAGATGACTGAATGTTAGAGAATATGAGTAAAAAAGATGCTATTAAAGAGAGAGAACTATAAAAGAAAAAGAATTAAGACTAATCTATTACTTTAACCAAATCCTTGTTGTATACTAGATTATTTTATATACTTATATTTACTCTATACAAAGTGAAGTTAGATGGTTACTGAAGGTGGCCGTTGTATGAGTAGTAACAATAAGAGGTACAGTTTATGTGGGAATAGTAATGATTATCTCTAGATTTGAAGAAGTTAAGATTGTAGTGGTTAGGGAAAGCATTCATTGGGATTTCTGTTTCACAAAGCAACAGTTTTTGGGAAGAAGCTAAGTGGAACTTATTCCTTATTAAAAGAATATGACAGTAGTGCGCCTCAATGTATACAGTATGGTGGGTCTTAGTTGGGTGTACTAATGAATCTAGCTCCCCTGAACATTTTCTATGGAAATAAGGATAGATTAGTAAGATGTTTGCAATATTTCGTCTGCGGGAAAGTGGTAGTAAAATGGAAAAACAATTCATCACCTGTGTAGATACTTTTAGACTCTTTCAACACTGGGAAGTGAAGACTGGAAGTTCTATTTGAGATAACTATATATATATATATATATATATATATATATATATATATATATATATTTCTTTTTGGTTAGATTGAGAACTTTTTGGCACCCCATGTCAGGTGGTTTAAAATAGATACAGTTGTTATTGCTCATCAGTGGCTGGATTTTTTGTCTAAAATCATTAAGACCTGAGTAGGTTTGAATTCTTTTGCTCTTTGTACTTGTGCCAACTGTCATATTGATCATAAATTGATCATTAGAAATGGGATGTAGATAGGTAAAAAAAAAAAGTCTGTTTTTTTTTGTGAAGATTAAAAACTGGAAAAATACTTTGGACCTGTTATAGTTACAATTATCAAAATAATCAGAAAATTTTTTCATGTCAAAATCTGATTGTTTAAGTTTAATGATTTTAATTATTTTAACTTATTTTTTTTTATCTAGTGCTTTCAAGACCAATTTAAATTAAATGATCCCTAATTTTGATAATTTTACAATATAATTGCAATAATTTAGGGTGAACTCAAGTCCCAGTAAGTGTTAAAGGCGAGGATATTAACTGTAGCAGAAATTTGTCATCTGTGGTTGAGTCAAAGAACTACAATGATGGAAATTTCTATCATCCACAGTGAATGCATTAAATGTGCATATATTTGTTCTGACGTAATGTGCTGATTCTGCTCTGTAACTATAGAAGCCTAGCAATTTTGGGCCCTGGCCTGAGTGTTCATGCTCAGGTTCCCCACCATAAACTTGACCTTGAGTCACATCATGTCTCAGTAGGGAGATGAAGTAAATATTATACAACAACATTTATTTGATATTGGTTTTATGTAATTTTTGCAATATTATCATTTAGTTGATTTTCAGGTGTTCAAGCAGATGCACATGCAAACTTAGTGTTTTATATTAGATTTGCATTTTTGCATCTAATTTTACTAAGTCTGTATTTCAATAATTCTGTAAATGTTTGTAATATCTTATCAGTGGCATCTTGTCACATATTTAGAAGAATCAAAATATTGCCATATCTATTACTGTTTATTCCATGGCATAAAGTTTGAACCATGAATTTTCATGTTCATTTTGTGTGATTACTATTAGAAAAGTCATTAGTCCATGATTTGTTGTACTTTACCAGTTGTCTTTACACAATGATGGGTTAAGTGAGCATTTAAACAAAGCACTCTCTTATAACTAAATAGTAAAAAAATAATTTGGCAGTCCATTTATGTTTTAATTTTCAAATGTTTTTGTGTTGAAGATCCAGCCTTATATTCAGAATGAAATGAATACCAACCCCCGAGAATAGTGATTCTCGACCAGAATGAAGACATCACAACTTTGATATGCAATACTCATGGAAAACATAAATATAATACACATTTCTTACTGCAAAAAAAAACATCTCACACTTGTTGCCTGTGGAACTCTCTTCCGGTTTCTTTCTTCCCAGCCACCGATGATCTTCAAAAATTTAAATGCAATGTCAATCATAATCTTTCTAAAACTTCTTTTATTGTCCTTTCTCCTCACTGAAGTCTTCTCCATTCTCTTTCATTCCTAGTAAGCCCTTGTGTTTAGTAGAATTCTGTCCTTGGGTGGGGTGGGGGAAGGATTTAAAAAAGCACATTATCAAAGAGAAAAAAACAATCTTTAATATCAACTACAAACATGACCATATACTAGCCATATTCAACAATTAAAAAAATATATGGCACAGCAACCTATACATTAATTGCAATAGTGGAAGTGAAAATGCTTTATAGATTAACCAAAAGTGCTTGGAATGAACAACTATTTGAATAATTTTTACATACACCAAATCCAAATAAGAAATCTCTTAACTGCATACAAGTAAAACAATAAAAAACTTTAGTTTTTAGTGAGTTCTAATGAAACACACACGTCACTTTTTGTTTTTGTTTCGTAATATGAGTTCTGGTGGTTTTTACTGTGTTGCTTTATAAAAGACTATTATTCCCGCTCAATAAAATACAATGATTGTACTACTAATTGCTACATTTGTTGCATTAATATTTACTGCATCAAGCTTATTTTTTGTGAGGCTAACAGTAATTATGTTTGATAGTTGTTAAAGTTTCACTTAAATTATAAACTCTTTAGCAGTTGATGTATTAAAGCTTTTTACCAACAAAGACAACCAACAACAAATTATTCATAAAGTCAGTCTGTTTGGCTATGATAGTGATATTGGATAAAAGGTTACTAACATGTGATTTGGGCTCATGTACAAATGTAATAGTGTTTGTTTTTAGCTTCATGAATATTCTAATACAGAATCCGTCCATTCTAATTATCTTTGTTTTGCATCACCTCCCCCCCACCCAAAAAAGTGACAATAATTGAGATGTAAAGTGACTTTCATTCATATTAAACAGGCATGTAAATTAGTGCTAAATGTGATTTGTGTATTAATTTTTAAATCTCCAATACCAGATGTCACCAGTTTAACCTGATGTACTTGTCTGGTTTCATATTAGGAGAAATGTAGCTGTTCAAAATTTTGGAAGCTGTTTTCTCCTCTGATGAAGCTTTCCTCTACTTCCTGAATTCATCTTTGAAAAAGAAAATTCAGAGAAACATTTTTCATAATCCATATGGAGAATGGTATGAAAAGTTTGTCTAATTATCTTTTCTCGGCCATTCTCTATAAAATTAACTCTGTTTGAGAAATTGAAGTGCTTATAACATTCTATTAATGGAATAATTATTGTCAAGCAGCTTTTTCTGCTACTTTGTGGAATGCTTCCCTGAGCATTACAGTCTTAACCTCTGTAAGGGTCCGTCATTATCTATCCTCCTTATCCTCACATTCTTCACTTCTCACCGTCTCTTCTTACATTCATATTACATGTCATTTAGTAACCTTCTACATTGAGTGACTCTGGAGCCTTGTATAGAATGAACTTTAATAAAAAAAGGATTTGCATCCAGTTTTAGTAGTATCATAAGAAAAAAAATGTTAAATACTGAAGAAAATCAAGATGAAAAAATGACTAAAAGTCATTGAATGAAATACATTGTAAAAATAGATTTAACATTTTATACTTTGTATATTAAAGAAACATTTATTGTAGTACAGTGGTTAGTGACTCTTGCAAGCTGTTTATAATATTCTTCATGGTGTGTGAAATATGGTTGCATGGAAGTGTTGGTTCAGCTTAAAAAAATGTCTACCCTGTTGACAGGGATTAGAATATACCAACTGTATCCCCTGCAGAATGAATAAGATTTCCTCCATGTAAGGGGGTCACCTTCTGGTGAATACTTGAAAGTATGAACTTGACCAATGCCTATCTTTTATCAGATTTGTGTGTATCCATTAATTCATAATGATTTATAAGCTGTAAGGCTTTATATTCGACATTAAAACCCCCCCCCCCCCCAAACAAGAGTTGATGTCAAATTAACCAACTTGAAATCTGAAGAACATATGTTGTAGAAAATTGTCTTGCAAGCAATGAGTCGCAAGGTTAATTCCCAATTGGAGTTACTGGGTGCATGGTGCCAAATATGAATATTAGGTAGTGCCAAGTAAAATTTGATTAAAAAGAAACCATAAAAATATAGATTAATTCTAAAAAAAATGTAAAATTAGAATTTTTATATTTTAAAATTTTAGGAGTTTTAAGTTTAGTACTAAGCAGTGGATGTGTGTTGTGGTACGCTGGATATCATCTCTGAACGAGAAGTTGAAGAATCGAGTTTGAATTTCAGTTGAATTTCGTTGCATTCACTTATATGCAAATACACTCTCTTCTCCCTCCAACTGTAGATTAAATAGTAGTACAGATTGAGTTCTAGAGCCTTGGTTGGCAAACATTTTACCCCAGAAAATAATGGTAACCAACTGTGGGAAAATCTTCTGCCCAGTCAGTCATGTCTCTTTTGAGGTATGCTTGCCCAGGTATGTATCAGTATGGCACTTAATTAACTAAGCAGAAACATTGTATGTTAAGCCCATATAGACACCACAAAGAAATACACAGATTATATTTATTTGGATTGTTTTAGTATAGCCATGAGGTTTACAGTATATAATATAAAATGATTCTGATATGTAGATTGGGAATAATATAATCACAAATTGCCAGTGTTCATTTTGACTAAACATGCTATTATATCTAGAAGAGAGACCAGTTTGAAATTAATTCTTTCAAGAAACTGCTATATCTAGAATGTTTTTTCTTCCAGATCTTATTTTCTTGTCTTCTTTTGCACTCGTTGGTTTCAAGCTCTGGGAATGGTTATTTACCCCAGTCTCCCCACAGATTAGCTGTGACACAAGGTTGGGTTTAATATGGAGAAATAGTGTGTACACTTGGTCCTGAAACAAAAATTACCCAGCCCCTGCAATTGACAGTTGTACTGGCATTGGTATAACTACTGATCCTGCTCACCTTTTTTTCAAACTCTGAGAATGAATGCAAACATTTTCCCCTTTCCTTTTATAGGCAGAAGTACACAAATGCATGCTGGGATCTTTTCTATTCAATAATATAGGCAAGTTCTTGGTTTTACCTGATGCAATCCTGGTCTGTCTTGAAGTCAGAATGCTATGTTTGCTTGTCCAAACTTTTGTATATCAACACCAATTCTTATTTGCTGGACTTTTTGCCTTATTATTGTTAATTTCCCTTGCATATAATGTTTGCTTGCTTTATATATTATTTTCCTGTTCTTTTTCTTATTGCAAACTTTGTCAATTCTCTCTGTTGGACAGTTCTGTACTTATTTTGCATTTGACCATGGTTACCCACTCCACATATCTTAGTGACTTTATCACTTTGCTTAAGGTGAAATGATTAAGAAAAGAATTTTTCATTAAACAATGTGTGCTAATTCAGTACTGTCACAAATTTGGAAATTTCACCAAATGAATTATGTAAGCTTGCACAGTTATGAATAAAGCAAAAATGGACATAACTTTTAACCTAATGCATGGATTTGAATTAAATTCAGGACACATGTTGAATATATAAATAAACATTAAACATTATTTTGCTGTTCAAAAAATGTGACAGCTACTTAAAAGTATAAAAATGCAGAACTATATATGGAAGGAAATCTTGATAGAAGCATTGAAAATACCTTACTAATTAATTAATAAACTGTGTTCAGAAAGCCAATGAGTTCTTGACCAATGTTCTCACTGCAGTTGGTTTTTAAATGCAGTATATTTCTATGGCTCTTGTTTTGAACTAACAACAAACATGTCATAGTGATGATTGTTTGATGATAATGTCATTTCAAAAGTATCTACAGCTCTGATTTTACAAGACAAGTTATCTAAAAACTGGTTTTCTTTTGGAGTTGAAATGGACCTTCTCCATTAAAGTGAAAAATCCCTCATTTTCAAAATATAACAATTGTTATATTTTTGAGATAAGGCAAAGATAATAACATTCAATTTGGAAAAAGAAATCTTTCACTGTTAGTCACAGCATGTGATCAAATTTCAGCCTTCCATTATATAATTGGATTTCTCTGTGTGTGTTAAAAACAGACTGACAATTGCCATGTAAAAGGAAGAAAGGAAAATTGGTGAAAAGGATAATTTTACTAAGAAGCATTTATCTTTTTCGGTACTAAAGTGAATGTTGAATGCTTTTGAAATTAAGATTTAGCTACTCAGTTTACCAATGTTAGTAAAAATAGCAGGAAATAATTTTTTAACGAAGTATTTTTCAGAAAGGACAAAAATTATCAAAAGCCAGCACTTTTTTTTTTAAACAAAAAACTGCTGTTTCAGTTAAGAAAATGTTCTTGTGGGAGGAGGAAATTTGCTTATAATATTTTCCTTTGTCAGCATGCTTGACAGCTTTGTGACTGGATATGAAAAGTATATTGGGAAGTTGAAAAGCTGGGTCATTCAGATTTGCAAGATCTGAGATGTGTTTATTGCCAGCAGTAAAGTCTTAAACTGAGATCTTTAAAGCAGTCACTCACTGTTTACAAGTAGGAGTTTTAATAATTATTATAGAGAAAGGTTGGCTTTTGGTCAAACTCAGTGCAGTTGGCATTGTTTCTGAAACTCATACGTCATGATTGCTTTTATTACCTATTGACAATCTCTTAGTAGTGTTTAAGTTATTAAAGTAAAATTCAGTGGAAGCACTGAAATTGTTCTCACCCTAAGGATAACCAAATAGTTATGTGTTTAATGATGTGCTACACACACACACACACACACACACACAAAAATGGGTAAAATTCTGGCTTTGGTCATTACACTCACTTTTGCACAAATATCTTTAGGAATGGTATGAATCTATCTCTCCTCTCATCTATGGGTTAAAAGACAGTGCATACTAGGCCCTGTAAGCTTGGTTATCAACCACTCAGAACAAATCTGAATTCAAAATTTGTAATAAAGTTGAAGCTGATGCAATGGCATTCCTTACCAGCCAGTGGAGTGGTAACATTTGACAGCTAAAACAGCAAAAATGCTATGACATTTGAACCAAATCAGCACCTGACAGGCTCAGCAGTAAAGTTGATACCAAGCATAATTTTAAATGATCCAGTGTTCCCCAGTTTTAGGCAGTAATGTTTTAAAATCAGTGGAAATGTTGCCTTTGTTCCTCTCCATTGATCTATTTCATGAAAATCTGATACATTTTACATAAATACCTCCACTCATTTTTTTATACCTAAATTTTTGAATTGAATTTTTAAGAATAAAATGTTTTCTTGAAACTTAATTTAGTTTTAATTGAAAGCTAAATTATTAAATTTACTTTTTCCAGTAAGTAAAATACTCTAGTGTATTTCAAACAGAAAATATATTGGTTGGAATCTAAAATATTGATTTTAAGAAAATTTTCAATTTTGTGGCCATTTTTGAATGATTGACATATTTGTAAAAGAAAGTTAATTCTTAGTTTTAAAAATATTGCAAAAATAAAATATAGATCTGTGACATGTTATTTTTTGGAAAATTAGCAAATTTAAAGTTAAATTAATCTAATTTACACAAGTATTATTTGTTATAGCATGAAATTTTGAATAAAACTATTTCATAATCATGGAGCATTGATCTTTTTGACCTTTTCACATTTGATGACAACTATAAGCTAACTATAGTTGACCAAAATTGACATAATTGTTTAAATGTTTTTCTTGTAAAGAGAAGAAACTGTGAAACACATGACCTTTTTGATATAACAGAAAAAAAACATCAAATACACCAAAAAAAAATTTAAAAATTATTTAAAAAATACAATGGCTTGACAATTTGTATTAAACTATTCAATTTTCAATTAGTAAATAGTCTTCACTTAATAACTTAATCACCACAAGAATTTTTAGAATTTAAAAAAAATAAAATTGAAATTTTATAAATTATTATAATTAAAAAAGAAAAAATTTAAACAATTCTTTTAAAATTTCATTATTCATCAAAAAATGTTTTTTTCAGTCTATAATGTCCTTAATATATATATTATTTATAAAAGTAATGAAAAGCTTACATGATTAAATAATGTCATAGTTTTATTGCATTTTTTATTTTACCATACAGAGCAAATTTTTGGAAAAAGGCAAAATGTTTGAAAAAAATAATAGATGATTTACATTTCCCAAGGAGTCCTGCATATAAAACAATTTTTGCCACAGAATTTGATTTTTTGAACAGTTGTAAAAATATTTTTTACCAAAATTTTCTAAAAGTAATAATTACAAAAATAATTTAATTTGTGAATAAGTCCTGAAAGTTTAATTAAAATCCAACAATTATTTGATTTTTGCAAGAATTTCCAAATTGATGTGTTTTTCACTGGAAAAAAACTGAGTTACATAATATTACATTATCCATTGTAAACTCTAGTCATGATGAAAATCAAAACGAGATCTTTTACCAAAATTTCGAACGGGTTAGAAAAGATATCATTTTTTTCTTAAAAATGATTAAAAAATACTTTGATCTTTCCTCTTAATAATGACATAAACATTTTGATGGGAAAACTTTCTTTGGGACCTTTTTTTTTTTTCTTTCTATACTGTTTTTTTCAACAAATTATTGGAGATACCTAAAAAGTTAAGTTTTGTATTTTCTTTGATCATCATCTCATTTTGAGATTTATTAAGTAAATGGTAAAACTCCAATTCTTAGTTTGTAAACCTTTTGCCATATTACTGTTGCTTTGCCTTGCATATATTGTTTGCTTGTTTTATATTCTTTTTTGCCCTGTTCTTATTTTCTTTCTTCTGGTTTGCAAACTTTGTCAATTCTGTTTGTTGAACAGTCCTGTTACTTATTGTGCATTTAGCCATAGCTACTCACTCTACATGTCAAGACTTAATAAATGTATGAAAATTCTTGTATTCCAATATAACCATGTCCAATACTCATAAATTGAGGAGATAAAATTGTAGTATAGTTTGACTAATTCATCATCATTAGGATCTGTTGGGTTTCCAAATAACTACAGGATTACTGATGGTTAGAATATACTTGATTTAACAGCTAACCTCTTCATCCTTCATTTAAATCGGTACATGTTGGTTAATAGATGAAAAAGAAAAATTAAATGAAAATAAAGTTCTACTTTATCTGTTAGGGGCAACATATGCTTAAGCACTTAGAGTATTCATTGGCGCCATGACTGGGGCTAGGTATCAGGAGGTTATAATGAAAAAGCAAAAAGGACAAGTAGAAATACCTTATTGCTGTTTGAAGGTCCTAAAAAATATGCTGATATGGCAGCTAAAAAAATTGAA
Source organism: Ascarosepion bandense (assembly GCA_037127315.1). NCBI lineage: Eukaryota > Metazoa > Mollusca > Cephalopoda > Sepiida > Sepiidae > Ascarosepion > Ascarosepion bandense. Next base: position 3,825,254 of record JBBBDQ010000738.1, read on the forward strand.
TGTAATCTCTTATTAAGTGCAATGTTTCTTCAGGATATTTCTTTTATTCCACTGGCTAGAGAACCTAGTCTTCCCTGCTGTTTAACCCACAGCTTTGGAGGGTGTTTGTGTGCAAGTAAATTTAATTATTTACTTTGTTTGGACTGTTGTCCTCATCTGGCCATATTCACAATGTTTTGACCATTGTACACACTGGCCTTCTTCAGATGCTTGGAATTTCAAACCAAACCCTTCATTTCATCCACTGGGGTAGATTGTTCTAGTTCCATGTGCTACGACTCTTCCAGATACTTTGGTATCAGTTATCTCTCTCTCTTAACTCCACTCTCCAAGTTTTTTTGTTCACCTCTGCTGTAACCAGGTACTGAACTCACAACTCTTTGGGTCAAGTCATTGGATTTAACCAATGCTTTTATCTATTGGGCCAGTCTGAACAATGTAAATAATTATCAATCAATTCTGGCATTTTTAAGAAGCTGATATTGCACAAGGTAAAGTGCTGATTGGAAAAAAAAAAAAAAAAAAAGACATTCAAACTTTAATGTGAACCTCCATTGCCATTTATTATTGTTTTTCTGATTAATATCCAGCTTTAATTCAACCTATGACCCACTAAATTATTTGGGTGACATGTTGAGTAAAAAAAAAAAAAAAATTAAAATAGTAACTTTGATTTTAAATTTGTTTCTTTTTATTTTTCAGTTATTTTTCTGCCTCGCTAGTCCAAGATGTCAAGGTACCGGGAACTTGAGGGCTTATATCAGCTCAAAGAAACAATTGGATCAGGTTTGTTACTTTGTTTATTTTTAAAGTAAATAATAAAAAAAGTAATTTAATCATTAAAAATTTTCCAATGCTATTAACTAAAATTTATTTTTGAATTAAATAATACAATAATTATGCTTGTAAAATATGGCCACAATAATGTGCCAGGAAGGGTTTTAGAAAGTTGTATGAAAAAAAAAATGTTTATTTGAAATAGATTTTGATTCTGACAAATGTTGTGGCTTGAGGATGGTCTAATGAATCCTAATCTCTAAAAATGATTACCCCCACCCCCACCTATTGTTTTCTTTTTTTTCATGAGTGGGCCAGTCATTTAAAGTAGGGCTGGAAGTGTCAATGAAAAAGACCCATCCAAACTCAAACCTAAATTCTTCATTTATTGTTTTTATTATTTATGACCAGCCATGTTCAACCCATGACTTATTTCATTGTTGGGGTGGCATGTTGAATAATTCTTTTGTGACTTGTTCTCAGGGCAATGGTGATGCCTATCTCTTCTCCATGTAACAAGTTGTATGAACAGCAAGAAGTAATCCTTAACTTGATGTATTGAAAGAAATAGAAACAGGTTCCACTTCTGGCTTGGAACTACTTTAAATATTTTTGTCACTGTCTAAAAAATATTTGAATGATGTAGAGTTTTATGTGTGTAAATAAATAGAAACTTATTTGTTTTTTTAAGCTTACCTTCCTGCTATAAACAGTAAATTCAAGTGGGATTTCTTTGTGTTTTTAATCACGTTAATGACATAACGAAAAATGTACAGAAATAGATAAATCAGATAGGCATAAAACAAATTAAGACAGCAGAACAAAAGACAGGCTAATCAACAGCATACATAAAATCCAACGAGAGGACACTAATATTAGAGAAAGAAAAAATACTCCAGAGATGGAACGAATACATTGGAGAACTTTTCCATGATGGTGTTATGGGGAAACACACATATTCCTCAGATAATGGACTCTCCCTCCTATATTAGTAAGAGTTAACAGGAAGTTCTTGAGAAGTTCATAGGAGTTCTTTAGACTTCTATTGAAGTTCAGTAGAACTTCTAGGCAATTGATATTAGTCGGCAATTAGCCGAATACTAAGGAGTCTGCTTTCAGTGGAAGATTGCAAAGTTCCTAACATTTATGGGTATGTTAAGTCGATTAGCAACTGACATAGCACAATTATAACCTTCAGTGTAAAAACTACTCCACAACAGAAAGAGAACAATCAGCAATACACAGAAATTTTGAAGGACCAGAGATATTAAAATTTGAAGTGGAATAAGCACTGGCTGAATTGAACAGAAACAAAGCAGCAGAACCAAATGGAATTATAATAGAGATATTGGCCCCCTTAGATGATTTCAGCATTACCAAGATAGAAATAATAAATAAGATATGTAGCAGTGATGATATACTGGAAGACCTAAGTATGCCTAAGAAGCCAGGTGCAAACAAATGTGAATGCCATTGGAAAATCAGCCTAATGAGCCATATAACAAAACTTATAATCCGAATTCTAACAAATAGAGCTTGCAGCAGAATCAGACCAGAAATTGGACAAGATTAATCAGTGCAGGTTGGTTAAAGACACTAGAACAGAGAAGGTGATATTTATGTTCAGAATGATATCAGAAAGAGCAAAATAAATGCAGAAGGATGTATACCTGTGTTTTATAGATTATGCAGATACGTCTGATAAAGTATGTTACAAAATACTGTTGGAACTGCTAAAGTAACCTTGTCATATTTGGGAAGGGTATTAAAATAATTCAGAACCTATTCTGGCCGCAGCAAACTGTCTGCATGCAAATAGAAAATGAGTTCAGTAAATATATAAAAATATGAAGGACTTGTTGAACCTGTACTGTGTGGCAGTCTTGAGAGAATTAGAAGCCCTATCAGGATTCATTATCAGCCATAATCTTAACAATATAAGATATGTAGATGACACAGGGTTGATAGCAGACATAAAAAGGAAACTACAAACACTCCTATAGATGGTAGTGAAGGAAAGTGAAATAAAAGACCTCATTGCAAGAAGACTGCATGGATTTTTAGCAAATTATAAGTTAGAGGTATCAAAATCAATCAAGTGCAGAAAGTGCGACACTGAAATCAGAAGGTGCATTGGGATAGTGAAAGAAGCTTTCCAAAACTAAGTAAAAAATTTTCCATTAGAAAACAAATAAAAGAAAACTGAACTGTTATATAACATCAGTTCTCATATATGACAGTGAATGTTGGAAAATTTTCAGACAGATGAAGCAATAGAAATTTGGTTCTCTAGAAAGATGCTGAGAATATCATGTACCAAACATGTGAGCAATGACAGTTTTAGGGAAAATGGAAACAAAAAGGATGCACTTACATTTACTTGAGATAGTTGAAATTTCTAAGGCACATCATGAAGAAAGAGGCTTGGAAAATTTGATACGGACAGAATAAATTGAAGTCTAGAGGAAAATAACTCATAATTTACTCAGCAAGCTTAAGTAAATGGATGGCAGGGCAAGGTTTGGGAGAGTAACAAAAAGACAAAATTTATTAGGAGCTACAAAGGACAGGAAACTGTACAGATCCATGATTACCTGTCTTGAAGATTTATCAGACCAAAGTAGGTACCTCCACCAAGTCTCTCTAAAAAACAGCATACCTAAATTTGAATTTAAATTTTAAAAATAAGTTATTTTCAAGCTTTAAAATGATCTTTAATTGAAAACCAAGAGATTAAATTTTAATTCCAGAAAGAAAATACACTGGTGTATTTTAAACCAAAATTATATTGATTTTAATCTAATTTTTTCTGATTTAAAAAAAAAAAAAAAAAAAAAAAAATTAAATTTCTCACCATTTATTGATTGATTGACACATTCTATCAACAGTACATAAACAGTAGCCAAATTTGTCTTAAAAATCTTGCAAAAATAAAATATACCTCGCTGACACATCATTTAAATCAATTTTTAAAATTCCAGTTTACCCTTACCTGATTTTAATCAAGTAATAATTGATTACTGCCAGAAATTTACAATAAAAAAAACTTAACTCCGGTAGCCCTTTTTCATCTGCGTTATCGGGTTGATGACTGATTTATGACTAAAGGGTGGTGACCACATGAGCCAAAATTCCAATTAGTTTAAAACATAAAAATTTAATTTGTTTTGAACTAAATAGTAACATTAAAAATTTAACTTAATATTTTTAGCAATTATATAATATTTTATAGAATTTTAGTTTAGATTTATAGCCAGACATTTGAATATGCTTTCTGAATAGATAAAAATTAAAAAATTTAAATTTCTTTTTAAAATAATTTTAATTTAATAAGAAAGAATGAAATTAAAATAATCGAATTAAGTTATATTATGTTTTTTATCAATATTTTTCATATTATTAAGTTATCATTAAGTTTAAATCATAAAAAAATAAATATTTTTTCACCAAGATTTTTAAAAAATAATAATTTAAAAAATAATTTCATTAATTTGTGAATGAGTACTAAAAGTTTCCTGAAAATCTGACAAGTATTTGATTTTTGTGAGAATTTTCAAATTAATGTGTTTGTCACCGGAAAAAAGCAAGTGATGTCATTATTACATTTCTCATTGTAAAACAGTCATAAGCTTTTTTTTTTTAGCTACTAACTCAAATCAAAATAAAATTTTCTGACAAAAATTTAAAAAAAAATAAAAAAAAATAATTAAAAATGAATATTTATCTTTCCTCTTAATATAAACATTTTGATGAAAAAAAACTTTGTTTTATTAAGTTTGGGACCTTTTTTATTCATACTATGCTGCTTTTATGCTGTTTTTTTTTTTTTTAGCTATTTAGTGGAGGTACCTAGACCAAAGTATTTATTAACTCTTGTTCTGAGCAGAATTGAATATTCTATTTTGAATAGGAAAATGTAAAAGAAAATAAAATTATGTAAATCTCACCAAACATGAAAAATAGATAAACATGAATGTGAAATTATCAAAAATCTATAAAGTGGAAAAAATGAAGAACCTTGGAGAAAACGTTTTGTTAAAAAAAAATATTACTGATAATATAAATGATTGTTATTCCTTCACCCCCTCAACAATTTAACAATCTTCAAGAAAAGACAATTTTTGCTATGATTACTAAATATGTTGCTGTTGCAGCTACTTCAGTACAAAATCTGAAATTAAAAAAAAAATTTATTTTTTGTCTTGAAGTTAAAAATGTTACAAATCTTTTAGTCATAAATTTTATAGGTCTGTCATTGGATCTTTACTTACTGCAACGATTCAGTTTGAATGTGGTTAAGAAACCATAAAATAGCTGATGATTCACAAAAGCATAATACTTCAGAACAGAAATATGATGAGAACAGAATTTCAATCAGGAAATATCTTAATAAATAAATGTTTTCTATTAAATTATCAAAATGGTTTAATTCTTTTTGATACTATAAAGTGATTTGTTTTCATTCTCAGATTGAAAAGAAAATAAGCAGGTTCTTAATAATTACCTGCCTCTATAGAACTGGTTCTTGAAAATTGGGGATGCCATTATTGCATATAGCCACTTCAACTGTAAAATGATGAGTCATCGCCGTCAATCTTGTACTGCACAAAGCCTGAGAAAAGTTCATAAGTTATCATGAAAGTATTTGTAGAGAAGGCACAGGGAAGCTACATTACAGTGGTGGGAAAGTGACTGAAGGTTTGATATCAAGTCATGATCAGTATCATTGTAGATTCTTCTTAGGATTTTATCAACAATCTCTAAATATATAGCAGGAGCACCAAACCAGATGTGGCATCAATATTCAAAGCAAAGATGAATGGTAGACTTATAAATATGTCAAACTTATAAATTTTTGATTATCAGAAATAATATACCATATTTGCTGGCTTATTGGATGCAGATTTCTTCTATAAAGTTATCTTGTGTTCAATCCAGCAGTGTCATGTATGGAAGGGACATGAAGATCACGAAAAAAGTGGGGTTCACCAGAATTTGGTGCATGCATAGAGCTTTGTTTTGAAACTTCAAGGCTCTCATCACCAGTACAGAACTTTTGGAACTACTTTCATACTGTCTGATCACTTGTGGACCCATCTCCTCATGCGCTGTTGATATTGGTATAAGTTTGGGAAACACTGTGCCCAAGTTTGAACTCATGCAAGAAAAGTAAATGAAGATCATATTTTGTCATGTTCATAATGAAGGACCTCTATGCTTCAAGAATATTTCAGTCTGAAAATAAGTTATAATTTATTAAAGAGCACACGTATGCCAAAATTCACCTAATATATATTGTGAATACTATGTTAAAATGGCTTTTCAAAATACAACACTTTGAGCAGCCATTATTTTTGTAACAATATAATACTAAAAGTCTTTTTTTCCAAAAAATGTCCTGGTAATTAAACCTTACCTCACTTCTATTAAAAAAAAAGTACCAGTTGTATAATTTGTGCTAATATTGTAAGTGCTTCTTCATGGTTAGTGACAATGTCATATAAAGGTATGGTTATGATTTTGATTTTTTTTTTCTGTGATGTGTGCATTATTTTATTTTTTTGTTTCCCTAAATTTTCCATACCAAAATCTGGGTACATCCAAATAGGCTGGTAAATATTGGTTCTTTAGAATATCTTATGTGACAAATTTATGGGGATTGCCCATAGTAACCAAACCTGTTAATTTTATGGTATGATTTGTTAACATTAGACTGGATAAGGACAATGAAAATTATAGCCTCTATATTAAAACAAAAAAAATATCTTCTGTAATAATAACTTTATTTTGGAAAACATTTGTAACAAAAGAATGTTAGTTTTTCTGCTTTTTATAATATTTTTGGATATTAACTCTTATTTATGGTATCTGTAATTGGTAGGGTGCCAAGTTGAAACTGATGTTTATTTATAGGACATGGAGTGTGTTAGATAAGGTATTATAATAAGGTGTGGGCACTTTGACATGGTGTAATTGATTTTTTTTAATCATATCACCTCGAGCAAGGCGGTAGCGCCACTGATGTGCAGGGGGCTACATAGGAGAGAAAAGATTGGAAAAGAGAAAACCGGAAACTGCATCCTAAACAGGGAAAAAGGGATGAGCCTCTTCACCTGTTCAATAGACATGGGTGGAGTGTGAACCAGGCGATAGTTTAGTCTATCTACTCCAATTGAAAAAAAAAGTGAGAAGATTGGAAAAGAGAAAGCCGGAAACATGAAACAAGGGATGAGCCTCTTCACCTGTTCAATTAGATTAATTATAATTGAGTAATGAGTTTGATCCTCTCCATACTTTCAGGCCTTGTTCTACATCTAAGCTACATTTAGTAAATCATTCTCATGAAAATGGTGTCTTCAGGTGTTGATAAATGATCTGTAAATTATTCTATTACAGCTTTGGTTAAGATATTGTATCTATGCAAGCTTTGGGTACGGGATTTGTTGAAACCTGTTAAAGAATTGAAGAAAAATGCACTGTATTTTAGTGACGTCACAAAAAAAACCTTAATTCTGTACTAACACTGTTTCTCACAATGTTTGACTTATTTTTTGTGCATTTGTAGATTCCAGGTTCTAATTTCTATATTTGGGTATATATCAACCAATTGATGTCATATGAAATCGTCCACAGTCTTTGAAGTTTCAAGCAACAATGTTTATTGTCTGCTATGAAAATTTGAAAGTTCACCCCAGAAAATGATCAACATTTTCCCTCCTTCAAATAGAAAAAAATATTTTTTAACCAATAATTTCTGAGTTTAGTAAAATTTATACTTTCAAATTTCTGGAGCTTATATTTTTCCTATAAATATTGTGATGTTAAGTTAAATTTTTTCAGTCTTTCTATGAATCTTTCACCAGGGTTGTTTGTTGTTATACAAGATGTAATTCTCAATCCTTAATTATTCACATTCTTTTATACTTATTCAAGTATACTATATTACAAAAAGAGCTTATCAATATTGAGTTAAACACAAAAAACATGAACTGAGTTATTGTCAACACAGTGCAACTATCATTCACTGCTTATTGCTGCTATGGGAAAATTACATGCATACATAAAACAATGTAAATATGTGTCACACTCATTCTCATATGCAGATGCCTTTCGTTTCTCCTATACTAATGCAATTGATTTGTAAAGAAGACAAAAATATTTTTTCTGTGAAGTCATTTTGCAAAGAATCTTTTGTAATTCATTTCCTTCAATTTAAAAGAAAACTAATACTCAATAATAAAATTTTATTGAAATTTGTAGAGCCATGTAGAAAATGTTTAATTTTTTGTTTATTCGCACATATTCCTTTTCAGATTACTATCTACACAGACTTTGGGCAAGGTATTGTCATCTACACAGGCTTTGGTCAAGGGATTGTCATCTAGACAGGCTTTGGTCAAGGGATTGTCATCTAGACAGGCTTTGGTCAAGGGATTGTCATCTAGACAGGCTTTGGTCAAGGGATTGTCATCTAGACAGGCTTTGGTCAAGGGATTGTCATCTAGACAGGCTTTGGTCAAGGGATTGTCATCTAGACAGGCTTTGGTCAAGGGATTGTCATCTAGACAGGCTTTGGTCAAGGGATTGTCATCTAGACAGGCTTTGGTCAAGGGATTGTCATCTAGACAGGCTTTGGTCAAGGGATTGTCATCTAGACAGGCTTTGGTCAAGGGATTGTCATCTAGACAGGCTTTGGTCAAGGGATTGTCATCTAGACAGGCTTTGGTCAAGGGATTGTCATCTAGACAGGCTTTGGTCAAGGGATTGTCATCTAGACAGGCTTTGGTCAAGGGATTGTCATCTAGACAGGCTTTGGTCAAGGGATTGTCATCTAGACAGGCTTTGGTCAAGGGATTGTCATCTAGACAGGCTTTGGTCAAGGGATTGTCATCTAGACAGGCTTTGGTCAAGGGATTGTCATCTAGACAGGCTTTGGTCAAGGGATTGTCATCTAGACAGGCTTTGGGTAAGGGATTGTCATCTAGACAGGCTTTGGTCAAGGGATTGTCATCTAGACAGGCTTTGGGCAAGGGATTGTCAGCTATACAGATAAAAGATTGTCTACACAGGCTTTGACATATCATGAAGTGATCACTTATATTTAAAAATTAATTTCACTTTACAAATAAAGTAACAAAGATAAAACTGAAAAAAATTGTTTCATTGTTATTTTTAAATTGTTACTGATTTTCTTTTTTTTTTTTCTTTCTTTCACAGGAGGATTTGGCAAAGTGAAGCTTGCTGTACATTCTCTTACTGGAGAACGAGTAGCTATTAAAATTATGAACAAACAAGCACTTGGGGTATGTGTTTAAGTTTCTATTTGTTTCAATTTCTTGGCATTTTTGTGGGTGAGTTAATTGTGTTTTCTTTTCACTTATGCAAGCCCATGACCTCCATCATTCATTTGTTTAAGCCCATCAAGTATGTTATGTGCTGCATTCCTTTGTCCCCTTTTCCCTTTATCTGTCTTGTGAGTTTATTTTTCCAAGCCCTTCTTTCTCATTATTTGCCCCAGAAGTTTCAACTGCCTCTTCTTGATGTTGAGTATAAGTTTCCTTTTTGTTTCCATTCTTTCCAAAACCTTGTTGTTGCTCACATGTTTGGCCCATGGTATCCTCAGCATCTTTCTATTGCCTCGAGTCTTTTAATCTTTGAGATTGAACAGCATTCACTGCCATGCAGGTGGACAGATTTTATGTAACTTTTCAGTAGTTTTTTCATTGTTTCTAATTAAATTTTTCTCTTTTAATACTCTATTCAGCTCCCAATACATCTTTGAACATCAGTGTTGCACTTACTGTCCTCTGTTACAACACTTCCCAGATATTTAAATTTCTGTATCCTTGTCTTGTAATTAGCATTTTGTGCTCATCCTTTTGCTGATAACCATGCATTGTTTGCTTATGCTTCTTGCTTTCCTTTGCTACCTTCTATAGGAGGTTTTGTAATTTTCTTTCCATGTCTGCTATCAGCACTGTATCATCTGCATATTTTATATTGTTAATTGTCACCAATAATGAATCCTGGTAGGACTTCTAGTTCTCTCAGAATTGCCTCACTGGGTAGGTCAAATCAGTCTGGTGAGAAGACACATGCTTGTCTTTCACCCCTTTCTATTTTTGTATTTCTACAGAATTCATTTGCTGACTGTATGCAGGTGGTTTGCTGCCAGTATAGATTATTGATTATTACATTAGAATCTAATGTCTTTCTTGAATATGTTGAAGTTGCTGAGCAGCTCTAACAGATCTTTGTAGTGTACTTTGCTGAATGCCTTCATGTTACTTGGTCATTATTCTGTTTTGTACAGCAATTTGCTTTTCCTTCACACTGATCTCTTATTGCTTATGTTGCTTAATGTATCTTTAAAATGATTATTATATAAACCAATTTATTAATTCAAACATTTGTGTTTAGAGATTTTTTTATTAATTCTCAATACTCTTATTTTAGTGCAGAATTTTCAAGAAAGAATCCTAAATGTTAATTGTGGATAAGAATTCTTGAATATCTGAATAAAATATTTTTACAGTATTTACATTATTGACTATCTTTGTTGCCATTTGTGTGACGTTTCAGCTGTACACTGTGGCCTTCTGGTGCTAGGAATTTTGAACCAAACCCTTTATTACAATCACTGAGGTATATGATCTTCATTCCTTGCATAATAGTGCCTCTTCTGGTAGTCATGAGTTATCTCCCTCTAACCCTGTAAGTTACTAGTTCACTGCTGTAGCCTGGTATTGAATTCACAACTCTTTATGGCCCAGTGGATATAGATGTTGGTGTAGGGTTTGATACATTCACACCCACACGGTCATTCAGCATTCACATGATAACCTTAGTTTCCCGCGCTCCGGCATGCCAATAAAAGTCAGGGAGCATCATGTGTTACACTAGTTAGGATTCTGTCCCAGGAAGAACAGACATGTTCATTACCTAGCTCACACAAACACATGCACACTAATTGCAGGTAGCAAATTTTTATTTTTCAAGTAGTAGAGACCCACAAGCTGCCTGAGACTACTACATCATATGTATGTCTCTCTCTCTCTCTACTCACCTCTGCCTAACGCACACACAGACACAGACCCTTGTCTTCTGTCTGACTTTCTTGCCTAATGCACACACAGACACAGAACCTTGTTTTCTGTCTGTACGATTTTATCAAGGACTTTTTATCTTTGAACTATTGGCGATAATCTTAACTTTCAGCTGAAGGGGAATAACTCTTTACTTTTCACTTTCTCTTGCTGTGTATGTACTGTCATTTTTTGTACAGGCTGGAAGGTTGAAAGTTGGTTTTAAAATTGTTAGTTATTGGTACAAAATTGGGTGTTTCTTTTTTTTTTTTTTTTTTTTTTAAATTATCACATTGGGGTCACCAAATTGTGTAGGATTTTTAGTCCTCTAACGATTTATATTATGATTCAACCAACAAGAAATAATAAAACAACAACTCCAATTCGTAACCAACAAATTAATATATATTGAACAAACAACAATACATATAATGACAGCACATACACAGCAAGAGAAAGGAAAGAGTTATTCCCCTTTTTCTGTTCGGAGAAAAAAGTAAGATGTATTAAGTTTTTTCTTTAGCCGAAAGTTGTTAAGCTTATCGTCAATAGTTCAAAGATAAAAAGTCCTTGATAAAATCATACAAACAGAAAACAAGGTTCTGTGTCTCTGTGTGCGTTAGGCAGAGGTGAGTAGAGAGAGAGAGAGAGACATACATATGATGTAGTAGTCTCAGGCAGCTTGTGGGTCTCTACTACTTGAAAAATAAAAATTTGTGCCTCTAATTGCTACCTGCAATTAGTGTGCGTGTGTTTGTGTGAGCTAGGTAATGAACATGTCTGTTCTTCCTGGGACAGAATCCTAACTAGCATAACACATGACGCTCCACGACTTTTATTGGCATGCTGGAGCACAGGAAACTAAGGTTATCACATGAACGCTGAATGACCATGTGTGTGGGTGTGAATGTATCAAACCCTACATTGGTTAGTTGTGACTTGACCCAAAGAGTTGTGAGGCTACAGCAGTAACTTACAGGGTTAGAGGGAGATAACTCATGACTACCAGAAGAGGCACTACTATGCAAGGAATGAAGTTCATATACCCCAGTGATTGTAATAAAGGGTTCAAATGTTCTAAAAGGGATTAAAAAGTTTAACTAAAAATTCAAAAAATGTCTTTCCTCTTCATAATAACAATTTTGATGATAAAACTTAGTTTTTAACAAGTTTGGGGCGTTTTTTCATTATAGTATGCTATTTTTTTTGCAAATTAGAGGTGGTACCTAGTAGAAGTATTTCTTTCTTAATTGAAGAGATCTATACTGTAATTTCACACTCTTTCATGTTGGTTTATAAAACATTTATCTATTTATATCTGAATAATCTTTTCAGTGTCATTATTTAAAGAAAGAAAATTACAGGAAATTCTCACATTTTAAAAACTTGATTTTTAGAAATGTATTCTCCTAATCTTTTTTGTTAGAAAATTGTAATATTGAACTAGTTTGGTATTTGTCACTAGTGACAACAAGATTATCAAATTTTAAACTTAAAATGTATTTGAAAATTGTAGTATAAATGGATAAACATTTATTAAGCAAAATGTGTGTTTAAATACAGAAATTATTACAATGACTTCAAAGGGTTACACACACATTTGTGTATGCACATATATATTTTAATTTAAAGACAGACCTAAAAAATATATCTATAAAATTAAAAAATAATTTTAAAATTGTTGAATAATTTTGAAAAGTTTAATAAAATAAGCTGTTTTTTTTTTTTTTTTTTTTTTTTTCTGAGAAATTAGTTGTTTTTCTCTCATTTTACTTGTGTTATTTTTACCTGAATTTACCTTTTTGTGGCAATTGATTTTTTTACTTTGTCATAAGTAATAATCAGGTTCTCTGTGCAATAAACGTATATCAGTATAGACTGATTATATCAATGGATAGACACTGTGAAATAATCATTGATAAGATACTAAATCTCTCTCGCTTGATGTGTGAGGGACATGCTGATTTTTTTTCTCTTCATTTTTGACAAAACTGTCAAGCATTCACTACCATGTAGGATCATTTTTTTTCAGCACTCTTCTTTGAGTAAATAAGGAACAAATTAAATAGGGAAACAGTTTTTATTTTTAATCATTTAATCTTAGTACTTTGCTTATTTTTTTATCTAACATTTGAATGCATTTTCACTCATTTGAGAGAATTCTTAAGTCTTAAGGGTATTCATCTGAATGTCTACTCGAACAGAACGCCAATTTTAAAGTGGTTGCGTGTGTCATCCCCAAAGTAGTTCTGCCCCGACCTCACTCCTTAGAAAGAGAGGTACGTCTTGTGAATGGGCAAGGGGAGATAATCTGACTTTAAGCTTCACGGGCGATGGGAGGTGGTTTTAAAATTGCACCTGATAAAAATTGAATAATTAGAGCAAAAAGAATAAAACAAAAATTTGGAACGTTTACAAATTTTTTATTATATTTGTTAGTAGCATAAAAAGAGAACATTATTAAAATGTTTAGGAGGAAAATATTTATTTCAATCTTTAAATTATTTATTTGTTTTTAAAAGTTGTCATAAAAAAAAACTAAAAAATTTAAAAAATGAATACAAAAATGAATTAGTTAAATTTTAGAAAGTCACAACTGTAAACATTTTCATTAAATCACCTTGATTAAATTTTACATGTAAATAACCTTTAGTAATTTTCATGCTCAGGAGTAAATTTTATCATACTTTAAGTAAGAATTGTTCTCAATGCATTCATTTTCTAGATAAAGAATAGTGCTTTTTCTATATAAAGAATAGTTCTTTCACAATTAAAAAAAAGCTTAAGTTTTTATCGAAAATGTTCATTTACAATTATTTGCCTTGCCTCATGACTAAATCTTTTTTGTTGGTTTATCGTTTTTCAAATTCTTTGAATTTTCTCTTTAATTTATGGTAAGTAAAAAATGACACAAAAGGGTCGTTAAAGATTTTAGAAAATATTTTAATAAAAAATTAATAGAAAAAATTAGTTCTTATAATTAAATCCTAATATTTTCACATTTAGAAATAAATACAAATAATTAGTCTGTCAACTTTCATTTTGGTTTCATGTATGTTTTGCTTGTTAGATTTTATTTTTGTGTGTACCATTTATTAAAAGCCTGCCACTATTGGTGAGAAGTAAGAATTTTTTTCTTTAATTTTTTGAAATTAGTTGCCTTTAGAATATAACAGAATTTTAATTTAATTAATCCTCTCTGCAGCATCTCTCTCTCTCTCTCACACATATGTTTGTTTCCAGGATGACATTAATCTTGAGCCCTTCTCAAAATCTTTTAATATGAAAATTAGGCTAATTAATTCATATGGATATTTACATTAGGAAGTAATACAGATCTAAATTAATTTCATACTGATTTTTCTTTGTCATATTTCAGTGTGGAATAAAAGTTCAGTTTAGGCGAGTGAACTCTTCAGGTTTTAGTTTTGTTCTAAAATCTGAAGTGACTAATTTGATTTATATGACAAGATTTTTGGTTTGAATATAAATTAATAAATATATATTAATCAGTATCACTCCACACAAGGCAGTAAAACCACTAAAACATAAGGGGGTTGTAGGGTGTGGTAGAACAATTAAGAACAGAAATATTATTAATAATGAGTGGGAAGAGAAAAGAGTAATCAGAAAGAGAGAAGATAGCAATTACCACTGCATGAAATTTTTGAAGATTAAAGTTGGCTGGAAAATATAGAGCCAGAAAGGAGTTCCACAAGCAAGAAGTGTGAAAAAAAACTATTAAAATAGAATTTATAGATAGATCTAGCCAACTCAACTGTAAATTGAGATCTTGATGCTAGTCTAGTACTGTGTTTTAATGCTAAATGTCTGGGTACCATAGTGAAGAGCTCACCCAAACAATTAACATGAAAGTATTTATAGAAAAATGCATAGGGGCAATCTTGTGGCAGTGGGAAAATGACTAAAACCTAGTCAATTATATATTATGATTTTTTTATGAATGCACAATTTTCAAAATTAGAAGAAGTTATAACATTTTCATCCATGCTTGTATGATCCTAATAGGTATTTTTTGGTTTGGTATGGTTATGTTTTTCCCAAACAAAAATGAATTACTGAATGAAAGAACAGAAAATATGACTAAGCGTAACCATACCAAAAAATAACTATTTATTATTTTCAGTTCTTAAAAAAGAATGATAAAATCAGTTATTGTAAATCACTTGAAGACACCAGATGGTAGAAACTGGGGTTGCATGATAACTCGTTCACAAATGAAATATACGCACACACACACGTTTGTGTGTGTTAAATTGTAATAATGCTTAATATTGAACTTGCTGTTTTTTCAGTGGTTTACTTGTAAAAGACAGGAAGCAGTATTTTTTTTTTTTTTTGTCATAAAGTGCTTGATATCAAGATAGTGTTAATAGAATTAAGGTAGAGAAGTTTTTCAGTTAACTGAGCAGTATTGTTTCAGTAATGCTGACTTCGAAGTTTCTTCTGAAACAAACGCTGAAAGTGAAAAATCTCTCCACATTAATTATATATACATATATATATGCATACACACACACACACACTTTAAAACTAAAATTATTGTATTTAAGCCTGAGTATCCTTCATTGATTCAAAACCTTTTTGCAAATATACTATTCAAATAGTCATTACAAATTGTGTCTGTCAATATATATATATATATATATATATATATATGGTGTAGATATAGAATCTAAAGGAGTATCCTGTATATAAAGTGGTAGGATAACTTTCTAGGAGAGCTCTAAATATATATGTATATAAATACATATAGCGCAAATATATATAAAATAATATTGCTAATAATACTAAATAAATAATAGTATTATTGCTAATAATACTAAATAATATTTCATTATTTATTCAAATAACGAAGAAGAAAAATATATTTAGAATATCTTATCTGGAATTATTTAACAGACTATACACATTCAAAAATTTATGTACATATAAATCAAAGTATAGCAAATGAATGACAAAATAGAAAAGATTCTGTATAACACATTTTGCTTGCTAAAAAGACTTCATTTTACTAATGTTTTTGTTGGAATCATTTGTGTCGGAAGGGGGAATATATAAAAACACAGGTGTCTGTTATAATTATGCACCGACAAGAAACATTAAAATTTATGAGCACTTGGAATTTGTAGTGCTCAATATTTTACACAATGAGAAATACATTAGAAATACTTTTAAGCTTCTAATACATAAATTATTTTATATTCAACATGAAACAGAAGGCTTGTCAAATATTTCAAAATAAAAAAATAAACCATTCCAGCAAATGCAATGAATCAAGATATACTATTCTATCTAGCAAATCTATTACAACTAAAATTGAAATCAATTTAACTAAAATTAAGATAAATTTATTTACAACTACTTCCGAAATAATAAGAGAATTAATACAAAACAAAATAATAATAATAATGTCACCTGTAATACCACAAGGAATATATAGGAGAAACTTCAAGAAATTTAAATAAAAGATTATATGAACACAAAATAGATCTTTTACAAAACAACACACTTAGTACATTATTTGTTAGCTATAATGAGCCTGGCCATAAGAGAAAGCAATTTGCTAAGGCAACAATGTATAGAAAGTGTTTTGATGGCTAGATCATTCATGGTAAATTTGTGTCCAGGCTCTTATGTTTCACCTTTGTTATCAGATCTCCTTTTATGACAGTGCAAGATGTGATGAAGCCATAAGGATATTGAATGAAATTGGCTAAAGTATATGACCAGACATGTCTAGTGGGTGGTTAATTAAAAAATTTAGAATTTCGGCATTCCAACATCTTTAGCATTTTCTGTTTGCAATTTTTATTTCCCCCTCTTCACCTTGTATATAATTCTATCAACAAAAGACATTACTTTAGTAGTCTGAAGTCCTTCTAGAGAATGAAATGTGTTACATGAAATTTTTTCAAAATTTGTCATTCATTTGCTTAACATTTCCATAACATATTCTTTAAAGAGTAAAGTACATACCCAGATGTGACTGAAGGTGTTGGTTAATTTAAAAAGTTAAAATTTGAGCATTTCCTGTTAGTGTATAAAATCACTGATGTTTGCAATTTTTATATCATATTCTCTCATAAATCAAAGTAAAAATAATTTAAAAGTAGAATTGATCTTCTCAACTATCCAATGTGACACCATAACTGGTAAATAATTTATCTGATTTTAAAGTGTTGTGTATTTTTATGACCAGCAGTGGTGTGTCTGAGGTGTGGTCTTTAGAATCAGGTGACATCTTGTTAGATTTTGGGGATTTTCAATTGCAGGCTTGTAAAAATTGTCAATATTCAGGATGGTCCTGGCTCGTTCTGCAGCATGCTGTTCATCGAGAGAGGATTCTGAAGCTGTACATAGTGATGTAGAAATGGGTAAAGGGAGGTGTAGGAGGAGAAAAAGTTTTTGCCAGTTGAAGGGAAAAGCAAATCTGTTATACTGACATGGCAGTTATTGTAAAAAATGTCACCTACCTAGCCACCCAGACTGTTCAATTGGATCCCTGGGGGAGGGAAAAAAGAAGCAACTAAATATGTGGGAAATAGAATTCACATTTTTCCTTTTCTGCCGTGGCTTTTATTTTTACATTTCATTTCCTTTTGAACCTTTGCCAGTTTTGTGCACACCAATGTGAACAAGAATAGAGATGTAACAGGGGATTATTTGTCCAGTTATTGAAAAGTGGGGGGAGGCTTATTTGTTTATATGTATGCTAAAATCTCTTTTGTATCTTTATTGCTGTCAATATTAATGTTGATCTATCCTTCAGGCCTCTTCAGGTGTAATCTCTGTGAATAGGGAAAACCTTAATGTGATACAAAAATTGTTCCTTAATATATCTACTGTCAGTCAGTTAAGTGCCATACGTGAAACACGCTTGGGTGATCATGTCTCGAAAGAGACATGACTGACAGGCAGAAGATTATCCCGCAGTAGGTTGCCATTGCTTTCTGCGGTAGACTGGTTGCTGACCAAGGCTATAGAACCCAATCTGTCCTGTTATTTAACCCATAACTGGAAGGAAGAGATGGATTAATACCTTTCTCAAGGGTATTTGTGCGTAAGTGAATGCAATGAATTCAACTGGAATTTGAACTTGGCTCCCCGATTTCTCGTTCCGAGCTGATATCCACTGCACCACAACACACTGTACTGTTCTATTATTATGACAGATACACTGTGTCCAGGTAATTCTAAATTTCACTAAGGTGAGGAGCTCCTCAAAACCAACTCAATGAAATCTGCAGCATAATATGAAGAAGTGGAGCCATATTAAAAACTACTGTTGAAGAAGAAAAAAATGTCATAAATCCTTTGCCAAAAGTGGCCAATTTTCTTTTTTTTTTTCTTTTATTATTGACTCTTCTCTGGCCTCTAAGTAAGGATTTATACCGCTTTTTCTTTTAGTTTTTTTTAAATTCATTTTCTACATCAGTCTTATTTTTGCTATGCTTCAGTTTTGTACTATATAAAAAAAATCTACTGTGTTGAATTTCATGCCAGCTGAACTTGGCAACCAGTCAACTGGCAATATGCTACCTCCTTCAGCTTCCTAACTCCCCAGTGATTCTCTTCATCAATTATCTGAACTTTTTTATCATGGACTACACCAGAAGACTGCTGAAAATGGACAACAGCAAATATAGACTTGTGTTTCCAAATAAAGTTGGATATGTTAATGATTCTTCACAAAGTTATAGACAAAATTCTTATAATATGTAAGAAAGTGATCTCAATATCAGTTTGCATTTCATGTGTGGATGATTTTTGCCCACTTAAAAGATAATCTAATTTTGCCATTTTGATGTTTTGTATTTATTACTTGTTAAATACTGATGTCTACAATAATTTCTCTTGACAGCCTGACTTGCCTCGAGTGAAAACAGAAATTGAAGCCATGAAGGCTTTTAACCACAAACACATTTGCAAGCTGTACCAGGTAATTGAAAATGAAGAACGAGTATTTTTAGTGCTTGAGGTAAGCAGAATTTTACTGTTTTGGGGAGAAAAATGACTTATCTGGAATATATAAAATATTATATGATCTTTATTTTGACTTTTGAATTCAAGTTTAATAAACATTAGATTTTTTTCAAGTAAAAATTGTTCAGTAATGTTTTGAACCCTCACTTTTATTGTAGTATATAGACTTATAAAATTAGATATAAAATAAACAATATTTATCAGCAGCCAAAGTACATAGACATATCTAGCTATAGATATGCAAGTATGAATTCTGTGTGTGTAAATTTGGATCAATAATTCTGTAGCCTAATACATAGTTATTAGCTAAATTTGACTTGAAATTTTTCATTGTATAATATTTGATGTATGTGATGAATATAGAAGCAATGGATTAAGTGTATTAGAAAAGAAAGAGATTATGTTGAAAAATATCTTGTGTAAAATAACTTTTTCCATCATGAAAATTTCAGATTGAATTTAGTTGGTCTGTTATATTCACTTACACACAAGTACATTTGGGAAGGTATCAATTTACCTCTTTTCCACCAACTATGGATTAATTAGTAAGACTTGTATCAGTAAACCATTACTGTCTCAAAAAAAAAAAGAGTTCTTACAATGTAAAATATTTTCTGGCTTTAAATAACCTGAAAAAGGTTGGTAAGCTGTAGAAAATGAATCTTCCTTATGATTTTTCTTTGTTATATTCTTTTGCTACAAACTATTTATATTAGTTTAAGATTCCAAGTAATTCTTAGCACAATAAAACCAATTCATTTTGGAATTGGGAATAAATGTCTATGAAGTTGTTTGTCCCATGCTATTAAATAATAACAATACATGAAAATCAAAATTTATTTTGGGAAAAGTTATGTAGAAGTGAAAATTTAATGAAAAAATATTTAAAAGAATTAACATATTTTAAGTTATTGTGCAGCAATGAAGTGTTTTTGTCTTTAAACCATAACATGAATTTTATTCTTCATTTTAGTGAGTAATTGTGTGTTGTGGTTAGGTGGATATTGGCTGGGAACAAGAAATCAGAGAGCCGAGTTCGAATTTCAGTTGAATTTGTTGCATTCATTTACGTGCAAATACTCTTGGGAAAGGTATTAATCTGTCTCTTCTCTCTTCAGCTATGGGTTAAATAGAAATTCTATAACCTACCATATAACAAAAAGTAATGGTAACCTACTGCAGGATAACCTTTGCCCAGTCAGTCATGTTTCATTCAAGTCATAATTGCCCAAGCGTGTATCATGTATGGCACTTAACTGACTGATAGTGAAACAAGAGAAGTAGTACTATGCAATATAGAAAACAAGTGATTCATACCTGTCCCCACTCCCCTCAATCAAGGTAATAATGCCATTAAGATGCAAGAGGTTACTGAGAGTGAAAGAAAATAGTGTTACATGTTATAAGTTGTAACAAAAGATAAAAAAAGGATTGACCAAGACACAGAGCTAAATCACAGACAAATATTTAATTTACAAAAAAGACAAAATAAAAATACTTACAAAAATTATATACAATTTTTGCATTCAAATAGAAAACAGTTTACTACTTGCAGGCGAAGAGTTATGAAGGGAGAGGTAAGGAGTGGGTAATTTTTACACATTCGGCTAGCAAGTATTCTAAGTACTATTTTTGGAAATCCTCTGATGTGCATATAAAGAATAATTTTTTGTTTGGTCATTGAAAGTCAAAAAATTCTATTTACTCATTTAGTTCCATGAGGTTCTCTTTCAGGTTTTAGTTGGTCGTCAATTTT
Organism: Ascarosepion bandense; assembly: GCA_037127315.1. Lineage (NCBI taxonomy): Eukaryota > Metazoa > Mollusca > Cephalopoda > Sepiida > Sepiidae > Ascarosepion > Ascarosepion bandense. Next base: position 3,845,879 of record JBBBDQ010000738.1, read on the forward strand.
TAGTAGAGATTCTTTTGGCTGGATATACAAATCCTGAATCGGGCCAGAGTTGATAATGTCAGCAAATCCTTATAACAACTAACTACTCTCTTCCCAAAACCTATTTTTATAGGGGCTGACGCCTAATTTGCATATTTCTCGAAATCTCTGAAATTCTCTAGATTTTTCTTGAACATTCTAGGATCTTCCAAGCATTCTATTTCTAATTTCCCTATTTTTACAACTACTTCATGAATTAAAACATTTTTGTAATAACAAGTAGGACTCAATCCCTTACTATAAATTTTTACCTTTTTTAGACATGATTAATATTTTTTATATATAAATGCATCCTCGTAACAATAGAAAGACATTACTAAGGAGACAGGACAGTAAAATAACAGTATTCAGGGAGATAAAAGATGGCAAGTGATGTTGCATTTACATTTTTGAAGATTGCTGGTGGCAGGGAATCAAGAAACTGGAAAAGAGTTCCACAGGCAAGAAAAGAAACTATTAGAATAAAACTTACAGTTACATCTAGCTATTTCAACAGTAAAACAATGAGATTTAATTGCCAATCTAGTATTACACTAAAATTCATGCAGTCAAAGTACTAAGAAGCAAATCTCAGAACAATTGCCATGAAAATATTTATTGAAAAGACACAGGGAAGCCACATCATGGCAGTGGGAAAGTGACTGAAATCAAGATGTCAGAACAGATAACATTGTGGTTCGCCTCTAAATGGAAAGTGGCTCTGACTGTCGCCAATCAGGAGCATTTGCAAGGTTTCGTACCGAGCCTAAACGTAATTTTCCAGTGTCTGAAAGCGCTTATCGAGGGTGAGCCAGAAACTGATCATCTCTGGTCGGGTCGGCGCGGTGAGTGGGGTATGATGTTGAAAGACCCGAAACCCCCCAGTGATCCTCGTGATGACATCACTGACGACACCCTCTAGCGCCCCCATTACGGTGCGTACGTTTGAAACATTAGAGATCCTTCTATGGATTTTCTCAACAATGGACACTTTAAATGGCAAATCTATAAACATGCATGATAGATACTAATGAAAAAAATAGTTTGGGGCAACACAGTGAAACAACTTTCCTAGCAGCAGACCTAACAATTGATTTGTTTTTTTACAGCTTAAACCTTAAAGACAAAAAATATTTTTTTAGATTGTAAGAACTTTTTGGAAATAATGATTTACTGATACAACTCCAACTAATTAACCCATAAATGGTGGGGAGAAGAGACTGATTCATATCTTTCTTAAGGGTATCTGCATATAAGTAAATATAATGAACTCGACTAGAATTGGAGTTCAGGTCTCCGAGTTCCAATTCTGAGCTATTATTTATTACATCACCTGCACATCCAAGCTAACAGGACTTAGCATTCCCAAGTAATACCTAGCAATTAATTCAATATAGTCATTGCACTTCATGTCAAGAAGGTGCAAGAGTTGCTTTCTTGGAGGTTAGCATCAGCCATATTGATAGAAGGCAAAAATAGTTATTTATAATTCTGGTTAGAAGACAAAATTTAAATAATGCAGGAAATAATGAAATATCAAAACAAAACATTTAAGAGTTTGGGGGCACAAAAAAGGATTGCTTACATTCTTAAAAACCTTGAAAACCCTGAATCTAGCATAAAAGATCTGTGCTTGCTGGAGGTCTGTGGCACTCACTTTACTTTAGGGTGCTCAATCATAATGGGGAATGAACAACAAATATATTGAAAACAGGGTTTGCATTTTCATTTTGTACTGTGGCATTTTTTTTTTTTTTCTTGTGGGCATGCAGAAGGCCTTTGCCTGCTTTTGTGCATGTTAACGTAACTAGAGAATAGAAATGCAACACTGGATAGCCATTGTCCAGTTGGTGAGGCTGAAACATAATTTATTAAGATAACAAAGATGAATATACTATTCAAAATAATTCCTGGTATAATGACAATACTAAATCTCCCAGCCTCAAAATAATTTTTTGTCATCAGCATAGATACAAAGTTGAGAGCTGATACCACCAGGAAGATTGTTAATGAAAATGAAAAAGTAAGACCAAAAAATAGAGCCCTGAGGGACACCTGCATTAGTGCAAAATGTTCAAGAAGAGTGGCCATTCAGGATAACTTTCATTTCATAAGAAAGACTGGATCAGTTCAAACATTTGTCTGGAAACACTGTACTTTTTCAACTTGTGAAAAAAAGACCTGTATGCTAAACCCCATTTAAAGCTTTCGAGATGTTGAAAGCAACAGCCTGAGCGTCACCATTTTTATCTAGAACTTGATACTTTTTCTGCAATTATCATCAGTATATCAGCAGTTTATCTAGAGAAACAAAAGCCATATTGCTTGTTTGAAAGAAGTCTCTGCAATGGGAGATGCTTAACTGATTCAACTTTGATTAGGACCTCTAGTGATTTCCCAAAACTACAACAATAGATGAGGATTTCTAACAAGCAGGAAAGCCATAGGCAGCTCAAGGCATTTATACAGTTTAGAGAGAACAGGAGTCAGTTTGGAAGCACATTCCTTAAGGACTGTTACAGGGATACCATCAAGTCCAAATGCTTTGTGGGAATCCTGATTAGAGATGATAGCAGAATCTATAGAAGAGGTTATATGCATCTCACTCAAGAGATTCAGTTCTAAGTAGAAATTTAGCAAGGTACTCTAGATGTGTAAAGAGTAGACTTTAAGGAAAATTTATGGGCAAAACCTTCTGCTTTATCGGTAAAAGATATTAACACTTCAAATTGATTGAAGAGTTGAGGAACAGAAAACTTACTCTTATTTAATACACTATTCCAGAGCTGTCAGTAATCATGAGAGCCAAAGTAGTTAGATACAATATTATGCCTAATTCTCACAGCAAACAGAGACTTAGCTCCTTTGAGGGCACATTTTACATTTATTACATACAGCCATGAATAAGCATGTGTTGGGAACTGTCATACTGGTATAGCCAGAAATAGTGGTTCCTGTGGGCTATAGCAGAAGAACATGCTAATGTGAACCATTGAGAAGATTGAGGTTTTAACCTGGTATTTTCGATGAGAAATGAAAGTGTTTGCTGGCTCTGACTGAAGAGGAAACCTTAGTTATGCAATTCACAAAAAAATTAAAGGTTAAAAATGTCAGTCTAAGGGGTGTTTTTTTTTTTTTAAGAAAGTCACAGAGATTATCCCAATCAGCTATGCTGGTAATAGAAAGTAGTCTTATGAAAAGGAGGTTCCTGTCAAATAGATGATTAGAATGAAATATCAGTAGATACTACAAAGGGATCCTAGTTGCTAAGAGAAGAGTGTTGTGATGCATGATAAGAACTAGAAGAGGTATGAAATAAATCAAATAAAGTAGGCTGTTACTCAGATTTGTTAAGGAAATGAGTAGGGAAATCCATGATTTGAGTAATGGATTGAGTAATGGAAAAATTGAAAGTCTAAATACTGGTAACATCAATTGGAGGATTGTGTTACATATAGTTATGTGAATTAATAAATATACTTAAGGGAATATACAGTTTTAAAGAAAGGGTGAAGTAAGGGAGTGAGTAAGAAAGCGGCAAATATATAGAGGAATTTGTATCAATCATGATCTAAGAATTTAAGTATTTTTTCTATGGCAGCATGTGGCCATTAATTCACTTTTTTGTTAAGTAGATTAGCGTTATTTATCTGATTTAAGATGACAAGTTATTCTAAAAGGCATAATTTACATCTGTTTCCTTTTCCATTATAAGATATGATTTTAGTGATGATATTCGGGCTAATTATTGGGTTGTTGCTGTTTTTAATTTCCAATAATATATGGATAAAGCGATGCTTTTGCTGTATTCACTGTTGTTTAAAGACAACATATGGGTATTGAAACTGTATTTCCATTCATTTGCAGTTGCTCTACTATAGAATTTAACATCATCATCCAAATGAATGAATTTTAATGTTTTTTTAATTTTTTTTGTCTATTTTAATTTTACTCTTGATAAATTAAAAAAATAGTACCCTAACATAAGATTTAACTCCCATGAACATTGAGTGAACTTAAATTCAAATCTCTTATATGGTCAGTTTGTAATATGATGATTGTGTAACACATGAAACTTCGAGTAGGCTAATATGCATATTGTGTGTGTGTATGTATGTATATATATATATATATATATATACACACAAGCTAGGGTTAAATAGGGACTTAGGTGTGTTGAATCTTTACAAATATTTCAATAGGTAAAAATTTTTTTCAGATATTCCAAAAAATTTTTATCAAAAACAAACAGACTTTCTCTACGGACATGTGGCATGTTGTGAACAAACACACCACGTGATGTAAACAAAAAATACTCGGACGCTATCGTGAAATACGTTTCTAATTCAAATTTAAAAATCACTTGTTTCTGATGAAGGACCAAGGACGGTCTGAAATATAAAATATAATAAAAATAAACAAATACTGTTCAAAAAAAGTACATTTTTAAATTCAAAACTTTTTATTAATATTCTTTTCTATATATATATATATATATATATATATATACACACATGTATATGAATATACATACACATACATGTGTATGTATATTCATATTTTATTCTATGTGGTGGGAATAGAAATTGATTAGGTTGCTATTTTTTGTGGGTTTTTGGTAAATTTTAAAATCTAATTTATCATTGTTACATATGTAACACCCCACGGTCCGTCCGAACAATTTCTCCGGCGGCCGTTCTCCACGCTGTGATGTTGCCGGAAGAGTTTGTTGAAAATGTCAGCCGGACAGCTGGGGGTACAAAATTGACTATAAGGAACGAACTTCCACAACTTGGATGAGTTGAAAAGGATGCTTTATTCATTTAGAGTTAGCCTTGTCGGTTGGGGCAGGCAAATGTGACACACAGCTCTAACTCTAATTAATGGAGATCAACAAATCCAAACTGAACGAAACAAGACGAACGGAGATTCTTACTTCAAGCTCGCACCCGGCTGACTCTCAACTCTTCTTAACTCGTCTTAACTTAACTGACTCACTTGTTAACTGACTCTATTCATTTAAAATGAATACGGAAATCCGGAAATGCTTTAAACCACCGGTGATAAACATTGGCGACTGTAAGTCTGAAATTTGTTATCTTTTTTTTTTTATCTTAATAAGGCTTCCGCCGGAAAAGGCTTAATATGTGGTCAAGATACAGTAAAGGACAGCCTTTGACCGGGTCATTCGAAAAACGCACCCAGTGAACTTTTCTGAACTTTTATCTCTTTATCACTGAGTCAAACATTTACCAGAGGACAATTTTCCTCATAAAAGAAAAAGCGTTTATTCCTTTATTTTTTCCTCTTCTTTTTCACTTTTGTTAAATATGTTCTTAAACTATTTTCTATTCTAATCTATTTTCTATTTTAATCTATTATAATAAAATACATATATGTCTAGTTATCGTGTCACACATATTAATAAGATGTTGAGGAAAGGTAGATAGTTGTTTGTTTCAAATTTGTGTGTGAATTCGATGGTGGGTTTAACCTTATTGAGTTTCACTATTATGTTTAATAGTTTAGTACCATGAGATTGAAATAAGAGGATGTCATCTATTTATCTTAGTTAAGTAGAACCATTAAGCCTGATGTGTTTGAATTGGCTGGATTCCAAGAATTCCAGAAAGAGGCAAGCAAGAACACCACGGATATATTTATTGATGTTCTTAATGCAACTATAACTAACTTTAACGTTGTTTTTGTTGAAAATCTTTTTTAGTGTGGGTGAATGGCAGAAATGTTTCTGAATTTAGGAAGAATACTGGTTTAGCTTACTCTGTTAAAAACAAAGTAAGCAGAAACTACGTAAACAACATTAGTTGGTTTAACCTACCCTTCAGCTGTAATGTCCAAACATATACACATATGTACACACATACACATAACAAATATACATATGGTTGCATTAAGAACATCAAGAAATATATTTCACACATATTTGTATACACACACACACACACACACACACACACACACCGTTTCCATGAGTAAGCCAAATTTTTCTTTGTATAAAGTGTTATTGAAAGAGAAGAAACAGTAGTTAGTAATTAATATGCATATCTTTATAATTTTGTTGATGGGTAGAGGAAACTTTTCCTTGGATTTCATGAGGTGATTTCTTGGCATGTTAAGACATTTTGTAATGGGTGTGTTTGTGTATAGTAATTTAATGTCTAAACTTTCCATAGACATATTAGTTATTTTAATGTTTCTTATTCTTCAGAGTAAGTCACCTGAGTGTTTGATGTGTGTAGTGCTGATGGTGCCTAGGAATGGCGTTAGAATTTTAGCAATAACTCTAGCTAACTTGTGGGTGCACTATTAATTCTGGATATAATGGGTTTGATGAGTTTGTCTGGTTTATAAGTTTTGGGTATGCTGTGTAGTTGGATGATATTCTTTTAATCTAGACAGACTTATTTTAATAGCTTCTTTATTGTTTTCAGGATGTGCATTGTGGTGCATTGGATATCGACTCGGAACGAGAAATCTAGGAGCCGAGTTCGAATTCCAGCTGAATTCATTGCATTCACTTATGCGCAAATACCTTTGGGAAAGGTATTAATCCGTCTCTTCCTTTCAGTTATGGGTTAAATAACAGGACAGATTGGGTTCTATAATATAACAGATAATCTTCTGCCCAGTCAGTCATGTCTCTTTTGTGACATGATCGCCCAAGCATGTATCATGTATGGCACTTAACTGACTGATTGTTTTCTTGAATTTTTGTGTTTGAGTATTGTTTGTTCATTGGTTTGTATGTATCTCTTGACGTTATTTAAGAGGGACTCTAATTTTTTAGTGTAGATATTTGTGTACATTATAGCTATTCCGCCTCCTTTGTTGGATGGGGTTATGTTGATGTTTTTGTTTGTGGATAAGTTTTTTAGTGCCTGTATATATCTCCTAGGTAGTGTAGTTTCAATATTTGTGAGGGTGGCTGCTAATGTGCCATGTACACACATGCATATATTCTTGCACATAAAATTCAAGTAAAAACCTTCTACTCATCTACAAAATTATAAAGATGTGCAAATTAATTAGTAATTACTGTTTCTTCTCTTTCAATAACTCTTTTTACAAACAAAAATTTGGTTTACCCCTGTCTTTACCTATCAGTGGTGTTTGCACTTGCCCCTTTCTGGAATTCTTAGAATCCAACCCATTCAAACATATCATACCTAACAGCTCTACTTACCTATGTTGTCTTTATTTTCCTCTCATGATACTAAATTAAACTCAATAAGGTTAAACCCACCATTGTATTCACACATGAATTTGAAACAAACAATTCTCTACCTTTTCTCAGCATCTTCTTAATATGCAACAATGATAAATTAAATTCTACAAGAAACCCACAAACAAAAATGACCTAATCATTTTCTGTTCCCACCACAACTAGCGAATAAAATCTGAACTAATCATAGGATTTTACCTTAGAGCCCTTAACATTTGTAGCCCCAAATATCTATCTGAAGAATAGATATATATTGAGAAAACATTTATTTTTACCCACTATCCACATTATGTGCCTAGTGGTGGAGTGGATATTGACTCAGAATGAGAAATCGGAGAGCCAAGTTCGAATCCTAGTCAAATTCATTGCATTCACTTATGTGCAAATACCCTTGGGAATGGTATTAATCTGTCTCTTTCCTCCAGCTATGGGTCAAATAACAGGACAGATTGGGTTCTATAACCTTGATTGGCAACCAGTCTACTGCAGAAAGTAATGTCAATCTCCTGTGGGGAATCTTCTGCCCAGTCAGTCATGTCTCTTTCGAGACATGATCACCCAAGCGTGTATCCTGTATGGCACTTAACTGACCCACACTATTTTGTCCTCAAGACTGAGAGAAGCTTACAAAACCACAACGAAAAAAAAAATGGATACTTCCCACAAAAATTACACAAATTTCATAATCCTTTCTTCTAACAACTTTTCAACTAAACTCACAAACAAATTAGCTCTCCCTAACACTAGGATCGTTACCACCACTATCAAAACTATTGGTGATCAGGAAGGAAAATATATTGACACCATTTCAAATTCCAGAATTTATCAGATAAAATGTCTACAATGCAAAAACATGTATGTAGAGGAGACATCACACACTCTCAAGACCTGCATTTATGAACACAAAAGAGACTTATAATTAGTCAAACGTTCTCTCTTGTTCTGCATCAAAATGACGTGGATATAACTTTGATTTCACTAATCCCAGCTTAATTTTAAAAAGAACATAACCCTAAGGAGAAAGTTTTTTGAAAACATAATAGCACTAGTACCAACTATAAACACTCAGTTAAAACATTACATCACCATCTTTCTACTAATCCACTTTTTATAAATCTAACTTATGTCTACCAATACATAAAAATGAATGAAATAATACTAATTCCAAATAATATTCTAAATAATACACATCATAATAATATTCTTAATAATACATAAATATAAATAATATTTTAATAAAAATAATCTAAATAATACATAAAAATAAATGAAATAATACCAAATTTAATTTAATCTTCCATGAAAAATTTCAACTACTAAATATATCACAATCAAGCTGTTTCATTGACCCACAATAGAAAGTGACAATAACATTTATACATTCTTGCAACATCTCGTTACAATTTCAACGATTAAATCAGAAGCATCTCCAGACCTTTCCTTCATACACATATATACTAATGTATGCAACATCCTGTAAAAATCATGCTAATATGCACTTATGTCGTGATTTCGTTTTTTTTTCTTTTGTTCTTTGTTACCCATATGTATTTTGTGTTAGTTTAGTTTTAGATCTGTCTGATGATGGTAGATGTGATAGAATCCTAATCTCATGAAACCTTGAAATGTCATCTTTGATAATGTCTTGTGAAAGGAAGTTGCAAACACTAGGTAACAATAAATAGAAATAAATCAAATAAAAGATGAAAAATGTTTTACTTGGTTGAAAAAAAAAAAGGGAATGTATGATGCAGAATTAACAAATTCTTTTTTCTGACCCACATTTTTAAAAAAAAAATACACCTACAAAAGAAAACAACTTTGTACCTACTAGAAAGTAAATTGCTGATCATAAATTTTCCTAGTTGAAGGTTTGTTATGGGTTTTGATAGCTATGAGTATTGTCTAAGTTGTTGATGCCTTTCTGTTTTCTTCTATTTCTCTCTGTCCTCTCTTAACTTTTCTCTCTAAGACTACTGTAGCTTGTTTTCTTCTGTTTCTCTCTGTTCTCTTTTTTTACCCCCTCCCTTTTCCCTTCTCTTTTTTCTTCTCCTTTCCTGTTCACTCTTTTTTCACTTCTTTTTTTCTTCTTTCTTCTCCATTTTATTTTCTCTATTCTCCTCCTCCTTTTTCTCTACTCCTCCTCTCCTTTCCTCTCTTATCTTCTCTCCTATCGTGTTCACTTTCTCTCATCATTCTCTCCTTTCGTCTTTACTCCTCTATTTTCTCTTCTCCTTTCCGCCTTTTTTATTTTCTCTTCTCATCACTTTTTTCTTTTCTCACCTGTCTTCTCTTTTTCTCTTCTTTCCTCTTTGTTCTTTTCTCTTCTTTCCTCTTTGTTCTTTTCTCTTTGTTCTTTTCGCTTCTTTCCTCTTTGTTCTTTTCGCTTCTTTCCACTTTGTTCTTTTCGCTTCTTTCCTCTTTGTTCTTTTCGCTTCTTTCCTCTTTGTTCTTTTCGCTTCTTTCCTCTTTGTTCTTTTCGCTTCTTTCCTCTTTGTTCTTTTCGCTTCTTTCCTCTTTGTTCTTTTCGCTTCTTTCCTCTTTGTTCTTTTCGCTTCTTTCCTCTTTGTTCTTTTCGCTTCTTTCCTCTTTGTTCTTTTCGCTTCTTTCCTCTTTGTTCTTTTCGCTTTCCTCTTTGTTCTTTTCGCTTCTTTCCTCTTTGTTCTTTTCGCTTCTTTCCTCTTTGTTCTTTTCGCTTCTTTCCTCTTTGTTCTTTTCGCTTCTTTCCTCTTTGTTCTTTTCGCTTCTTTCCTCTTTGTTCTTTTCGCTTCTTTCCTCTTTGTTCTTTTCGCTTCTTTCCTCTTTGTTCTTTTCGCTTCTTTCCTCTTTGTTCTTTTCGCTTCTTTCCTCTTTGTTCTTTTCGCTTCTTTCCTCTTTGTTCTTTTCTTCTTTCCTCTTTGTTCTTTTCGCTTCTTTCCTCTTTGTTCTTTTCGCTTCTTTCCTCTTTGTTCTTTTCGCTTCTTTCCTCTTTGTTCTTTTCGCTTCTTTCCTCTTTGTTCTTTTCGCTTCTTTCCTCTTTGTTCTTTTCGCTTCTTTCCTCTTTGTTCTTTTCGCTTCTCTTCTTTCCTCTTTGTCCTTTTCTCTTTGTCTCTTCTCTTCTCTCCTCTTTGTCCACTTCTCTCCTCTTTGTCCTCTCTCTCCTCTTTGTCCTCTTCTCTTTTCTCCTCTTTGTCCTCTTCTCTTTTCTCCTCTTTGTCCTCTTCTCTTTTCTTCTTTTCTCCTCTTTGTCCTCTTTTCTCCTCTTTGTCCTCTTTTCTCCTCTTTTCTCCTCTTTGTCCTCTCCTCTTTGTCCTCTTCTCTTCTCTCCTCTCCTCTTTGTCCTCTTCTCTTCTCTCCTCTCCTCTTTGTCCTCTTCTCTTCTCTCCTCTCCTCTTTGTCCTCTTCTCTTCTCTCCTCTCCTCTTTGTCCTCTTCTCTCCTCTCCTCTTTGTCCTCTTCTCTCCTCTCCTCTTTGTCCTCTTCTCTTCTCTCCTCTTTGTCCTCTTCTCTTCTCTCCTCTTTGTCCTCTTCTCTTCTCTCCTCTTTGTCCTCTTCTCTTCTCTCCTCTTTGTCCTCTTCTCTTCTCTCCTCTCCTCTTTGTCCTCTTCTCTTCTCTCCTCTCCTCTTTGTCCTCTTCTCTTCTCTCCTCTCCTCTTTGTCCTCTTCTCTTCTCTCCTCTCCTCTTTGTCCTCTTCTCTTCTCTCCTCTCCTCTTTGTCCTCTTCTCTTTTCTTTAGGACTGCATTAGCTTGTTTCATTTTTTATTATCTGATTAGTGAGTATGAGTGTAGATTGATGCTTACTGACATAATTTGGCATGTTATAAGTTCTAACTACATTCCCTATGTTATCTGACACTAAGTAGACTTTTATTGACCATGTTCCCACCTGCTAAAAAGAAGCTGTATGACAGAATCCATTTATTTGATTGTAGCTTATATAAGGTGTCAGGTTAGGGATGGAGGGGACAATAACTGCCTGTGTCATTTTAGGAAGGAAGGGGAAGCATAATTTAGTTTTGGGAATTGGTGACTGGGGATTGATACTGAAAATATGTTTACTCAATGAAGTGTTGGGAGGAGGGTTTTTTTTTCCAATATAAAGGGGGTAAAGATTGGAATATAGGTAGGTGAGGGGGGAAAATTAATATTCCACATAACATTAGCTTTGCCATGTTGCAATAGGTACTTCCAATGAAGCTTGCTGTCCAAGTAACATTTTTCTTTTCTGTCAAATAAAAACTGCTATAAACTAGAATATAATATCCAGTGGCAAACAACTTGCATTCCTTCCAGTGTTTTTGTTGAATTGAAATTACTGTAGAATATATGAATTGTACAATATTTTTTTATTTTGTTTAGCTTCATAATTTTTATTTCCTTCTGTCAATTGAAGATTGATGACATTTCATAGTGTGTCAAGATTTTACTCCAACATAAGTGTCAATATCTCCTTTTCTCTTAACCCTCTTATTTTGTACCATTTCTTAATGATATTCACCAAGAATGTTAATGGTCACTTTATATTAAGCATGTAGCTGAGTAGTTAGAACATTCGTTTTCTGACCATGAAGCCCAAGTTTGAATCTCACCATAGTCGATTTGTCAGGAAGGTTACTTCTTGATGTTATCAGTCTAGAGGAAGTAAACTCAGTGTGCAGCACCTTTTGGAAAGTGCCTGAAAACCATACCACGGATTGACCCAATCCTTGTGAGTGAAATTTGATAGATGGGATTCTTTGGGAGCCATTGATGGCTGTGCTAGCACAGTCATAAGTCATTGTAACCGAGGGTTTATCCTGGCCTTGTTCTGCTTGTTGTTCACACCAGATGACATACTCTCTCCCAGAAACTGTAACTAAAGTTCGCTCAGCATAGTTGAAGTATAAACCACAGGTAGGTGGGTGTTGAACAAACACAAGTGTACCTCAGCAGACGTTTGCAATGGGGATTAGCTAGCCCTCCTAGTAAAAAGGCATCCTCAGGTACGAGTGGCCAGCCATACAATACAATATTGGCTATAGTTTGTATACAAAGTTTCCTACTTTATTTGGTTACTTTCAAAATCTCAGCTATTTCAATGGCAAATATATCTTAATTAGTAATAGTATCAAACTCTTGTAATTTATGGTCATAACATGTTGTGACACTAGTTCCTGTACAATCACTGAAGTTGATAAACAATGAGTCTGGTCAGTACCTAGATGGGTGACTGTTTGGGAATGCCAATTGCTTTGAGCTCTGATGTGTGCATGATATAATGGCTAATGATTTGGAATGGGAAATTGAAGAGCTGAGTTTCAATTCTAGTTGTGTTCATTATATTCACTAGTGTGCAAATACCCTTAGGAAAGGTATGAATCCACCTCTTCTCCCCATAGATATATTTTAATTATCAAGACTTCTCTCAATAAACCATTATCTCCAAAAAATTCTTACACCCTAAAATTGTTACACTTTGATCATGTTTAGGTCAATGAGGTTATTTACTTCAAACTGGTCCACTAAGGTGAGATGTGACACAAGGCCTTTTTTTTTTTTTTAAAGATGGCATGCCCATATACATGAATATATATAAATATACAAAAATTACCCAATCCGCATGGTCACTGTAATGCTGATGCCAATATTAACCAACCCTACCTCACTTAGTATGATGAGGAAGGTGTTGTTGCAGGGTTGAACCAGTCACTTTTTGCCATTTAAAAAAAAGGAGAGAACAAACACTACACTTGACAGGTGACGAGATATGGTACAAGGTCGGTTTAAAGTGGGGAGCTGAAGTGCATACAAATTACCCAGTCCTTTCAAAGAAGTTGCACTGATATTGATAGTGTTACGTGTAACAAAAGAAAAAAAAATGATGATTGATCAAAACTCGGAGATAAATCACAGACAATTATTTAATTTACAAAACACACAAAATATTTACAAATATACAATTTTTGTTGCATTCAAAACAAGAAACATAGTTTACTACTGGCAAGTGGTATGAGGAGAGAAGGGGAAGGTAAGGTGTCAAATATCTTTACCCAGTTAAGTTGGCGAAGAAGTTAAGTGCTATATGTTTTGGAAATCCTTAAGTGTGTATATAATGAATAATTATTTGTTTGGTCAATGAAAGAGTCAAAAATATCTATTTACCCATATAGTTCCAAGAGGTTCTCTTTCAAGTTTTAGTCGGTACGACTTTTCTATGAGATTATTTCGGCTGGATATAAATCCTTGAATCAGAACCGAAGTTGATAATGTCAGCAAATCCTTTTAACAACTAACTACTCACTACCCAAAACCTATTTTTATAGAGGCTAACACCTAATTTGTATATTTCTAGAACCTTTTGAATTCTCTCGAATCTACTGGAATTTTCTACAATCTTCCAAAACGTTCTATTCTTAATTTCTCTATTTTTACGACTAGTTCATGAATTAAAATTTTTTTTGTAATAACAAGTAGGACTCAATAGTGTCCCTTACTACAACTTTTTAGACATTATTAATATTATTTTTATATATAAATTCATCCTTGTAACAATAGTCCACCAACTTTCCTTTTTTAGTGCAATGAGGGGGATGCTCCTGTAGTATTGGAATCTCTGGGACCAGGCATCCCTCCATTTATTTGTTGTGTTCTGGCTGAAGACACACACAATTGTGAGATAAAATGTAATTTATCCACTTGAAAGCACATACTACACTTTTATCCCATCCAAAAAGCTGAAAATGCAATGTTAGGCGAATGAGTGATATTTTGATACTGTGCTAGTATTTATATAAAATCTATTGTTTATTTAATCTCAGAAAATTTTGATTGTTGTCAAGCTATAGAAATTTTTCTTTTTTTATGTTTTATCAAGAAATTCTAAAACTTGGTGAAAGTTGTATGAATTTCATTAAACATTTTAAGCAATCATTAAACATAATTTCATGTCAACTATTTCCTTGACATTCTTTTGTTTAAATATGAATCATTTTGATAAAAATTACTCTTAACTGAAAAAATTACTCTTACTGAAGGAGCTAACTTGTTGGGAAATAATGAGTTTTTGTATTCATCACTTTTCAAAAGTTAGTCATTGTGTTGTAAGACTTGTCTTTAACAGAATTAATGCATTAAAACACCAATTTACATTGTATTTGGGTATTTTCCTTTTCAAAAATTTGTAAATCACACTTGTGTTCCATTTACATATATACAATAATATAAACAAGATTACTTCTTTTTTTTTTCTCTGACTCTTTCTCAAAATGAGCATGTTATAGTTTAGTTGTAAGCCAAAATCATGTGCTCTGAAAAAGTAATTGTGCAGAACAAATTCCCCACACAGCTACTTCTCATAGTATATCTTCATTAGAAACAAATGAAATCCATTTTGCTTTTCTTTAAGCAGTTATTGTAGTTGACAGGTGTCACTGAAACTGAATCTATTTTTAATTAAATAAACATTTCTTCAGTGAAACAAATGGAATGTATAACTAAGTACTTATGTAGGATTACTTTTCAGTTCTGTCTGTCTCTATTTAGATCTCTCATATATATATATATATATATATATATGAGTGATGGACAAATTGGCTAAATTATACAAAACTGAAAATAACACTGACATCTCATTTTAAGATATATTTACCAAAATTACATAATATCTTGAAATACTAAAGAGTGCATGTATTCAATAAAATCCCCATTGTCTTCAACCATGGCCTCCAGGTAACTATGGAATCTACTGAAACTCTTCTGGACTGTCTCCTTGTTTAAGTTGATGGATGCTGCTACAATCCTTGCCTTCAGTTCATTTTTGGTGTTACAAGGAGGTTTTGTTATTCTCTCACTCAACTGTGTCCCACACATAATAATTGAAGAGGTTGCAATCTGGAGAGTTAGGTGGTCAGATGTAAGGGGCAATGTGGTTGCAAACTTGTCTGACAGCCATGTTTGCATTCTCTTGCATTGTGTGACATGGTGCAGAGACCTGTTGCTAGACATAGGGTCTTCTAGCATCCACCCTCTTGATTCAGGGCAGTACTTTGTCCTCAAGGTACTTGATGTAGACCTGTGGGAAGATGAGTATAGCATCTCCATCACTGGTGATCATTTCAACCACCATGATGTTGACTGGATATATCATTTAACTCTTTCTGATTCCTCTGCACTGTCTTCAGATTGACACCAAAACACTCTGAAATGTTTGTATTGGTGCTTTCAATGTGAATGCCAAGTAGTATAGCATAGTGTTTCCTAATTTCTGCTGGAGTGAATTTTTTTTTTTTTTGTCAGACTATGCCCAACTGACCCTACTATACTGTGCAGTCAACAAAATCAAAAACAAACCATGCACATACCCAAAATTAAGAATATAAAATGGCAACAATTTACCCAACGCACCATAGTGTGTATGTTGAATATATGGATAAGAATCTGACAAGATGATAGAATAAAGTAAAAGAGGAAACGTATCTCAATATAATGTTTCTCTTTTATTAAAGCTTCTTCAGAGACTGAAATAAAGTGAAAAAATGACCAAGAGACAATACTGTTATGTTGTAATTTGGGGTTAATTCTTATTGGTCAAATATGTCACGTATATTAAAGCAATAGATAATTACTTTCAAATATGTGTGTAGAATATTTTGTGTATAATAGTGTTTGTGCATGTGTAATTATTAGTAGTTTTGTATAACTTGATTATTACGAAAACTTACTATCACTGTACAAAGGAATTGTTTTATAGTCATTATAAGCAGATATAATTCAATTTTTTTTTATCTTTAAGCCCAGTGTTGGCAGATATTTCAGCTAGTATTAAATATTTTATAGCATTCACAGTTCTGATCATCTTGTTAGCCACTTTTAACTAGTTAACTTTTTTATGAAGTCTGGAATGTTATCCAACCAGTTAATATTGAGGAAAAATTAGTCTTAATATACCAATGCCTTCGCCCTTTTCAAAGTATTTCTCTTGGTAACTTATAAATTTATTTTAGTGTCTCTTTCACATTTTGAAAAAGACTGCAAAATTTTCTTAAGGAATCATCTTCAGCTGTCTTATTAGTTTTTTTTTTTTTTTTATCATAATCTTATCCACATTTTGAAATTGCAATTTCAATGGCATTTTTTCCAGCTTTGGGAAAAGCCAGAAATAACAGGGAGCCAAATATGAACTGTAAAGGCATTGAGAGTTGTTAGGAAGTTGATGTTGGTTTTACGAAAAGCCAGAAAAGTAGGGAGCCAAATCTGGATTGTATGTGACTTAAGGTAGGGATATTAGTTTTCGGAAAAACAAGGTGCTAAATCTGGACTGTATGGGAACCAAGAAACTTTAGGGATGTAATGTTTGCTTTGAGAAAAGCCATAAAAAGCTGGGTGGGTGATAAACCAGGATATTATAGGAGCTGACAAACCCATGTAATACAATGTTTTACAAAAAAAAAATAAAACACCTGCACAAGAATGCAACAATTGCACACTACACTATCTCATATAATGATATTTCATTGCTAGCTGAATAAAATTAACTGGAGATTTTGTTTATATATTTGCAGTAAGGTACTTTCTGATTAATTGATAAGTTACTAAATGCTGTGTGTCAGGTTCTTGGGATATAGTTGGACATTCTCTGGGCAGATTTTGTATCTGCATTGGAAATGTCATTTACCTGCTTACTTTGCAAATATTTAATGTGTTTGGATCTTGAATGTTTTTCTTTTCATTTTCTCTTTCAGTATTGTCCTGAAGGGGAGCTTTTTGATTATGTGGTTGCCAAAGATAAACTGACAGAAAAAGAAGCACAGTATTTCTTTCATCAGATTGTCTCAGCAGTAGCTTACATTCACTTCAAAGGATATGCTCACAGAGATTTGAAACCAGTAAGTCATAATTAAAAATAAAGAGCCATCAATATTTGCTTTTTTTTTTTTTTTAACGCCTTCCCCAACTTTGATATTTTTTTTCTGTCATGTTTTTCTGCTACAGGTTGCTTATTAGATATTTTTTCTTGTAAGATTGATGTAAAATTTTTCACCAGTATCTTTTTGCACAATGTCAGTTTTTGAAGTTTTTATTAAAATGTTCCTCTGATGAATTACCTGAAACTAAACGAGCACAAAGCTTTGTCTATAGATGGCCTTTTGCAATGTGGAAAAATATGCATGTGAGAGTGTGATCTTTTATAATTTCATTGGTTAAGTGATAATGCCACTAATATGGGTTAGTGGGGGTGAAAGAAAATGAAAAGACTTTACAGAAAACCAATTCTAAACAAGGAATAAATTAATGTGGGAGATAATGTTGCAAAAAATGTGAAAAATGAAAATCACTGCTGACAATGAATGACAACTGAAAAAGTATGTTATTGTAATTTAGGCTTTAACATCAATTTTTTTTTATACAAAGAAAAAGAAAAAACTAAATAAACAGTAACAATGAACCTGTTAAAATAATTTATTGGCTAAAATAAATTTATCATAAAAAAATGGCTAGAAGCAACTTTTCAGACATGAAAAATATTCAACAATGACACAAAAAAAAATACTGTTTTAAAAATGAACAATAAATTAATGATTTTTTGTCAATCAACTTTCCTACTTTGTAGGGATGTTCATAGATTTGCAATATCTAAGGTTTAAAGGGTATTTCTAAAAATAAAAAAAACTCTTTCTTAAAGCTTTAGACTTTGGTATATTTAAAACTGAGTTTATACTGACTGAAAAAGATTTTGTTTTCAGTAAATGCAAAGACGTCTGTCATTTGAGACATTTGTAAACAAAAGTTAATTCTCCATTTTAAAAAATCTTGCAAAAATAAAATATACTTTTTTCAAAGGTTATTTGAAAAAAATTAGGAAATTTAAAGTTTACTTAATCTAATTTGAAGCAAACATTACTTATTTTTTTTACCATAAAATATGTAGTAGAAAATAAGAGAAGCATTTCCTAATCAGGGTAACTTGTTTGATTGATGGCTAAGATTAGGAGACTGATGAACAGATGTTACTTAAATTTTACGAATTTTAAGTGAACTTATTTGATTACCCCATAATTTTTTACAAATTAATAAATATTTTAAGCAATCTCATATTTTATTAATTTATGAGTACTTTAGCTTACGTTTCAAGATACTTTCTGAAAAAATAATTAAAAAAAAATTTTAAATACTGTCCCCATAAAATAAATCTAAAATTTCATAACTGAGATAATATAAAAATTAATATGACAAAATTTCATAAGAGGTACCCATAATTTTTATGTGCATTTCTTAGGAAATTTTATGGTATTTTATTAATTTTTATATTATCAGAGTTATGAAATTTTAAACAACTTTTAAAAAGTGTGACTTTTTAATGGTAATGAAATGTTTGAACATCTGTATACATATAATATTAATAAAAAAAGAGGCAGGTTTATACACATCCAGAAATCATGTAAAATTCTATTTTTTAAATGCTAGTCACTTAAAGATAAGCTCTTAGATTTATGATTAGTAAGTTTTGCTTAATAACAGTAATTCCTAAAAGTTACATTTCAACTGAATTTTAAAATATTTAACAATTCTATAAAATATTGTAATTAAAATTGTAAGAAAAAAAAACAATTCTTGTAATAAATTCATTTTTCATTAGAAATTTCATTTTCTTTTGCTTCAGAGTATACTATCCTTAAATATATATATATTCATAAAAGCAATTAAAGGCTTTTTTAATTAAATACTCTCTGAGACTTACTGGGTTTTGTATTTTACAATTCAAAGCAGATTTTCAGTAACTGATCATTTGAATTCTTCAGACTTTTGCTTTTTAACTAATATAATCAATAAAAATTACAATTTTGAATTTCTTTAGTTTTCATAAAATAAAGTAAGGGAGTAACAGATGCTAAAATTTTTTTTGCCTAGACTTTCTTGAAAGAAAATTTCTAAAATAATTCCATTCATTTGTGAATATGTTCTGAAAGTTTCATTAAAATCTAATAATCTGCTAATTTTTTGATTTTTTGCAAGAATTTCCAAGTCAATGTAACTTTCATTTGAAAAAGATGCTAAAATTTGTTATTTTATAGTCCATCTGCTGAATCAAGAAAAACAAGATTTTTTTTATAAAAATTTCGAATGTTTTAAAAAGTATAAAATAAATTTTCTAAAAAAAAAAAAAAAAAAAAACACTTTGGTCTTTCCTCTTAATAATAACAACGTAAAGACTTTTACGATAAAACTTAGTTTCCGTCTAGTTTGAGGTATTTTTTCATCATAGTATATCATTTCGTATATAAGGGAGCCAACTCTAGTCAGAATTTTTCGCATTTATGTCCCTTGATTTTGCTAATCGTTGTATTGTTATTGTGCAAGTCAATTTATAGTTTGCTTCTTAAGATGACGAAATGTCTCTTTCCGTTTGGGGGAGAGAGAGAATTTACCTAAATGCTGGGCGGATTAGTATATAGCATCAGAATTCGTTGCAGCATTGTGTAGGTCTGCAATTGGATGGCTATTTTAAATTTCAATTGATTCTACTTAACAAAAGTGAATATTTAATGTTTTATGAGTTTGCTGGATAGACAGTTATAGAAAATCCTTAGGTATTTCTGACATTTGGAATATGGATTTATAGTAACACACGGTCATAGTTCTACTACTACTATAAAAGGTAATGCAGTGTTGTGGGAAAATTGTGAAGTATTGTTTAACTACTTTAAATGTATTAATTGTAATATGGGAACCTCCTTGATGTTATAGGATTTTTTAGTAAAATTTTTCAGTTAAAGAATTTGCATTGATAAGCCAACTGTTAGTGTGTTTTGTATTACTGCCCATTTTTAATAAAAAAAATGCATCTTGTATTTAAAAAAAATCTCATGATTTTTCATTTCCAGTACTTTAAAGACAATTTTTTTTTTCCTCCATGCTATCAAAATTTTTTCTATTTTTAACTCACAGGAGAACATTTTACTTGATGAGAATCACAATGTCAAAATTATTGATTTTGGTTTGTGTGCAAAACCAAAGGTAAGGATGACAATTATTTGTTTCTGTTACTTTATTGAAGAAATTAGATTTTGTCTTGTGTTTTGAATCTCAATCTTGAGAGATTTTTATCATAGTATTTTTCTGATTAACTCAAAGTTAATTAATTGTTCTTGAAATTGAGATTTTTCCATTGTTTTGAAAGTTTGCAACAGTAGCTTCATGTAAATAACTGTAATTTATAAACTAATAATTCGATTTGGCCCAAATTTTGTCATGTGCCGTTTGAAGGTTAGTACTTCATAAAAATCATATGAATTTTTTATTAGTAGTGCCATCTATATGTCAGATCCAGGACTCATTGAGTGATATGTTTCACACACACACGCACACACACACAAATATATGTGCTATATTTATAGGTACAAGTGCTCCATTTCAGTGATAGTGTGTGTAAATATAAGAGTGGACACTAGAGTCAGTATTGAGTGACAAGTCTTTCATGTCATCTTCAATCCATCATCTTTGAAGATTGAAGTATGAAAACACTGAAATATTGTCTGCTGTAAAGAATAATTTTGTTAATCCTAGAGAAAATTTTAATAAATTATTTGTGCAGATACTTTTCTGTGGTTTAATAAAATAAATGAACTTGTAGTGGTGGTGGGAGGTTTCATGACAAATATAATTTCACAATCTCTCCTGATGTCACAGGTTAATGTTGGAACCTTAGTTAAAACCTGAATTTTAAATGTTGATTTCCAAGTTAGAAGATTGATGCAACACAACACATATTTAAAAACATTATAGAATTTCTAGGTTATCATTATTTACACTATTTACATATGGACCATTGTTCACATTTTGTTGTTATCATAATGTTTTGGTTGTTATATTATCTGGCTTTCATCAGGTGTATGTCAATTCTCATAACCTAGAAGGAATTTTGAAGTGTACCTTTTCAGAATTACTATGAATTTGGTGACATAGTAATTCTGAGTTCAATCCCTGGGCTGGGCAATGTATATTTGGACTCGGTGGAAAAAGTGTGAGCAATACTAAAAATAAGAAATAGAAAAGATATTCCTAGATATTGGCAGTGGAACAAGAACAATCTACCCCTGTAGATTAAATAAAGGATCAATTTGGAATTCCCTTAAGTTAATGGAATGGCAGACACTGAGACACTGTGAGAACAACAACAAAGATGAGGATGTTAATAGTATTAAATAATTAATATTTAGGAAAAGCATGTTTTTTTTTTTTTTTGCTCTTGATCTTTTCAGTATGGGAAACTTGTTTATCTTCTCTAACTACTTGAGCAATTCCACTGGCTGTTATCATGAGACAAAAGCACCTCTATTTATAATCAGGTTGACACAGGTCATGATATTTAGCTGTGTTATACCTGTTTTGTTTAGCAATTAAATTTAGACACTTATTCAGTTTTTATTAAATTATTGTTGTACTACAAGTTTGGCACAATGGTCAATCAGTTACTTAATTGCCATTGTGATATATGTTTAGGTGATCGTCTGATATATGCTTAGTTGACTGTCTAGGCAGAAGATTTTCTCACAGTATGTTGCCATTTATTTTGTGGTAAACTGGTTTCAAACCAAGGCTATAGAACCCAATCTGTACTGCTATTCAACCCATAGATAGAGGGAGAAGAGATGGATTAATACCTTTCCCCGAGGGCATTTGTGCATAAGTGAATGCAATGAATTCAACTGGAATTTGGACTCACAATGAGTATTCAATGTTAACTTTTTAGCAATAATTGTTCCACTAGTGGGACATATTTTAAGATATATTTTTTGTTAAGAGGAGCATTAATTTTTATTGATATTATAAACAAAGGAACAAGTTTCAAGAAGACTGAAGCTGGTGATTGACATTGCATTTAAATTTTTGAAGATTTTTAAAGGGAAATTACTCACTGAAAAATATTAGGAGTTATTTCCCTTGTGTATCAGAACTACATCTCTTCAATATGAAGAGAGAACATGAAATTATTTGGTGAAACATTTTTCAAGAATTGTTTAAGAGTCGTAAGCAACTATAAAAACCAGTACTGATGGTTTTATAGAAGTAAATATACCAGTAAAGATAAGTTTGAAAGATGTGACAGTATTGTGAGCTCTCATATTCCAGGGAGGAATGGATCATCATTTATATACACCATGTGGTAGTGCTGCTTATGCTGCTCCAGAACTGGTTTCTGGAAAGGAATATCTTGGGGATATGGTAAGTAACTCTTGAAATATTTGAAAATATTTTCACTATAGGCAATTATAAAAGTATAATATTATATTTTTGCATCAATAAGATGGATAATTTAAAATTTTTTATATCATATTTTTTGTACCATTAAATGTTTCAGTTTAAACATTTTGTATTTAACACTGGCCCATTGTATGCTGGCAGTGTAATAGTGTTTTTTCTGCTTCCTATAGTCTAGTAAATACTATCAAACTATATTTATTATAGAAAATAAAGAAAACCATATTTAAAACAAAGCTATTATGTGTCATAACACTTTTGTGTGATTGTTTTTTTTTTTCTTTAGTAAGTGCATATTTTCATTGAATTATTTCTTTATATTTTGTATTGCATGTTTGGCTTGGCTAAGGAAATTTAAGTAACGTTGTAAATAAAAAGAAATATATATTTTCATAGTGTTACCAATGGAAAAAGTTTAGGAATCTCTGCTTTTAACAAGAAAACATAGCTGACTCTTTTGTATGTTTGAAATTGATATCTTGGGAAATCCTGTTAAAAAATATTAAAGGGCTTGTATCTAGAGTGTCTAAGATAAATTTATTATCATTTTTAATTTTTAAATAAATTCAGCTATGCATTCTCAAATTTGATTAATAAATTTTTATTTATTTCATATGAATAGTTAAAAAAAAAATCTTTGTTTTAAATGACTGCAGAGTGGACAATGTAGCTGGAAAATATCCTTGTCTTATTTAACCTAACTTATAAGTTTGTATAAGATGTCAATATATCAAATTTAGTTGCTCTAGAATGAATAATCTCAGGCATGGCTTTAAAAAATTGTGAAAATATGACGATTATTATTTTTAAAAAAATGTTCATCTTTTTGTCATGTTTTAGGCTGATGTATGGAGTATGGGTGTACTTCTTTATGCTCTTCTGTGTGGTTATCTCCCATTTGACGATGACAGTATTACAGTATTGTGCAAAAAAATCAATGTAAGTAACTAAAAAAATTATTTATTTTAAAGAAGCATCAAAATATTTGAATAAGAATTTTTTTTCATAAGGAAAAAAAAAATTGTTTAACAGACAATTTTCACACACAAGAGGCTGAGTAACAGTGAAAAAACTGAAAAGCAGACTCGACTATATAGGTTATCAATATCTGAATGTTTAAGGAACAAACTATTTAATGTATTCATTATGTCAATACAAAATCAGGTATAGTTTTTACAGTGACTTACACTCTGCATCTGTTTGTTACAATTGCATTTTCTTTAATAATATAAAGTAACAATTGTAAAAAAAAATATTAAAAACTAGTTTACAACTGAAGCTATAACTTCAAATACTTGTTGATAAGAATACTTAGTATATTTTCTAATGTAAATAATTTAATGAAATTCTTAAAAACATGTATTTCTTCACAAAAAAGAAAACATTTATGACAAAAAAGTGGAATAAAAAAATATATTACTTTTAAGTGATAATACTGAAATATTATGCTCATGAGTCTGATAACTTGTTAGTCAGAGGGGCATCACATGTACTGTGGATGCAGTAGAAGTGGTGTATCTTGAACAAGATAGCCTGATAGGACCCAACCCTCTCCAGGTTAGTTTGAATTCAGTTTTGCTTCTCCTAGACTGGTTGCCACCCAAGACACCCAGTCTGTTCTGCTATTTACCCATAGCTGGTGGGTGGAGAAGAGATGGATTCATACTTTTCTCAAGGGTATAAGTGAATGTAATGAATTTGAACTTGACTCTCCGATTTCTCAATCCAAGATGCAGTCCATTACTCCTCTGTGCCTGATTTATAATAAAGATTAAAAACACCTAAACTGGCTTACCATGAATTTGTGAGACAAGTGATATTTGCTAAGCTAATTACAGTTAGTTTGAGAAGCTGTTATTTTTCTGCCAATTCACATATTGTTTTTGGTGCCTGATTTATATTGAGACTAATCCAGAAAGATTTTTTGCCTACCCATCGTATTAGGACTGTAATTTACAAATTGTAGGCAGAATGGGTCAAAGATTGGAAGATCAAACATCATGAACCCGCCAGTATTTGCAAGGGAAAGACAATTTACTTAATTTGTGCCTGGTCTTATACCCTGGATATGTTCACGGTACTGAGCAAGGCTAATACTGATTATCACTTGAAAATTTTGGAATCTCTATATATTAAGTTTTACTAACCATCTCTATGTAAGCAGGAGTGGTTGATGGGCTTAAAGATAATTAGCCTTTAATGTTAATTTTCTTTTTCTTTTCTTTTTTTGTGTATAACAACAGACTGAGGTTGTCTAATTTTTACTCACTGTTCTGATGATAGAGGATAGAAAAACTGGTTTTGCTGTTTTTAATTATTTTGAGTTTTACTATTTCATGGTAATATTTTGTTGTTACTGCGTTTTTTTGTTCTGAAATGCATTTTAATATATCTGCTTTTATTGCGCTAATAAAATTTTGTACCACTGTGAAAGTATTTCTTTGATTATGTTTAGGTAATAAACCAGATTTTAACAGAATCTGTAAAAGATATTTTCTTTTTAAATTTAACAATTGTAAAATAATCAAAATTAAGATTTACCTGCATTTTGTCGATAATTTTAAAAAGTATTTGGTATTTCATTTATGAATGGGTTACAAATCTTTTTAGAAACAGTTTATCATTGTTGCCATTGAATGTATTCTTAAATCAGATTTTAATTTGTTAGGTGCAATTTACAAGGCCTTTTGTATAGGAAAATCTGGTTCTATAGTGTTTATTGTATTTACAATTTTATCACATCACCTTTTTATATTTTTTTGAAATGGAAGTTTCAACTTTTGTTTTATACATTTACATACTCAGTTAGCTTAGCACCTTTGCCATATTTTCAAGCTCTGTTTTTCAAATATTTCTCTAAACAAGAGGGCTTATTCACTTTTATAAGGAGGGTCTATACAGTGATTTTTTTTTTTTACTTGCTAACTTAGAGATAGTAATTTTTTTCCAACACACTGACATGTGTTGAAATCCTCACAGTATTTAAACTGCATCTAGAGATTATATGCAAAAGAGGTATTGTCAAATATTTTATGTAAAATTCATAGATATGTGTTATCCAATGAAATAATTAGTACTATTATGTATAGCGAGTAAGCATGAAAGCAATTAAGTCCCACTTTTCAGTTTCAGATTGATATTTAGTATTTATTCAGTAATTATAGCAATTTGCAATGTCAAGAAATTATTTGTAAGAACTAAAATTAAGTATTCTGGATCGTAAAAAAAGAACAAAACTAACAATGAATGAAGAACTATATAATCAAAGAAATTAGCAAAGGAAAGTCTTTGCTTCAAATTTCTAAGGATTTGAAAAGGGATCATCGAACAATCAAGAAAATGTCAAATGGGAATTCAACCAAGGAAAAAAAAAGTCTCAGGCTAAATTCAGGAATTTAACAAAGCGATATCTATCACATATCCGAAGAGAATTAATAAGAAACCCAAATGCGTCAAGTGCATTCATATTTGAGGCCACTGGAGCCTCATTTGGTGTCAAGGAAAACAAGGTGTAAAGCATTAAGGAAGTTTGCTGATGTAAAAAATCAAATAAAGAAACCCATTTTAACAAAAAACATAAGGGAAGAAGATTGCAGTGGGCAAAAAAATACATGAAAACTGATTTCAGTAAAGTGCTTTTTACAGACAAATCAAGGATCACCCTCGATGAGCCCGATGGATGGGCTCAAGGATGGGTTTGCAAGCAACATGATTCGAGAAAATTTTTTAAATGCCAACAAGGCGGCAGTGAGATCATGATATGGACTGGGATTATTGGTAATGAGCTCGTGGGTACATTTAAATTGAAAGACGGAGTTAAAATGAATTCCAAAAGTGATTTTCTAGAGCAATATTTCTTTGAATGGTTTGATAACCACTCTTTAACCAAGTGTAGATCTATGATCTTTATGCAAGACAATGCACCAAGTCATGCATCAAAGTTTACTAAATCCTGGTTGAAAGAAAAGGGATTTGTTGAAGATTCTCTTATGAACTGGCCTTCAAATAGTTGTGACTTGAATTCCATTGAGAACTTGTGGAGCATCCTCAAGAGATATTTATTTTAATGGAAGGCAATTCAACAGCAAGTGTGACCTCTGGGAGGCAGTTAAAATTACTGCAAACAACTTACCAGCTGCTAAAATTGCAAACCTAACATTAGATGTTGGCAATAGGCTGCTAAGAGTTATTGAAAAGAAAGGAGCATTTGTGCAATAAATTTTAGAAGGTTCTTATTATTTTTTGTTAATATATCTTTTATTCTTAAAATAAAATGTTTTTTAATGTTTTTCCTTTAAGAAATTGATGAATTTGTTCTAAAATCTTTTCATATTTTTTTTACATTAGTTTTACAAGGCATAATAATGTAAAAGTATCAAAATAAATAGTTGCAAATAAACTACTGACAGTCAAATTAGTCTGTTTTGTTAACTTAGTAAATTTTTTTTTCCAACCAAAAACAATAATTTTCTCTATCAATGTATATCTAAGTTAATAATATTGAGTAGAATCTAAACAGCATCATAATAGGACTTTTAACATTAAAAACACAACTCTTTATACCAATTCATAACTTGCATATAATCTCTAGACACATTTTAGTATTATTGAAGTTATCACTAACATTTTTGCTTGGATTTACAAACTCTTTGTTCAATTTCACAAACCAATTGATGAAACATGAATAAGCTGATTTGTTGAGAAAAATACTTTTACAAAAACCCTACTTTGTGGTTGAATAATTTCTTTCATTAATTTTATAGAACTTCATGATAAACAATATTTTAATAAAATCTATTTTTTTCCTTTTTAACAACAAAGAATAAATTCTTAGTTTCTTACTTTTGCGCATGCAGCATGCAAGTTATGCGTAAATATTTCTTTCTGGATCCAAATTTTAACTTTTTAAAAAGTTTGGCCTTGTTAATTATATTGCTTAAACTGCAACCAGTTAAGTAAAATAGAAGTAACTTAGGAAATGCTTTAGGAAGGTCAATCTCTCTTTGTTGAAAAGTGTGTATGCAGAGGGGATGTTTGTTCCCTAGTATAGTCTTTGCAGAAAGGAGACTAATAATGTAGGAGACTAATTTTGTATGTTAAATAATAAAACTTAATTTAAAAAACAAAAAAACAAAAAAAAAAGAAAATGAATGAAATTTAATGTATTCAGCTACACACCTTAGTAAAGCCAACTGTACTTTGTACCCCTTACCTGTTTGCACTTCTCTCCACCAAATTTGGTTTCGATCAGTCAATGTATGGCTATTTTAGAGGGTGTGATTGACAGACTAACAGAAGTCACAGAATTTTATATACATATAGATAGATGTTTCTGTTTATATTATTACGTTTATAAAGATTTTAACTAACACTGGAATATGTAATAAAACCAAATTAAGTTTTCTTTGTACATTATTTTAAGCGCATATTTGCCAAAGTATACAATTTAATCATTTTTATAAATATACAGAGCAGGCTGTACCATGTCATCATCTTTGCATTGCATTATGTAACAGTTGCCTTTCTTTTTATTTTTATTTTTCCATTTCTAGTCTGGTAAGTACTCCACACCGCCATGGTTGTCTGCAGAGAGTGTAGAGATCATAGACCAACTGTTGCAAGTCAACCCCATGCGAAGAATCTCTATGAGACATCTTTTGAACCATCCTTGGGTTTGTCAAAGTGGCCAACCTGTTAACTGGAAACCCTGCCCCACTGTAAGTAGTGTACTACTTTTAAAATTATTAATTAAAATTAGCCAAAATAGTGCTTATATTCTACATTAAACGAAATTTAAAGAATTCTCTTCTCATAAAAAAAGTATTGATGAACAAATTCGTCTCTTAAAACGCGGTGTAAATTTTCAATCTATAGTTGGCACCTTAATTGCATAATTATAACTTATTTTATTAAAATTCCAGATGCAAGGGGAGTAATTCTTGATTTCTTTTTTTTTTACCTCCCTTAGTAACTTATATGCTTATAATCTTAGAAATTTTGTAAATTGCTTTTCTGTATTTTGTTATTTTTCTTTTAGTCTACTTTATATTTGTTTTAATTAAAACATTCTAACAAAAGGACAATTGATATTCTAGAGTTTTATTTATTTTCAGGAACTTGATGAGGACTGTGTAATTGAACTTGCAGTGTTTAATGGTACTACAAGAACTAGAATGATTAACATGATAAAAGAGGTAAAATTGTACTCATCTTGAAATAAGTCATCTTAATTCATTCTCTGATTCTTAAATGTTATTGTCAATTGATAACTATAGTATTAAAAATATATATATTATAATTGCCAATACTCTTGATATTTACTCAGATTTTATTAATGAAGCTCATAATATGCTGTTTTTTTCCCTTATTGCCTGAAAAACAGACCTTACCAAACATTTTATATTAATGGAAACTTGAAGATCAAGTCTTTTCATTATATTTACTTTATGAAATTCTCAGTATAAAAAAAGAGCCAGGTTAAAGATATAGATTTTTGGAATGGTCATGTTTTTCTCAAGATATGTTGATAAAGTATATTTACCCCTTTTTCCTTCTCCTCTTTTCTCAATAGTCTTAATGCTATTTGAGGATTAATATTGTCTATTAGATTATAATGAAAGAGGCTTGCACAGAAATCATTCTTTTTCAGTATCATAATAGGATTAGATATAGTTGGGATAAATGTTGAATCAATAAAAACATTTTTAGCAACAATTTTGTTGTGACTGTAGATTTTATAGTCATATTTTATTTTTGTCTTATTTTTTTTTTAATTATTTTTTCCAGTTTTGGTATACTTTAAATTCTGGTTGTTTTTCAAAGTTAAAACTTAGCCTCCTGTAACTGGTTCACCCACCTCAGCTGCTAACATTGTTTTCCTAGGTTTTATTCAATTTTACTGTTTATATTTTGAAATCACTTCTTATAATAGTTAACCTTTAATTTTAATTGTATTTTTGTAAAATAAATGCATTATTACTCAAAGAATTAGCGTTTTCCCCATAATATATTAAATATTCTGTGCAAAATGTGTATATGTTGTTTCAGTGTATAATACTTTAAAAGATTATACTGTGTTTGGCCAAAATACATCCCACATAATGGTAAGACATTAGTGGCAATAACTTTTTCATCTAGCTAATGTCTTACCATTATGTAGGAGCTATTTCTGCTGCAGCCTGTATAAGCTGATCATATACTTAACTCCTGTTTAATTATGTATCAAAAAAATAAAGATTTGTTTGGCTGGGGTTAAAAGGAGCAAAAAGTGAGACTAAAGATAAATGTACAAACACTAGATTTTCTGGGATCATTTTTTGATTTATCAAATGTATTCGTCATGCATAGAAATAAATTCAAGCACAACTTTGATCTAAACAATGCCACACTTAAAAAAGAAAGTAACATACTTAGATAATTCTTGTTGAATACCGCTGTTGAATTCTACCAAAATATAATTCTGTACTCCAGATATTTTAAAAATATCTCTGCTCCTAAAATACTTTTATCCCAAGCTAACAAACATGACTCCTAGACTGGTGTATATTTATGAGCATTTTGAAATTTAAAAACTTTAAAAACTAACAACATTTTTATTTTTGTTTATAAATACTTGTTGCAGAATAAAATCTTTACATTCTGTGTCTGGTAACTTGAAAACTTTATTTGATTTTTTTTCTTTTCTTTCTTTTTTTTTTTTTTTTTTTTAACTTGTTTCAAAATTTGCTATTTCTAAAGCATGGAAAAGCAAATATTTTCTTCTATTTTAACCGTACCCACGTCTATTGAACAGGTTAAGAGGCTCATCCCTTGTTCCCTGTTTAGGATGTGGTTTCCGGCTTTCTCTTTTCCAATCTTTTCACTATTATGTAGCCCCCTGCACATCAGTGGTGTTACCGCCTTGCTCGGGGTGATACGATTAAAAAAAAAATACAGGGCATGATGGATAAATTGTTGTTTAAATTACACAGAAATGAAAATAACATTGTTATCTCATTTTAACATATATTTACCAAAATTACACAAAAATATCTTGAAATACTAGAGTAAATTTATTCAATAAAATCATCATTTGCTTCAATCATAGCCTCTAGACAACTTTGGAATCTCTTGCAAATCTTTTGGGTAATCTTCTTCTTGCCTTCAGTTTATCTTTGGTGCTTCAAGGAGTTTAGTGTTTTCTTGCTCAACTGTTCCCCAGACATAATGATCAAGGGTGTTTCAGTCTGGAGAGTTAGGTGGTAAGGAGTAATGTGGTTACAGAAATGGTCTGACAGCCATGACTGGGTTCTTCTACTTGTGTGGTATGGTGCAGGGTCCTGTTGATAGACATAAGGTCTTCTAGTAGTCACCCTCTTGACCCAAAGCAACACTGCTTCCTCAAGACACTTGATGTAGGCATGTGTGTTCAGAACGATCTGAGTGATCACCATTAGACTCATCCAACTCTAGCTCAATCCTTTGCACTGTCATCAGGTTGACATCCCAATGCTCTGAAATATCAGAGCTCCTGGCGTCAATGCTAAACAGTAGAGCATGCTGTTTTAAAATTTCTGGTAGAGTGAACTGTGTCATGGTGCTCCTTTTCTCACAGACGGTGCCCAACTGACCCTACCATACTGTGCAGTTATCAAAATCAAACCACACATGCACAAAATTAAAATATAAAATAGCGACAATTTACACATCGCACTTTTTTATAGTGGTCTTCCAACTGAAGTTTTGCTTTTTGCTGTCACATCCCAGAAATAAACAATTCCTGTTTTCCTTATTAATGGTCTCAAGATTAATGTTAATGGCAGTTCAGGTCTATCAAAGAAAATCTGTAAGATGCTTTCTTTAAGTGAAAAATTACAGTTCTTGACTTAAGATCTGATGGTATAAATGGATCTGTATATGTCGCATACCTTTTAAGTTTTATTTGAAAGTATTGTTATAATTATTTGCTCCTATTATTAGTTAGTCTTTTTTTGTCCGTTAATTATATATTAAAATTTATCATAAATACATAGTATAGGAAAAAAAACACAGGACGTCTCAGTTTCATTGCTATTTACTGTTTCAGGCATCTGCTGGGGGTTCTTGGAACAAATGTCACATGGAATTTTTTTTACAGTAGTCCCCCTTGAGTACTGTAAAAATTTTGTTTTTCTTTTTACAACTCTTGCAAAAATATATTTTCGTTGCTGGGAAAAATGCAAGTTATTTTTCTTTCTTCAATTAAAAGAGCCCGATTCTGACATTTATCTCTTGAGCATGATCCTCTTTAATTCGTAATCAGTCGTTCATTGATTTGTGAAGACTTTTCTAGACTTTTATGAATGTTTACATTGGTATACTTTCACTTGGGACGCAGTTTCTATTTGTGTACTTTTGGAACTTAACAGAATAAAACATTAAAAAATAAACCCAGAAGTCCTTGAGGATTGCCTAAAAGTTCCAAACTTGTTTTCATGTCAGTAGGTCATTCATACTTCCTCTCTTACATATGCTATTTGTATTATTTAAGCTCTTGAAATAAACAACTATGATCTGTGACGATGGCCTTCCAGAGTACAGAGCTGGAATTGTCTTGTCAGGGTGAAGTGTTTGCTGTGGCAGGTGATGGGCAGCAGTATCTGGAGTGAAATGAAAAAAAAAAAGAAATTTACAGAGTTATCTTTAAGCAATTAAAATTGCTCATGTGGAATGAATATAAAAACAGAAGAGCAAACAGTTTAATCTGTGAGCACATGTTTATTTTATTGCTGGCTAATCTCTTGTGGAAGATGAACAAATTTTTTAATTATTTTGTGTGAATAGGATGTTTTATTTTTTTTCTTTTTGATATAGTTTTCCATTTTTTAAAGGTAAAAATAACTTAAAAATGAAATGAAAACATTTAAAAATTGAGAAAACTTACATAAAATGTTTATCTAATTTAACTGTATAGACTGATAAGTGTGATAATTATTTAAATTTTATTTTTTGTTTAAAAAAAAATAAACAAATTATATAAAATCTGAAAATGCTTTTGATCATTTAAAATGTTAAGCAACATTATTAATGAAGTTATTTATAAATATTTTTGCTGGAGTACAAAGTTTTATTAGAGCAATAAAAGCAGACCTTTTAAATGATCATTCTTAACAAAAAAGAAAATATCTAGCAAATATATGTATTAATGTAAATTGGTGATATTAAAATATAACAATTAAAAACGAACAGTTTATTGGTCCTCTCTCATAGCAAAAATTGGGAATAAAAAAGGCATGTATGCAGTAACTAAAAGATATACAACTCCAAACTAATGTTATATGCAAACAAAAAAAAATATCAAAAGCTAATTATCTTTAAGTTTATCAGCCACTCCTGCTTACAAAGAAATTGTTTGTAGGACTTAATACATACTGATTTCAAAACTTTCAAGTGATAATCAATATTAGCCTAGCTTGACATGGGGAACATGTCTTGGCTATAAGATTGCTTGATTTGAATCAGATGTTCAGTTTTTGCTGAATTATACATTAACACACCTAAGTAAATTATCCGTCTTTCTTTTGCAAATATTGACTTGTATGCATCAGTTATGCATGCCTCCAACCTTTTGACTTGTTTTGCTTAGATAGTCAGCATCACATATATCTATATATATAAAAGGCAATCTGTGAGTATGTGTGTGACTGTTCCCTATGTACGCCTACATTTTTTAAGCTACACATTCGAACTTTCTTGGGACACATATCTTCAGGGAAGCCAGGTCGACACATACTTTTTGAGTTTAAGTTCAGCAAATCTTCCCTTTAGCACTTTTTGGCCAATGGTGCAGATTGTTTACATTTGCTCTGTAAAACATCTAAGATCTAACATGGCTGCTAGATTACTTCACAGATATCAAATCGCATGTATCAAATGTGACTAAAATATTTTTTATTAAAAAAAAAAAAATGAGCCTTTATAATTAATTTTAATTTCGATGTTTTAAAAATTCATTTAGTCAACAAAACATGTAAATATTTTTCCCAATCTCATGCAAAACATCACATCACATTTATGCAAAACAAAAAAAAAATTTTTTTTTCTCCTACTACTAAAATGTTCTGAGTTGCACGGGCAATGCCGGGCTATGATGCTAGTTATTTATAAATGGTAAAATAGTTTAACTAGAATATTTTACAATCTGTCAGAACATCTTCCAAGTTTCTCTAATGTAGATTCCCAATTCAGTCAGTTGAGTGCCATACGTGATACACGCTTGGGCGATCATGTCTCAACAGAGACATGACTGACTGGGCAGAAGATTATCCCGCAGTAGGTTGCCATTTCTTTCTGTGGTAGACTGGTTGCCGACCAAAGCTATAGAACCCAATCTGTCCTGTTATTTAACCCATAACTGGAAGGAATAGGCGGATTAATACCTTCCCCAAGGGTATTTGTGCGTAAGTGAATGCAATGAATTCAGCTGGAATTCAAACTCGGCTCCCCGATTTCTCGTTCCGAGCTGATATCCAATGCACCACAATGCACATCCCAATTAGTTGGACAATAAATATGACTCAAAGAGCTAAGATCCTACAACCTTCAGATAATGGCATCATCTTTATATGTCATGTCGCTTCAGGATATAGGCGATTATGGACTGCCATTTACGCCTATCCCTTATTGCGCTTAACACTTTTCCTCTTGGTATCTCTCCCAAACCTTACTCCACCATTCACTTGCTAAAGCCTATCAAGTATGTCTTGCATTGCTTTCCCTCTATCTGTCCCATGAGTATTAGATTCTCCAAGCCTTCCTTCCTCATAATGTATTCTAGAAACTTCAGTTGTTTCTTTCTGAGGTTAAGCATAAGTTCCCTTTCTGTTTGCATCCTCTTCAAAACTTTGTTGTTGCTCACATGTTTGGACTATGGTATCCTCAGCATCCTTCTGTAGAACCACATTTCTGTTACTTCAAGTCTTTCCTTCATCTTTGATGAGTGTGTCAAGCATTTGCTGCCATATAAGAGGACATATATCACAGATCAGTCTAGTACTTTGTTTTCAATGAAATCTTCCTATCTCTTGATACTCTGTTTAGCTTTTTGAAATGTCTCCTTGGCTATGCAATGCACCTTCTTAATCTCAAGTGTCACACTTTGCAGGTATTTCCGCATCTGCTTGATTTTAGTATTCCTGACCTGTAATCTAAAATAACCACTTGTAATCAAAGAAAATCATTACTCAACCATTCCTCTGATACCCAGTGATAGGTAAATATAGGTTGACCATTGACTGTGGTTTGAGAAGTTTGCATCTTTCTCATTGGGACTAGTGGTCATGAAAGCCAGAATTTTGAAGGCTGATTTTTATGGTAGGCTGGCAAAACAGGCTTCCTTACATGGAAGATTGATGCAACATTAATCTTTCTTGGTTCTGTTATGGATTAGAGATCAGCTAAGTATTTATTTTGTATTTTTCCCTTACTGGGAAATATGTTAGATTTTATTTTGGGATTTGTTTTAATAAAAACTTAAAACTTTTAATTAAACATTATCATCATGATCATTATTGTAATAAGAATTACAAAAGATCCTGAGTCTTCCATTGACACGTGATTTTTTTTACAAGTCTATAACTTAATAAATTCTAAAATGTGCAGTTTTTGAACAAAAATTCTGACTTTGAGTCAAAGAAAACACTTGTTTCAGATATTAGTTCTCTACTTTATAAATGCAGGGTGCGGCAGAAAAATCTCCCACATAATGGTAAGATATTAAGTGATAATGGTGTCTTTATCTAGCTAATGTGAGAGGTATTTCTGCAGCACCCTGTATAAAATTATCATGGAAGAATTAAAAAAAAAAGTTAATTTAATTGTTATTTTCTTTCTTTTTTTTTTTTTCTTTTTTACACCAGAGCTGCCATCCTTTGATTTTCTTCAAAGAAATTCTTTCTCACATCAGTAAAACTTTCAGATTAATTGTTTAAACATGACCTGTAAAGTAATTTGAAAGTAACTCCAATTTAGAAAAATATCTCCAATGTTACTTTACCATCTGTCATTTGTATGGTTAAGTGTACTCAATTTATTTTTGATGTGTTTAAATTTGTAATGCAAAGTATTTAATGAATTCGGCTTATACAGTATCTTTCTTTTATTCTTTTGGCTGCTAAAAGTTTTGAAAATATTTTCAAAAGTAATTTGTTCAGTTAATTTGGTAAAAGTAAAATTATGATTTTAAATTCTGTAATAAAATCTTTTTTAAATGGATGCAAGGCTTATAAACAATAGTGATACACTCTTGTTTCATATTTGCATTTTTGTGTACAGTAGATTAAAGTTTGGTTTATTTAGTTTTATATTTCAAGAAGCAAAAAAGATTGAAGAGGAAAAGTAGATTGTTAAATTTAAATTAATATTTAAAAAAAACAAACAAACCATGAAGCCAAATAGTATATCTGTTAAGTTCTATCAAAATTGGTCAAACAGTTTTAAAATCATATTGTTGTATATGGACACTGATTGATTGCAGTAGAGTTTTTTTTTTTTTTAAATAATGTGACATCAGTGGATATAGTAATCAGCTTTTATTCTCGAACAAGTTGAATCTTGGGGTGGACCACATGACCAGTTACTACTACTTTTTTTGGGGATTGGTGAAAACCTGACTAAATAACTTAGTTACTATTCTTTTGCTAAGGTGACTATTTTTAGTCATGACCCAAGGCCTTTGTGGTGAGAAAATGCTTCTAACTTCCTTGTTACATTAAGTTATTTGTAGTCAGGGATACTTAAGATCTGAGCCAAAAAAGGAAAAAATGAATGGGTAGAAGAATGATTTTTTTTTTTTCTAATCTGTAAAGTTGGTTTAACTACTTGAAATCAGGAAATTTATTTTTTAACTAAGGAGATTGAAATTTGAGATATCTTTTCTGTTGGTTAAGTATACTGAAGAAGTAATTTTTTTTATTAACAATTCCTTAAAAAGAACTGAAAGTATTCTTTGAATTTTTAAAAATTTAGCAATGGAACATATAGTAATTGATATATTTGAATTTATTATGGTTAAAACTTGATTTCTTTAGGATATTTTCTATACCTGTTGATAAAACAGTTTTATCTTTAAGATTTGAGAACTTTGTGCTATATGATATTCTTGATGAAAAATACTTTCCTCTTCATCTCTCTTTCTCTTTTCTTTTCCTCTAGGGCATAGGCAATCATAGTTCTTTGCAGATCCCATTTCTTTACTATTTGTAAATTGTCATGACTCCTTGAGAAAGTAGTTTTTAACTGCCTTTGCAATTTTAAATCCAAAGTATTCCATTAAGACTAGCTGCTACTTATGGCTGAAGAGTATAGTCTATCTTGATATTTAACCCATTGCTGGAAGGGAGAAGAGATGGATTCATGTCTTAAGGTTAGACTAGGTAAAAATTTGAAAGTGAAAGAGGTAATCCAAATCTTTTCCACACTAATAGCCATTACATTCCTGCACCTTCTCTTTTAACATGGTATTATTCTCTTTTCTATTATTTTAACTTGTAATTACATAGCCATGGAAAAAGCAACATTAAAAATGTCGATAGTTGTCTCAATATTTCAAAATTTTAAAAGTTTGGCATTTAGTTTTATTTATCATGGTTGAATGGTACAGACAGTTTTTTTATATTTTTTTCGTATGATTTAGTTGTACTAAATGGGTGTAATCAGTGTTACAGTCTGAGAAAAGGCTTTTAAGATTTCTTGTTTTAGTTTATTATGCTTGAACTAGGTTTGTAAACAATTGCTATTTTGAAATGGATCTTTTAAAACTCTCAATTGCAATTATTTCTGCTTTATTTATAATTCATTGAACTACTCTCCTTGTAAGTAAAGGAAAGGAAATTATGAAACTGAAGAGATTTTGTAGCTTGCTGGAAAAGTTTAAAACCAGTTAATGGAGTTTTGAAATTATATATAAGTACAATTATTTTGTAACATTTTTTTTTTTTTTCATTAAACATATACATATAAGTAAAATGTGTAAACAAAGTAAATGAGTCTCTTGTGGCTAATTTAAAATTTGAAGTACAGTAGACCAGTTGAGTCCCACCCACTCTTTAAGGATTTGGGCTCTGCTATTTAGAGAGATGACTGCGATTATTTTTTAAATCTAAGTGGTTTTCAATACCCTTAGTATTTATATCAATTCCATGTTGTTTTCTAGTATTAGGTTTTCCCTGTGCAAGACTTTGTCTTAAAAAGAATCTTAGCCATAAAAAATATATATATATTTTCAGGCAATTGGGGATAAACCAGGTGTTTCTCATACATTGAATTTGATCTATTCTTCTTTTCTCTGTGTGGAGCATTTTACTCCATGGGTTTCTTTGTTGTTTTTTTTATTCTTATAACAGTATTAATGCAATGGAATTTGGAAAATATATTTACTTTTCTTCCTGAGTTTATATTAATTTTTTTCTATGAAATTAAAAATCATTAATCATATATATATATATATATATTAAATCATTAATCATATATATATATATATATATATATATATATATATATATATATATATAGTTTCAACATTTTTGGCTTTGTCATGTGATTTGTTTTAAAAATGGCATTTCACTGCCTGATGATGGTGTATTGAACACCAAAACTTAATAGCTTTTGACTTGCAGTATGCTATTATTATAACTATATATATATATATATATATATATATATATATATATATATATATACACTTACGGAGTCTAGTTAATTATTATTATATATATATATATATATAAAACCAGAAACAGGGGTTATTCCAACAAGAGATGTCAGTATAGAAGAAAAGTGCAAGAAACCATGAACGTTTTGTTTAAAGTATAGATTTATTGCTGTTATTACTATTATTATTAATATTACTTGCTTTTTGCATGATATATTAAGTGTCCATAATGGTATTTGTGTTGCTTACACATGTTTTGAGTTAAAACTTATGACTTTACACAATGAAATCTGTTTGTTTTCCTAGTGGTGACACAAGAGTAGCTCTGCACAGACATAACATTAAACTAGCCAATAACAGGAAATTGTATGTTTCCCAACATTTACATGAATGTAGTGGAGGTAAATTCAGAGTAATGCCTATCTAACAAAATGCAGATCATGACACGCTCATGATGCATTGAAGAAAAAAGAAAGTAATGCCTGAAGCTCCAATACAAACATTTCAAAGTGTCAATCTAAGAAAAGTGCAGAGGATTCAAAAATAGTTGGATTAGTCTAATGGTGATTACAAAGATGTTTGGCGAGATCATTACTGATGGCAGTGTTATGCCTACATTCATTCTTTCACAGGGCCTCAAACACAACCATCAAGTGCTTTAAGGTGGTAGTGCTGCCCTGGGTCAATAGGGTGGCTGCTGAAAGACCCTATGTCTCTCAACAGGACTCTGCACCATGTCACATAAACAGGAGAACTCATTTAAAAAATACTTTATTTACATTTGTTTTTCTACAAAAAAAAAATTAATGAAAAATAGATTTAGAATTCAAGATTAATACTTTATTTTTTATTCTATTTGCATGAACGCTTATTTATATCTGTCTGTATTTCTTAGATGAAGTATTGTAGTTATTTACACTATTGACATTGTTCAGACTGTTGTCCTCAACTTTGTTGCTATATTTATGTTTCCACCATTGCATGCTCCATATTTCTTTAGATGATCGGAATTTCAAACTAAACCCTTTATTTCATATACTGGATTAGATTGTTCTAGTGCCATGCCTTTTCCGGATGTCTCGTTATAAGTTACCCCTCTTTAACTCAACTCTCCAAGTTTTTGTTCACCTCTGCTCTAGCCTGGAATTGAACTCACAACTCTTTGGGTCATGTCACTTGATTACTTCCACCAACACTTTATTCTACTTGACACGTGGAACTAGAACAATCTACACTGGGGGACTGAAATAAAAGGTTCAGTTTAAAATTCCACTCACCTGAAGACATCCAGAGTATACATTGGCCAAAATGTGAATATGGCAACAAAGATGTGAACAACAAGCCAAACAATGTAAATAGCATAAATGTTTGTTTATATACACATTTTGAAAGTAAGATTAATTCTCAAAGAAAGTTTCATGTGTTTGAGTGGTATGGAGCTTCATTAATCTGATACTTAAAATAAAGTCTCTTCAATCACCCTCTCAACTACAAATGTGCCATGATTAGGGAAAATTACCTTTGCTATCAGAATTTATACTTGTTAAAACATTAATATATCAACTGTAACATACTTCAAAATTGCATGTTTTTTCACAACTGTTGTCATAATAACAAAGCGTTAGAATGCTTTAGTTAAACATGGGGAAGATAGGAGAATTGTTGCTTCGTAGAAACAATTACCAAAAGGATGCTTTCTCAATCACTACAATCTTAACCTGTCCAAGTCTAGGGTTAACTGTTATATTTCCCACATATCTGTAAATACTGTGCCTGTTGCTCTGTAATTCTCTACCTTGAGTGGCTCCCGAGCCTTGTACATGGTGAACATCATTGTAACAAAAAAAAAAAAGCACTGCATGTAAAGTATTAGATCTTTGCAAAAGTTTCTGCCTGATTAGAAAGTTAAAAACAATGCAAATCAAACACAAATTTTGCAAAGATCCCATACAAGACAGGGCCTACAGCAAGACTTGAACTTACAATGAATCTACTAACCACACTTTACAGAATTTCTCTTTTTCTTTTTAACCCTCTCAGTCTCACATAGCCGAATGTCTGGATGTATAAATATTAAATGTTAGAATTGTGTACATTAAAAAGAAAAGAAAAACAATTTGTTTTTTCTATTGAGTACATGAATACACAATAAGTTGTCAGCTTCCTTCTGGTTTTGTTTCTTTTGTAGGAGTCGCCTTTGTTTTTATTTTCTTTATTGTTTCTCTTCCCTTCTTCCTTCTCAAACATCCCCATTACTTTTACAAGTTTACAGCACCTGTATATATGACAAACATATTACCCATAATTGTCGTAACCAGTCATTAAACATGATCTTTCAAAACCAGATGTGATGAGAGAAACCCTTCTATTAAGACAGTGAAATTTATGCGCACACGTGTGTGTGTGTGTGTTTAGGAACATGTCAATGCTTGCGTTTTAAGGTAGCATATTTGCATGCTTCCAGCTTGAAATCATGAAAATGACATTCGTTCTCTTAGTGTTTGGCATATTTACCCCTCCCTGCTGAAAACCCCTCTCTTCCTCTGTCAGCCCCAGTTGTGATTTCTGCAAATTCTTTTGCTCTTCCTTTTTGACAGTTAAGCTTTAAGAATGTCTTGTGCCATTTTCCTTTCAAATTTTTATCTGAGCCCCCCCCACTCCTTTTTATTTATTTATTTATTTTTTTTTTAAGAAAAGGAAAACAATTATTTCTCTGTGATGGCACTTCGGAATTAGCATCTAGGAAAATCTTTACACACTGAGAATTTTATTTTGGATAACTTTGCTTATGGGAGGCATTTTGTTTTTCATTTCTAAGATTTAAGAATTATTTGGCATTTAAAAAAATTTTTTTTCGTTATATAATTCAGAAAGTTACAAAACTATCTGTTCGTTACAGAAACAGAAGACAAAGTTGTGGAAAAAAATAATTGTCTACATACTGAAAGGACGAAACAAGATTTGTCCTAATAAATTATTTTTCCTGTGCATGCAGTTTAATTAATTTTCTTTATTGCCATATTCAACAACAGTAAACTATGTGGGTAGTGTAATAGCTACAAATGTGGTTCTGAGAGAATCAGAAGTCTTATCAGGATTCATTATTGGTGACTGCAACTTTAATAACATAAAATATGCAGATGACACAATGTTGATAACAGGTAGAAAGGAAACTACAGGAACTACTACAGGATGTAGTGAAGGAAAGTGAGAAGAAAGGACTAAACATCAATTGTAAAAAGACAGAATGTGTGGTTGTCAGTAAAAGGGAGAGCTCAAAATGCGAATTACAAATTGGAGGTACCAAAATCAAGAAAGTACAAAAGCTGAAATATCTTGGAAGTATTTTAATAGCTGACAGAAAATGCAACATTAAAATCTGAAGGGGCATTGGAATAGCAAACGATGCCTTCTACAAGTTAAGCAAAGTATTAAGAAACAGGAAAATCTCGTTAGAAATAAATAAAAATAAAAGACTGCACTAAACTGTTATGTAATATCATTTCTCCTATATGGTAGTGAATGCTGGCCAACCATTTCACAGATGAAGAAACATGAAACAACAGATTCTGCAGAAGGAGGCTGAGAATACCATGGACTGAGCATGTAAGTAACAAAGAAGTTTTAGAGAAAATGGGAACAAAGAACAGTTATATTTCGATTCAGAAAAGTAGTTGAAATTTCTTGGACACTTAATGAAGAGGGTTTAGAAAATTTGTTACTCATAGGACATACTGAGGACAGGAAAGCAGTATATAACCTACCTAACAAGGTTGCATAAATGATCGGCAGAACAGTGATTAGGAAAGATAGTAAAAAAGACAAACTTTACTAAGAGCCACAAAGAACAGAAAATTTTGAAGAGCCATGATCACTCATATCTGGAATGAATAGCACATTGAAGAATAGAATATATTTTTCAAGTCTTCATCTCTTATGTATAGCTCAGTTCAGCCAGTGTAAATCCCAATTAAAATTTTTATTGTATTATTTGTACTAAACAAAATTATTTTTTTCCTAAAATTTAACCTCAATTTTAGTAACTATTCAGTATCTTCTCTCTTTGCTTTTATTGATTTAAATTTCAGAAAAGTAGTTTTTGCTTTACTTTCTATGTCATTAGAACAGTAAGCCTTTTTTTGACTTTAAACAAGTCAATCATTTCTTTACTTCTGTGTAATCTTGAACGTGTGTCTGTGTACTGTCGACCATTCTTGATTCTTGCATGTAGCCATTGACTTGATCTATCTACTAAGTTCTGTCCTGGTAAATTGTTCTTTTTTCTTAGCAACATTTTCTTCACTTACTAAATTTGGCTTTTGTGATATGATCTCAGCATTTAATGGGTTAAAAGTGTTTTTTTTTTTTTTTTCCCCTTGAAATCTTCAACAGGTTATTTTTCCATTTGGTCTATGTTGAAGGTAATGTTTTTTTGATATAAGAAATTAATTTTCTTTCTCAATTCTTCTCTTTTTCTTTTTTTCTCTTCTATGCGTCTTTGTTTTTGTTTTCATATTAATATTCTCCCACCAATTGTTTTATTTTTCTTTTGTTCACTTTTTCTTTTTATATTTATCTCTCCTCTCTATTCATTTTTTGTTCCCCACTCCCCATCCTTTTTGTTGTTCCCCACTCACCATCCATTATCTTCCCTCTATATCCACAGTCTTTTCTCCCTTAACCCTCACCTTTTCTCACCTCACTCTACTGTAACACTATTGCCCTATTTTTCCCTAATGTCCCTCCTTTAGCCCCACATCCATCTCCTTTGTTGCTGCATCCCTATCCATTTTTCCTCTCACACTGTCATAAACCTCCTTTCTACTCCTCATCCACTCCTTCCTGTTCCTCATCTTCCTATTGCTGGTCCTCCTTTTCTTTTTCCTATTCCTTATACAGTTTCTCCTTATTTGTCATCCTTCTTTTCCTCATCCTTTTACTTACAATTGGGCTATACATATACTCCTTAATTCTTAACATACCACTTTTGCCCCTCATTGAGCTAAGGGTGCTTGGAGAGGCCTGATTCAATCAACTGGCTGGTCACATCAATACAAACAATACCCAAATTTTCCTTGAAACCATATACCAAATCAAAATCCTGGTTTACAGCAGTGCCATGAAGCAGTTAGAACCAGATAAAAAAATGCTATAGATATTCTTACCCAACCACAATCAACTTACAAAACCACAAGCAAACTCAAACAAAAGCATGCTATATAATTAAAAAATCCAAAAGAGAATCTTGGCAAAATTATGTCTCCAGACGAAACAACAAAACCCTAAAAAATAAAACATGGGAAATAATAAAGAAAACTTAACCAAAACATATTGAGATAAATGCACTGAAAAAAAAAAAGAAAAAAAAAAGGGAAATAGCTAACCAAATAGCAAGAGAATTTCAAAGAAATTCCTCAACAAATCACTCCCAAATTTAAAAAAAAATATAAGAATATTATGGAACAAGAAAAACTAGCATTTACTTCAAACAATGAAAAAAAATACAATATTCTCTCTATCATGACATAACTAAAAGACTCCATAAACCAAAGTAAAAAAAATCTTTGAAACTGGTCCAGATGAAATTTATTAC
Source organism: Ascarosepion bandense (assembly GCA_037127315.1). Classification (NCBI taxonomy): domain Eukaryota; kingdom Metazoa; phylum Mollusca; class Cephalopoda; order Sepiida; family Sepiidae; genus Ascarosepion; species Ascarosepion bandense. The sequence goes on from JBBBDQ010000738.1 coordinate 3,889,616, forward strand.
CAATTTTTTAAAAAACCTGCCAAAAGTCTTCTCCAGATCTTGAATGATATATGGTGTTCAAACAAATTTTCAAAATTGTGGCCCGAGTCTGCCATCGTTCTAATTTCTAAACCCAGCAAAGACCATTCCAACCCAACAAACTACCAACCCATTGCACTAACAAGTTGGATTTACAAGACAGTGGAGAGAATGGTAAACGTTCGACTAATGTTGTGCCTGGAGAGAAACAATCTCTTATCTAGCTACCAAAGTAGATTTCAGAAAATGAAGAAACCAATGACCAATTTGTATGCCTAGAATCTTTTATTCATGATGGCTTTGTTTGAGATCATCTTGTGATATCAACATTCTTTAATCTTGAAAAAGCCGATAACACCACATGAAAGAATGGTATCCTAAAAGATATGCACAAGATTGGAATAAAAGTAAGAATGGCTATATTCATCCAAAACTTCTTATCAAACTGAACATTCAAAGTATGAAATGGAAACACATCATCAGACACACACAAGCAGGAGTATCTCAAGGTATCATTTTATCAGTTGCATTATTTATTCATTCTCAGAATAAATAGCATTATCAAGACCATTAATACAGGAATTGAAAAATTCCTATATGTAGATGATCTCTCAATATCATACTCATCAAACATGCCTTTCCTTGAAAAATATGTACAAATGTAGAAGATAGAACAATAGACAAATGAAAATGGATTCCTTTTCTTAAAAACAAAAACCGTTTATATGCAAAGTCTCTATATAGAAGCCAATGAACCACCTACATCAATGAAATGGAAAAAAATATCTCCCTACAATCCAGCCCAGATATTTTAACATACCAAAACGCATCAATATATGCAGTTCTATCAATCAACAATAAGACAGAATATAGAGCTATTGGCTGACTGTAGACAAGATGTAGTGCTCAACATAATAAGATTTGAGTACATTCACCTGACACAAATACTCGGAGCAGAAACTGCACCTCAGTGTATTGATTGCAACTAATGTCTCATCATCAAGCTCATCTTGATAGCATGCAAGAAGAAAAAAAAATAGTAGCAACTATTACCAAGCACAAAATCTTAACATGCTCTTCAAAAATGTACCTACGGCCCAAATAATAGGATATCTGAAGAAAAAATACTTTCAACTTTTATAGAAAATATAGCAACTTTTAATACATACCTGAATAAAACATTAAATGTCCCACAGTCGTTGATAGACTGGAAAAATCTAATAAACAATCAATCAATCCTTTTCCTCTTCCCCCTTTTGTTTTTCCTCCTTTTGTTTTTCTTATTCCTCATCCTTCTTTTTATCATCCTCTTTTCCTTTTTCCTGTTCCCTCCCTTGAGTTCTTCACTGCCTTTTCTTTTTCTCTTCTGCCTATTTTATTTTTTCTGCTCTTTAGTGTTTCTGAACCATTTGATTCCTAGCTTTTACTTTCTCCAAATTTACATCCCACCTTAACATTAATTCTCTTTTCATTGTCCTTTCTTTTGCCTGCCCCACATTTTTCTTTTAACCCCCCACCCTAACCCCGTTTAGAATTTAAATTTTTTTTTCTATTGTTTGTCTTTGTCTTCATCCCCACTGGCTCTATTTTTTTTGCTATCCTTTTTTTTTTCATTCTTTTTTTTTTTTATTTGAATCTTGCTTTATATTTGAATACTTTCTCTTTTTTGGAAAATGTCTCTATTAAGTGTGACTTTAGCAACATTGCCACTATTTCTTGCTCTGTCTCTGTATTTTTGCTTTCTTTATATACAAATAGTACATTCATATGACTCTATTAAGCTTAGGTGCTTTTCTTCTATTTTTTTTGTCTCTAGGTAAATGTTTACAATTCTCAAAGATTAAAGCAAAAAAAATATAGATCACAAATTAGCCAATGATGCTATCTTTGCAGACTCCTAGGTTCTGGCCTTTTGATGTTATCTGCTGATGAATGCCTCATCAAAAGGATATAATGCTGTACTAAATGTTGTCACGAGCAATTGGCAGAATTTGGGTGTAGGTATCCCTCCCTCCTGCTTCCGTCCAAATTTGGAAGTGGGGAGAACAGGCAAAAACAGGGTTGGGTATGTAGATCCTGCAAGATGTGTTCATACATTTGGCTTATTTGTTTGGATTCTTTTTGATATCAAGTGTGGAAAAAAAGGCAATGACATTCTGACTTGGTTAGGTTCACTGCAGCTGGGTGCAGTGGGGGCATGTCTTCTTGCTGGGATCAACTATTACAATATGCTTTGTTTTCTCTTACTCATTGGGAATTCTAATTGGCTGGTACAACTTGATAAAACAAAGTACTTTTTATGTTGCTTTTATTAGCTTACTATGAATACCTGATGGGGAAAAGAATTTCTATTTTGCCTCTTGTGCATTTAGTTTCAAAAAATTTTTACCCCTTTCACTTCATTTTTTCAGGGGAAAAACTTTTAGAATTATTTATTTGGAATAACTGGTGCAAGGCCATTAGTCATAGTACACAGCGAGAGAAAAAAAAAACACTTGTAAGGAATTTTGACATTTTAGATTTATTGTTTGACAGCTGTTTGCAAAAGTACACCACAAAAACTGCAAGGTAATTTTGACATACTTGGGAAAGATATAAGAATAATCCAGAACTTATACTGGCAGCAAACTGTCTGCATATGGATAGAAAAGAAATTCAGTAAATATACAAAGATAGAAAAAGGTCTAAGACAACGATGTGTCTTATCATTGGACTTATTCAACCTATACCGTGAGGTGATCCTGAGAGAATTAGAAGTCCTATCAGGGATTCATTATTAGTGGCCACAATTTTAACAACATAAGATGTATATAGATAACACGCATAAACAAAACTACAAGGACTCCTACAGAAGGTGTTGAAGGAAAGTGAGTAAATGTCTAAACATCAATTGTAAGACGGCAGTGCATGTTTAGTAAAAGAAACAGACAAATTACGAATTGGAGATACAAACAAGTACAACAATTTAAATATCTTGGAAATGTTTTGACAGAGAACAGAAAGTGTGACATTGAAATCTAGATGCACATTGGGATAGTGAAAGAAGCCTTCCAAAATCTAAGCAAAATATTAAGAAACAGGAAAATTTTGTTAGAAACAAAGTAGAGTACTGAACTGCTATGTAATATTGATTCTCTTATATGACAATGAATGCTGGAAATCTCCTCTGATGAAGAAGAGATTTGAATCAACAGAAATATGGTTCTGCAGGATGCTAAGAATACCATGGACCAAACATGTGAACAATGAATAAGTTTTAGAGAGAATGGAAACAAAAAGACCCTTATACTTAACATTAGAGAGAGACAGTTGAAGTTTCTAGGGCAGATGAAAGAGGGCTTGGAAAATTTGATACTCACAGGATGAATTGATGGCAAGAGGAAGAGAGGAAAACAATGCATAAACTACTTGGTGAGCTTGATTAAATGGATGGCAGAACAAAATTTAGGGGTGATAGCAAAAAGACAAAATTTATTAAGGACAGGAAATTATGGAGAGTCATGGTCACCAATGTTTTGAAGAGACAAAACACTTAGATGAAGAATATCTGGTTGACTATCCTTCAATTAAATCTAAGTTCATTCTCTTTTGCTTATAAAAAAAGGTAATGTTATTTTCAAAGTGAATTTTTTGAAAGCCATGATCTATTTTGGGGTTCTTGGTTATTGGATTACTTTTGATGTAGGTTTTTGTGTGTTTACAATTTGTAGACAAAAACCTACTTAATTTAAATTGTTTTTTTCTGTATTTCTGTACAAAGATATCTGATACTTCATAGGAATTAAACTCCTCTTCTGAGATGTTTTAGAGAAAAGACAACATTTGAAGGGTGGTTTGACAATATTTATATTTATTAAAAAAATTATACACTGAAAATAAAAATAAATTGTAGAGATAAAAGAAAATTATAAGATAACTGTCAGACAGGAAGCTACCATATATAATATGCACACATGAGGATTGTGGAAAAGTTCTCATTTGGACAAAGAAGGGATTCAGATAAAAAGTTAATTCTGATGTTAGATCATTTCGTTGGGTTTTTGAAGTAGGTCAGCTTGAGAACTTTTTGGTATCTATCCATTCATTCACTTGTGTGTATGTGTGTGTATATGTTTTTTTTTTTTTTTTTTTTTACCTATATTTCTGAGATGATGTATTGTAACTATTTACATTTCAATACCTGGCAGCTGAACATTCATTGGAGAATTGAGTTACTAAAAGGAATTCGCTGAAATTGAAAAATCCAAGAAAGGTGGAATTAGGACAATCTAGAGACAAATAAAGGATTTTGTTCAAAATTCCAATGAATATCACCTGAAAAAGGCTGGATCATACAATGGCCAAAATATTGTGCATATGGCAGTAAAGATAAGGACAACAGTCTGAACAATGTAAATAATATATCCTATGTTTTAAGTACAACTCAGTTTCATGCATTATGCAATCATTAGATGCATATTATGAACTGAAAATGTTATATATATATATATATATATATATATATATATTTATATACATATATATATATATATATATATATATATATATATATGTATATATATATTTATATATGTCATCTGTAGACAGTCCTGATTTGCTGTATCACAGCTCATCAGTACGGTTCCAGCCAGGATTGAAATCTGACTGAATTGACATATAAGATGGTGATTCTAAGCTATGGCTACTTGGTGGAGGAACAATGCGTAAATCCATGAGTAGCTACTGTTTTTAAAGTCTATCATTTCTCCATAGTGCTTGATCATCGTCTGAGAGTGTAAATAGTCATCTGCAGACAGTCTTGTTTTGTTGTATCGCAACTCATCAGTACAGTTAGAGACACACACACAGAGTTTTCAACAACTTGCAAAATTTACAAAAGCAGGTTTGGTAAGGAAAAAATATTTTTCTCTTAATAGTTTATAATTCTATTTTTACCATAATTTTTAGATAAAATTTCTGATTTTGTTTGGTTTTATATTTAATAAGGATTTTACTTTGATGTTATTCTAATTTCTGTTTCACTTATATTTTTGAGGTGTTAGATTTTGGCCATATTTTGCACACATGTGAGATTATGTATATAAACCTTTCAAAAGGAAAGTCTACAAATATTTGATAAACATTTTTCTTTTAACTTATTATTGACTTGACTTTTTTGCCTTTATCTATTTTAGGTATATTTTTATTTTTTCACATTTTACTTTCTTGTCTCTATTTTTTATATACTTTTTAATTTTCACATTTTTAAAAGGTTTTCTTTTTGCTTTTTATTTCAGTGGAAATATGATTATCTTACAGCCACTTACTTCCTTCTTTTGGAGAAAAAATATAAAAATCAACCATTAAACTTGCACGATGCCAGACGTCTTTTGCTCCCCTTACAGCCTAAGGTAGCCCTTTGTAATTGTTTTGTTTTCTTTCTCTTCTTTCCCTTTTTTCTTTGATTCTTTTTTGCTTTTCCTCTTTTTGATTCTTTTTTTTTCCTTTTTTTGCTCTTTCACTTTTTTCATTTATTTCACTTTCATTTATTTTGCTTTTCTCTTGTTTTTTTTTCTTTTTTCTTTCTGATTTTTCTTTCATGCTTTTTCACTTTTTCTTTTGTGTGTTTTCACTCTATCTTTCCTTTTCACTCTTTATAGCTTTGCCTCCATTAATATGTACATGATGTAATGGGAGAAATTCCACCCTATTTTCTAGGATTTAAAAAAGTCTACTTAGAGTTATTCAGTGCTTTTAAATCTCTATTTTTTATCTTAAAGTCTTTTTGAAATTTTTGCCTTTTGAGCTCTAAAATTTGTGCATCAATTCTAGAAGTTAATTTTTATATACATGTATAAAACAAATTTTCTAAGTGTAACACCATATTGCAAATGAAAGATTAATTTTCTATGTTAAAGTGATTTCATGTCTAGCTATAATATTTCTTAAAGTTCAGAAATGAAGCAGTTTTACAATCACAAAAATTCGCTTTTGTTTGTTACTTTTTTAATTTCCAGCTTTTATAATTTAAAAATCATTTACAGTCTTTTAGCAGAGTCCTTGTTCTCCACTTTTCAGCCTCTATCTCCTAGATGAAACGTTGCATACCTTTCACTACACTATCACTATTTCTGTGGTAAATGTTTAGGTGAGGTCCATTCCAGTTCAGACCTTTACAGCTGGGTCACTGTATGCTACTTCCTTGGAGTTGAAACGCCCTTGTTTCCTTTATATTTTAAATATATCAAGAAACTTTCAATTAGTTTTTTCTGCTAGTTTGTGGAATAGATTCCTTATTGAAGTTAAGCAATGCTGAGCCTCGTCAGCATCTAGCATGGTTATTGTTTGGAAATATCAGGTGCTGTAATCTTGGATGTGTAGATGGTGTAATGTATAACAGCTCGGAATTGAAATTGGAATTCCAGTGAAAATAGTTATGTTTACTCATGTCCAAATACCCTTAGAAAAAGTATGAATTATCTCTTCTCTCTCCTCCCCAGCTATGTGTTAATTAATAAGACTTATATTAATAAATCATTTTAATCTCTTACAATCTAAAAATATTTTCTGGTTTTAAATAACCTGCAAAAGGTTAAGCTATAAAAAACAATAAATCCTGAACACATTTGTTCATATCAAGAGTTAATCATTATCTATTCTCCTTATCTTGATTTCTTAATATCTCCATTTTCATTCGTATCACACACTTCTCTATTCCATTTCCTTAAATGGCTCTCGAGCATTGTATTGAGTGAACTTTAGTATTAAAAACAAGTTGGATGTTTCGTGCTAATCCTTTTTCTTTTCGTTTCTTGCTTTGTAGATTTGGAATAGCAACAGCACCGAGATGAATCCTGTGGTGACCAAATTATCTGACAGATATCTGAAAGAACCAATCCCATACCATTTTGAGCACACACCAACCTCCATCAAGAACATCATAAAAGATGTTCCTGCCAGCGAGTGGTCAATGAATGCAAGGGTTTCAACCAAAAAGAACAAATACAACCAAGTCATGTCTCAGTTAGAAGAGACATATATTGTGCCGATAAAGGAAGATAATCAAACCAACTCAAAGAGGAAGCCAAGTCGTGATTTGACAGCCAGCCCCAAGACACCAAGAAGAAAAGAAAACAAAGAGAATCTGCTGGAGACTCCACATAAAACTGATGACACATTTGCAATTCCTTACTCTGTGGCCACACCCCGTTCTAGAGCAAACAGCAAGTCTGTGAAGACCCCAAAACACAATCGCTCTCCTCTGATGGGTAAACAGCTGCAACAGATTTTAGATGAGAAAAGTGAGTATTCTATGTCCTGCAGGTGACAAATGAGTAATTTTATTTGGTTTGCATTAAAATCATTATTTGAATAATTTCTTGGTGATACAAAATAAATAAAACACAGAGGCAGAAACATGTTGAAAACTTTTTTAAAAACTTTAATTTCTCAAGAAGAAAAAAAAATCATAAGTCCCTCTTAAGTCACCAATTTTTTTTGCTTCATTTTTCTTTTTGCTGCCTTTTTTTGCATTTTCTTTTCTTTTTTTTTTTTACTTTTTTTCTTCTTTTTCTTCTGAGGCTATGTATTTGGAGATTCTTGATAAAATACAAAGAATCTGCCAAATTATTAGTCCTTACCTGGCATCTCAGCTTCAGTCACTTTTCCACTGCCATAATGTTACATATTCATGTTAATTGTTCTGATGAACTTTCCTCAAGGATACCTAGACTTTATGTATTTAAGCATAGTACTAAATTGGCTGTAAGGTCTCCTCTTTTTACAGTTGAAATGGCTAGATGTAACTGTAAGTTCTAAGCTAACAATTTCTTCTCTTGCACTTTTCACTTGTGGAACTCTCTTCTGGCTTAATGCTTTCCAGCCAACTTTGATATGCAAAAATTTAAGTGCAATTGTTATTTTCTATCATAATTCCAGTTTTTATTTTTTTAGTATTATTTTTTTTTCCCTCAAATTCTCACACTCAGTGGCGTGGCTTTATCGCCTTGTTTGGGGTGAAATGATAAACAAAAACAAAAATCCCCTTATTAGAGGATTGTTGGTTGATAGAAAAGATGAAGCACTAAAATGTTACCAATAAAAACATTGTAAAACATTCTAATCTAATTTTTCACCTAGTTAATAAAAAAAAATAACTGAATGAGAAAGTAAGAGAATAGGCTGATTTAAGTAATAGCTGTTAGTTTAAGTGAATACAGAGTCTTGTTTGCTTACAGATAGATGGTTGTCATTTAGTAATAAAGAGAATCAAGGATCATCCTAATGAAATGATTACTGTGCAACACTTAAAATTTTAAGTCATTTGAAAAATTGTTAGCATAAACAGGATTATTGATGAGACGATGGCTATTCACTGGCTATGTGCCAATGTTATAGTTTGATGTGATTGGTCATTCCTAATCCCAAATGGAATATACTACTTAATCATACTCTGCCCTTTTTGGTTGGAGTTTCAGAATACACTGACTGCACCTCTGCAGAGGGGTACACCTCCAAATGAGGCCACCTGTTGGTTGTGAGGGGCAACCCGTGATGCCTGAGGATGGCATCCTGGTGATTGAGGAGGAGGGATAGTTTAACTCTTGAATCCCAATACATTACTTTGGCCATTACTTGGCCCAGATATGTGGTCAGATCTGATAAACTGGCCAGTCACACCAAGCATTGATTCAGATTCTTACAAACTCTGGAAAAGGCTGAATCAGAAGGTGTTGGCTGTAGGGTCATTCATGCAAAAAAAGGACAATTAACTTAAGACTTTGGAGGTTAAACAATTATTGACTCATCATGGTGTGATTATATTGTGGTTTCCCCTTGGCATTTTTCCTTGTAGGGCTCCATGGTGAGTAAGGAGCACAGTCAGTGAACATCACTTCATTATATAGAAAGAAAAACCCAAGCTAAAAGAATCCACATGGAGTTAGATTTTGATAAAGAATGGGTTGAGGTACCTTTTCCTAGATTTATAATACTAAAATCTAGAGAGGAGTTCCCACTAACTAAATTATCACCATTCCTATTACAGAAGGTTATATCCTCAACAGTTAATTCTAAGTCAGTAAAAAAAACTTTAAAAATGGAACCATCCTGGCAGAAATGTCAAATAAAAAACATGTGAGCACACTGTTAAAGATTAAACAATTCCATAATACTTGTGCAAAAGTATACCCACGTGAAAGATTAAACACCTCTAGAGGTGTAGTTCATTATGGCAATCTGTCACTTTGTACCACAGAAGAAATAAAAGCCGAGTTAAAAAAAAAAACAATGTGTCTGACATCAAAAGGATAACAATTAAAAAAATAAAACCAGATAATAAATACAGACACATCTATTTTTTTTTCAATTCGGTTCACACTCCACCCACGTCTATTGAACAGGTTTAAGAGGCTCATCCCTTGTTCCCTGTTTAGGATGTGGTTTCCGGCTTTCTCTTTTCCAATCTTTTCATTTTTCCTTATTTGTTTTTTCAGTTGGAGTAGATAGACTGAACTATCACCCAGTTCACACTCCAGCCATGTCTATTGAACAGGTGTAGAGGATAATCCCTTGTTCCCTGTTTAGGATATGGTTTCCGGTTTTCTCTTTTCCAATTTTTTCACTATTACGTAGCCCCCTGCACATCAGTGGCGTTACCACCTTGCTCGGGGTGATATGTTTTTAAAAAAAAACAAAAAAAAAATGTATATTAAATTTCAATACTCAGACACCACCGTCCAAAATCAAAATTGGATGTTTAATAGCCAAAGTAGATAAATATATTTCAAATCTGAGATGTCACAAATTTCAAAGCTATAGTCATCTAAAGGAGTATAGTACAAGTAAATAAACATGTAAATAAACATGATGTAGGAAAATAGAATCAAACCATGATTTTACAAGATGTAAAAATCAATCAAAATGTACCAATTGCAATGAGATCACAGAGCTGATGCTAAAGAATGCAAAACCTGAGAAAAAGAAATAATAAGGATGAAAATCACTCAAAACGTTACATTCCCAGAGGCAAGAAAACTTACAGAAACCTCTTTTTCTATTCAAAATTATGTAAAAATCAACAAAACATTACAAAATGTAAACGGAAATCTAGGAAATAATCTGACAAAAAACAAAGCAGAAACACATCATCATTAATGATTGAATTGCAAAATCTCATTAAAACCTTAAAAATCAGTAAAACAAATATGGAAATATCTGTTACTACCAGATTAAACCATAACCCAATAACTGAAGAAAAGCAAATGAAATGTAACTCAGTAAGAAAAAGCACATATCAAAGATGAGAGAAAGACAAAAACCCAAAACAACTCAAAATAGCCAGACAAGGACAAAGGAGAAGTCTGAAAAATTTAGACAAATCAAAATCGATTCTACACCCTCAACATATCATAAACAAGATGGCATAAATTGACAAAACAAAAATTTTACAATGTAGAGAACATATGGAAACTTAATTCACAATAAAGACATAATCCGGTAAAAGTCTATATATATATATATATATATATATATATATATATATATATATATAAAATAAAAGCTTAATCATCATTGGTACACAAAGTTCTTCACTGGAATTGCTGTGAGCTAAAAATAAATTTTCACAAACTTTTACTGCTGCTAACAGAATTATGTCCAAATGTTTGCCCTCAAGAAACCTTTTTAAAATAAGAAGATAAAATAAATATAAAAAATTATCAGATATATAGCCATATGTATGGAGCAGGACAAAAGACCTGTAGAGGAACTTTAGTCCTCATTAGAAACAGCATCCCCTACATCCAAATTAATATAACTACAAACTGTTAGAGAGAGCTTATCTAGAATCATTAACATATGCTCAGTTATATATTCTATCAAAAGACCCCAAGGAACCTTGGAGAAACATACAAATGAAAATGACTTGTCTACTAAATAAAGGAGCACATACATATATGAACCTTTTTGTTTTGGAAATTATTGAGCTATTGATCTGGTATATGTGCCCCAACAGTTTATTTGATTTTTTTTTCTTAGGATATAAAAGATGGCACTTATGGAAGTGACTATTTCCTGATCCTTCTGGAAAACATAGAACCAAATAGTGAAAATACATTCTGCAGGAAAATGAACAAAGCAAATTGAGGTAAATTCAAAAAAATCTGTGAAGAAAATTTAACACAAAACAACAAAATAAATTCAGCAGATCACTTTACAGAGAGACTAATCAGTGTGGCAAAGAAATTTATCAACAAAAATTCAACACCAAGTAGAAGAAACTGACACTGGTTCAATAGTAAATGCTCGCAAGTCATGAGATTATGAAAGGCATATCTACAAAAATTTATCAAAGAACCTACAACAGTAAAATTAAACAATTATGAGTTACATAGAGCTAAGAATCCAAAAAAAAGAATGTTGTCAAAAATATTTCAACAAGCTAAGCTCCTCCTCAAAAACAAAATCTATATGGGAAATGGTGAGGAAAATAGCTGGGAAATACCAAAGTCAATTAAACATCTTTCCCAAAATAACAATATTGTAACGAACAAAAAGGACATAGCAGATACATTAGCTGAAATTATTTTAAAAAATTCAAGTAAAAGTGGAAAATTAAAATTCTTAGTTCTAAAACAAAATAGAGAAAAATACAAACTCAATTTACATTTAACAATACAGAAAACTATAACAACCCACTGAGTTTAGCAGAATTGAAATCATGTATGAAAAGATGACATAACAGCAGTTGGACCTGATGATGTCTTCTATGAGTTCTTAAGACAATTACCAGAATCCTTAGAACTTCTAAAAATATACAATAATATATGGATAAACAAACGTTTCCTAAATATTTGGAAACAAACTACTATAATACCAGTCCAGAATTGTGGAAAAGGTAACTCTGACCCAGAAAACTACAGATCTTTTTCACTGACTAGTGTACAAAACCATTGAACGGATAAAAAACGACAGATTGTTCTGGTAATTACAGACCTACAATATGGTTTCAGAAAGAAAAGAACCCTACTGAACCACTTAATCCACTTAGAATCACCTGTAAGAGTTGCGTTTGTACAAGAGCACGTTACAGCATTCTTTATTGACCAGGAGAAAGTTTGATATCTCATGATACCATATTTCCGTGCAGTATCTACATGCCCTTGGCCTGAAAGGATGATTAGCAAAATTCATAAATGGTTTTCTTACTAGCAGAAAATTCAAAGTCTGGGTTGGATCAACTCTCTAATTTAAAAAAAAAGAAAAAAAAAGATGGAGTGCCTCAAGACAGTATTTTATTGGTGACAGTGTTTCTAAAAATAAATAATAGTCAAAAACTTAACCTCCAGAGTAGAAGGACTTTTGTATATAGATGACTTCCTTTATTTTTACAAATCTGAACAAATGTACACCATAGAAAGGAAAATACAAAAGTGCCTTCATAAAATTAAAATGGTTTTAGGTTTTCTAAAATTATAACTAAATGTATGCGCTTGTGTCAGAAGAAAAAACTACACAATGATTCTACACTATGACTAAAAGAGACTGAAATACAAGTTGTAGATCAGTATGAGTTCTTGGGAATAATATTTGATAAAAAGCTTCCTTTTATCCCTCATCTGAAATATCTCAAAAAGAAATGTAGCAAAGCAACACAGCTCCTTTGTGGGGTAGCTCACACTGAATGGGGAGCAGACTGAAACACTTTACAGGACTCTAATTCAATCAAACTAGATTATGGTAGCATCATATACAGTTCTCCCCGAGCAAAGTGGAACTGTCACTAGTGTGCAAGAGGTTACAGTAAGAGAAAAGAATGGGTACAGGGGGGGGTATTGAAGAAAGGATAAAAGATGAATGGGATTCATGAAGATAGAAAATGGCAATTGATGTTGCATTTATATTTTTGGAAATTCTAGCTATCTGGGGAAACAAGTAAATGGAAGGGAGTTCCACAGACAAGAATTGCGAAAAAAAAATGTCGGAGTAGAAGTGGCAGTTATATTTAACTATTTCAATGGTAAAAGGATGGGACCTAGATACCAGTCTAGTAGTAGTAATGTGGAATCAGTGTTTTTTCAATTTACCTTTTGATCTTTCCAACATTAATTTCTTCTTTGGTTTATGCAAATCTGTTTGTTGGAAATTTTTTACATTGTTCAATTTTGAAAGTTCAAGTCCTACACAGATAAAAAGTACAATATTATTCATTGTTTTGTTTTAAGCTTGAATAATTAAATACTTTTGAATTTTTTTTTTATATAGCTGAAGCATCATCTCCAATATCCAAGGCAAAACCATCAATTGTGCTCTCTCCGTCTCGATCAGTTGACTCCCAACTCCATAACTTGTCACTCTTGACTCCAGTCTCAGAATCTAGCAAGTAAGTAACAATGTTTCTTTTTGGCTGATAAAACAAATTTACAAATGTATGCCATGACCTGATAAGAAAATTAGCCAATACTACTTCATATATTCTTTGTCTTTCAAGCAAAAATCTTTTCATCTTTTTTTTTTTAACAATTCTTGAACATTGGTTCTGTAATGTTCAACAATAATTCATACTATTTGCTTAAATACTCTTGAGATCTGTTATTTTTTATTCTATTTTTTATTGATGATCACTTTCACTTGGTAAGATCTATTTAAAAAAATCCTTTCAATTTTGTGGAGAAAAAAATATAAAGAGGAATATATTTTGTGCTTTCCAGAAAGTTGTCTTTCAATTGCTTTGGGAATAACTGTATCATTCATTATAAAGATAATGATTTTTTTTTTATCAATGAGCACTTAGGAGTGTTGCTAAAAAATCGAAAGTAATGTTACAAATATTATGAAATTATTGAATATTGATATCTGTTATGATGTTGAGCTTAATTCCTCTGGTTCAAAAAGCCATTAAAAATTGGAAGGGGGCTTTTTTAATGAAAATTGCAAATATGTAGTTAGTATTATCAGTGAAAGCACTCTAGATTATTTGTTATATTTAAGCCAAAATGAAAATCTTTAAGTTTTTATACATTTTATAATGAGGAAAGAAGTCTTGGAGTATTTGACTCTCACAGGACATGTCGAAGGCAAGGGAAGCAGTTAGTAACCTACTGAAGAAGTTTGTCAGAACACAGTGAGAGGGATGATAAAAAGACAAGCATTGCTAAGTACTTCAAAGGATAAGATGATGTGAAGAATCATGGTTGCCTATGTCTTTAAGGGAGACGGAATATAGATGGTTGAACAATGTGTGAGATGACAATCTATTGCTTACAGAAATTATGAGACCCTGACTTATTCAGACTAATTTTATCTTCATGGCTATCATTACTAGTCCAAGCAGATCAGCGTATAATAGGGATAAATTCTCATCTTAAATATTTAGCCCCAAATATATGATTAAGGAAAGTTTGAATTTTTTTCTTAAGTTGTTAGGCTGTAGCAGTTTTTTTTTTTTTTTTTAGAGTGTGAATATCAGTTACTTTTTTTTTTTTTTTTTTGCCAAACACGACATGTCAATAATTATCAAACTTGTAAATTGAAGGATAATTTTTGAAGTAATCTTCTTTGTAGTATTGTAATTAATATTGCGATAAATAATGAGTGCATGGATTTCTTTTGTTTTTATCTAAGTTCTCATTTTCTTCCTTTTTTTTTTTTTTTTTTTTTTTTAATGTTTGGATTATCTTGTAAAGACAAAAAATTGCCCTACTTTACAAAATCTACATGTTGATAATTTTTAAATGACAACCAAAATGATTATCAATTAAGAAAGATTTTACAAATTTGGCTTACAAGAAATATGTTCTTAAATCCTGGCATAAATTTTCAGTTAATAGCAGTTCATGTTATACAAATTGGAGTGTGATTAACAAATTTTTCACTTGTTTCATTTACCATTAACTAGCTAAAGTTTCAATTATTTTTAACAAAGAACAAACAAATAATTAAACAAGAGCACTCAAAGATTGCAAACCTTCACCAAAGCAATACTGACATTATCTCAGTGATTAGCAAGAGATGATTATTAAAATAATAACTGCAATGAACTTAACTGCCTTCAAGAGTGAAAATATAAAAAATGAACTCAGCGGCTCTCAAAATTAAATGCACATGTAAAATGAACCATTAAAGGTAAAAAAAAAAATGGAAAATAAACAGAAACTTTATTCCATTCTGGATTGAACCAAAAATCTAATCAGTTCATACCAGTCATGAAGCCAATCATCCCTGAAAGTTTCATCCAAATCCATCCAGCAAAGAGACATTTTAACAAATGTGATTGAAAACTATACCTCTGCTCTAAGGTAGAGGTAATAAAAAAACCAATGTAAAGGAGTTTTTGACATATAACAGCCAACTTACTTAGATCTATAAGTACTGAGGAATCTGTTTAATTAAGTTTATTATCAAAATCATTTGATCCCAAGCATTTTAAAATAAAAATGATTCACTGATTATAATAAAAATTCTAGGTATTTTTTATAATATGTAATTGTTTAGAACAAAGAATTTAAATTGTTCCCATTTTTTATCTATTTTGCTTGCTATCTAAAAGTTCCTGTCCCAAATTGATTGATGACTATCTTTGTATAAGAACAGAAATTTATGAACATGAGATTAATAATAACTGAACATATTTACTAAAAGTAATTGCATAAAATGCTGAAACAAATGCAACCCATTTGATGATTGTACACAACAAACATTGTTTCACTTCATGATGGTGTCTTTTAGGGACTTAATCTTGAATGGTAGATAAGGTACAATGACACACTATATGTCTGTCTGTGTATAGCAGTGGCTGCTTTTGGAACAACATGTCTTTAAGTATGTTTAGCAGAAACTTTGATGTTTTTCTAAAATGTTCACCTACTTTTTAATTTATTTTTCTTTTACCTCCAGAGCCTCTTCGGTTGATACAGATTTGCATAAGTCTGGATTTCAGCGCAGCACAGAGCGCAAGTCTTTCAAGGGATCCATGTTTGGAAGTTTGGAGAAAGTATTCAAAATGTTCAGCCCCAGAAGCAGGTCTGTCAGTCATGGTCCTCGTAAAGTGAAAGTGAGTTTTTGTTTTTATTATCCTTTGTTTTATTGGTGTTATGCTTTATTAATTTCATTCTATTTTTAAGTGTTAGTCCACAGTCTTGAAGTGGGTCTCTCTTGTCAAAAGTAATATACATACACTTTTGCATCTCTAACAAATGAAGGGGATGCTTAATAAAATTTTGAAAATAAGAGACCCTACTCATTTTGCTTGAATCCACCATGAATATTTATTGATCTTGATTTTATATAAGTAGTGCATTCTATTACATTAGAAATTTCAAGACATCCCATTCAGCTATATATGTATTTAGGAATTTTAATGACTTTTTAGTGGTCAACTGTGTCTTGGCACAAATTTTACCCCCTAATCAAGCAACACAATATTTCAGTAGACTTAACAGATTAATAGGATTACAGGCTGTGAAATAGGAAATGCATTTGTAAATAGCTATGCAATAGTTATTTACAAATGCGGAAAGGAATAGATTAATCTTAATAAGTTCATGTGTAAAATACAATGTTAGCAATGGTCATTATCTAATATTTGAACATGGAGGTCTATCCTTCTATCTTCAGATATGATACTAGAAATTTCAACATCTCCTTTGAATATATCAATTGCTGTTGTTCCCATGTCCATCGTGACCCAAATAGTTAACCCTCAAACTGGCGTCAAAACATGAAAATATAAAATACATTAGAAAAAAATTAGTGGCAATTCATTTTTTTAGTAAAAAAAAAGATTACTAGTTGTACATTATTGGAAAAAAAAGAAATTGGTAGTGGTGGGGGTGTTACTAAAGCTTACAAAAAAATAAATATGCAACATTAAATGACCCATAAGTTGATATGCCATTAAACAACCAAATCTGATTTTGAATATAGGTTTCTTTTGTTCATATAATCTGATTTTTACCTTGAAAAAAGTCCATTAAATAAATTAGCCAAGAAGAAATATTTGCTAGATTCTGAAACTGGAAACAGTATGATGAATGAGTTTAGTGGTCTTGACAAACTCTTGAAGGTTTTTTAAAACTACCAAAGAAAATAATTTTGTTTTATACAGAGCTTTAGCTGTCAATATTCATCAGGATTCTTTTGGTTACATGATTTCAAGTTACAGTGTTTATACAAAGAAGCATTATAAGAATTCAGTTTTTAGAATGAGAAGAAAATAAACATGTTTACTGAAAGCATTTAAAAACTTTGAGCTTTGAGGAAATTTTAATAAATTTGAAATAAATTCCATTAATAAAAACCCTGATTGGCAATGAACAAAGTTTTTTACAGCTGTGTGTTGATCCAACTTGCTTATCAGACTCGTTTTGGATCACATCAATTAATCTGTCAGAAACTTTTTACATCAACAACAATTCTCAATATGATATGCCATTCTGTTTGAATTAGTGTGCTCATCTTGGTTGCTGTTTTACTAGAATTTCATGTATTTTAAGGCCAGCAATAACCATTATAAATATTTGCATATTTATCCAAAATAAGACAGTCCCAAATACTCCTCAATCTAAATAAGAGCTCAAAAAATACAAACCTAGTCACTTTTCAAGAGGAACTACAAAACATTAGACAACAATATCCAGAATATGTGCACACATATATACTAAGGATTACTGATGATTCTAAAAACGGTGATAGAGTAGGATGTGCAGATATTTTTAATAATGCAACAATTAATAATAGTCTCCCAAATGAAGCCTCCATATTTAGTGTAGAAGCCAGTGTGATATAACTCTCAATGTGATCACCAAAGAAAAATCTTCAAAATTTATCATCTTTTCTGATTTCATATCAGTATTAATATCTATCAAAAACAAAAAGCTGGAAAGCCGTTT
>JBBBDQ010000738.1:3915000-4055000 GCA_037127315.1 Ascarosepion bandense
GACAGGATGTGCTGGTGGTGTAATGGATTCTCAGAATGAGAAATTGGTGAGCCAAGTTTGAATTCTGGTCAGGTTCATTTTATTCACATGTGCAAATACTCTTGGCAAAGATATGAACACATCTCCCCTTCAAGCTATGGATTAAATAGTTGGACACGTATCTGGAAAAAGAAAATCATATTTCTGCCAAAAACTTTAATACAGTATTCACTTGCAAAAAAAAAATACTCTTACAATTCAAAATATGTTTGTTTTAAATAACCCACAGTTGGTTGATAAGTCATAAAAAAACAAATCAATCACTTTAAGAAGACAGTTTAAAGTGATCCAGTAATACTTTCATAATTTATTTTAGTGTATTCAAGAAAAATGACCTTGAAACAAAGCTTATGATTTACTTGTGGTATTTACAAGGTTTTATTTTCTATTGCAGAACACACACAATGTCTTCCGTACTGAACAATACAATGCTGATTTGGTTCTTTGCAAGTTGAAGGACAGTATTCAAAAGAAATGTTTGGGATGCAAGCAGTCAGAGTAAGTATATGGGGCTTTCTACTAACCACTGGATTAACAACACTGTTCTGATTGTGTGGATTAAGATGAGCCAAAATGCAAGATTGTATTGTGGCTACTGATTCAATATAAAATTTTTTGATAAAAATAAGTATCTCAAAACTTCTACTTCTGAAGGTATGGTCAATATTTCAACACAAAATACAGGTGGTAGTTGGAGTGAGGCAAAACTTGATGCTCTGCTCTGATCAGAAAGAATTTCCACTTACTCTTTAGCAATCAACCCACCCAAACCTGCATCGGAAATATTGGCTGTCAGTGGTAATCCCACCATGACCTGCCCCATGTATAGTTTGCCGTAATATATGATGTCATCATTGCAAATAACATAGGAAGTCGCGCAAACAGTAATACTTTGACGACAAAAGGTGAAACTTTGAGAGCCAATAGTTATGGGGTGATTTTGGGCTTGTTGAATGCTAAAGGGTTAAAGTAGGCTTCATGTTGTTGAAAGTTAATGTATTTGACATTACATACAATGTGGATGTCACTTTCAAGGAGTTGACTTGATGCTGATAACAAAAGCCATAACAGGGTCAGGAAGTTTCAATCTTTTTGTGTAAACTTAAAATAATATTTCATTTCGCAAGCTCTGTAATATTTCTACAATTGGACTAACACAAACTTTAAAGATTGTTTTCTGCAGCTCTTATCTGGAAGAAACAAAGTTTGTGTCAAAAGGATGGTTATTCTTTTGTTGCTGCCATTACAACTTTTTTTTTTCTTTTTTTTTTTTTTTACTTTGACACCCTTGTCAATGCTTGTTTTTAAAAATTGGTGATTAGAATTTATAAAAGCCAAAATACATGAAAGTGGATTCATACATTTTCTTTATTTTTGAAAACTGAAGACATATTAAACACTATTCAATTGCTTATTTACATGAATTATTTTATACTTACAAGGTTATAAAGATATGTGAACCAACTATAATTAAATATTTTTTTTACAAAGTGATAAATCTGAAAAATTTCTTTTATTCATAAGTTTATAAACATGTCTATGTGCAAGAAAATTTAAAACACCACAATGAGTAACTGTAATTATTAACTTTGAAAAATGCATTTTCTACAGCTTTTTCATTTGTTCTCACCACATAAGTTCACTAAAATAGGTTGAAAGCATCTCTTCTGAATCAAACATTCTTTTAATTTTAGATTTTAGGTGAGATCACAAACACTCAATTTCAATTCATTGAGTGGACAGTTTTTCTTTTATTTAATTATGGAATGTCTGTAATTTTTGCTATTAGGTTGCGAAGAAAGTTCTTGCGGAATTTTTAATTTCGATGTTAAACGATGTATTTTCAAAGTTTTTGTTGCATTATTCTTACTTTATATTTCAATTTTAAAGAGTGTTTTTCGCTCTATCTAATCATTTTAATTACAATTGTTTTAAAACAATTAGGTTTTTTTTCAGAGTGTTGAATACTACATGAACAAAAAGCAAATTTGCTCAATTTTTTTTATTTCAATTTAAACTAGGCCAAAAAGCTGCCAAAACAGCTCGCAATATCAATGAAGTGTTTGGCCCAGGAACCACTACTGAACGCACAGTACAATAGTGGTTTAAGAAATTTCGTGGTGGGGACGAGTGTCTTGAAGATGATGAGTGGAGTGGTCGGCCATCGGATGTTGACAAAGATCAATTAAGAGCCTTAGTCGAAGCCAATCCACGCACAACTGTTTGAGAGCTTGCTTCTGAATTAACCATAACACATATGACGATTTTCACCCACTTGAGAGAGATTGGAAAAACAAAAAATCTTGATAAATGGATCCCTCATGAATTCACTGACAAACAAAAGAAACGCTGTTATGAAGTGTCATCCTCCCTTTTATGCAACAAGAACGACTGTTTCTCAACCGGATTGTGACTTGTGATGAAAAGTTGGTTCTTTACGACAACTGGCGATGCTCAGCTCAGTGGTTAGACGACGATGAAGCTCCACAGCACTTCCCGAAGCTCCACAGTTTCACCAAAACAAGGTCATGCTGACTGTTTGGTGGTCTGCGACCGGTCTCATCCATTACAGCTTTTTGGATCCAGGTGAAACCATTACGGTGGAAAAGAACTGTCAACAAATACATTAAATGCATCAGAAACTTTGACAACAACAGCCAGTATCAGTCAACAGAAAAGGCCCAATTCTTCTCCATGACAACTCCCAACCACACGTCGCTAAAAAGACCCTGCAGAAATTGAATGAACTGGGCTACGAAACTCTGTCTAATCCACCATACTCATCAGACCCCTCACCTACCGACTACCACTTTTTCAAGCACCACAACAACTTCTTGCGTGAGAAATGCTCAAAAAATATAATAAATATCAAAAACGCCTTCAGCGACTTTATCGCCACCATAACACAGGACTTTTACGTTACTGGCATAAATGCACTTGATTTGCATTGGCAGAAGTGTGGTGATTCTGATAGTGTTTATTTCGATTAATAATTTTTTTTTGAGCTTAGATATGAATTAATAGATTAAAAACCGTAAGAACTTTCTTTACAACCTGATACAAATATTACATTGTTGTTGGTTTACATTTTGGTAATTTTTTTTATAAATTTCTGAATAACAAAATTTCTTTTCAAATTTGTTTTTATGAAATCATAATAAATTTAAAGATAAATAATAAATATTGCATTGTATTTGGTTCACATGTTTTAGAATTTTGAAAAGTAAACATTTCTGAAAGAGAAAAAGAAAAGCTGTAAAACTGGTGTTGTAATAGTGATGTCAAGGGAATAACAGTCATTAAGACAATTTTTGTTTTTTTCTTTAAATCAGTTACACAAATTTCAGATGATGCCCTACCCTGACAAATTGCACCTCTGTAAAGGGGTAACCCCTCCCCCATCATACACATGCACAATGAGGTGTCCTGGGTTTGATGATAAACTGCATTTGGCAACAAGGCCTCTAATTGGGAAGTTTTGAGGACCATGGAACCACCTCTTAATTGCTGTTGCTCCCAGGTCCACCCTCACCCAGGTAGCACCTGTTAAGAACCCAGCTATAGGAAAATAGTTAACCCCCTCCCTCAGCTAAGGTCAAAACACTATGGAAGGATAAAAAGAGATTTTTATAATGAAAATCTTAGCAATACTTGTTTGGAGAAGAAAATATTACCAGCAATACACTTTTAAAAGAAAAAGTATATTACCAACTATATATTTATGAAGAAAAATATATTACCAACTTACCAGTGATACATCTGACTCTTGACAAAACCCTCTTTACAAAAATATGTCAATCAAATCTGATCTACAAACTGATTTCTTACAAAGAATACATGTCCCTTTATTTTTATTTTTTATTTTTTTTTCTAACAAATCTATTGTAAAACTCTTGTTGGCATTAAATGACTCATTGAGATTGATATACCGTAAAACGAACCGAATTGAATCAGATGATACAACTCCTGCTCTGCAACTAAAAGACAGATGAATTCCTCTTGGTGCACTTTTCTTTTTTGACATTTCAGTAAGTTTGCACAAAATGCCAATATTATGCAACTAATCCTTATAATTGTTCTCATTAATAAGTTTAGAAGACCACTTGTTTTAAATAAGAAGTATTTACTTAAGATTGTTCAGCTACTAATATTAGGAATACTCTCTCAGATCAGCTACTAATCCAATATGGCTACCTTCTTTATGGCCCCCTGGTGGCTTTATTCTGGAACTGTTCTAACACCAAACCATTTGCATCTTAACAACTAGTTATTATTATTATTCTATTACTGATATTTGTCACATAGTTGTTCTTTGATCTGAAGACCACTAGTCTTCAAAACATTAGTAAGGTTTGTGTCTGCCTGTGAAGATGTCTAATAAAGTTCATTTTGTGACACTGGATGAAAGTGAAAATGTACTTAAAATTAGTGATTCTGAATTTGATTTGCTTTCTCTTCCCAGCAGCTGTGGTTGTGTTGTCTTCACAGAATTTGGAATCTTAGAACAAAGCCAATTAGTGGTTTGAAATCAAGATTGATGTTAAATGCTTTCAGGGTATCTTTGCTGCCTTTCTTCTTGACATTATGGTGTCCATTTCCTTGTGGCTGCTGACCATCTAAAATTCTTTTGACAGCTAAGTGTTTGGCAAGTGAACTATATGACCTATCCAGAACAAATAAAACTGCATCATGCAATGAACATTCTAGGGAGGTGTCTGAAGTACTCTCTTGCTAAGTATTATTTAATTATGTTGACAGATATTTGTATAAGCAAAGTTCAACATACTTCAACATTGTGTCGTACAGATTGGTACTCTGAGAGCAAATAACAACTACCACGATCTTCCATATCCAAAGAATGATATTGTGAGCATTTCACACTTGTAAATGAAAGAAAGAATTGTGTGCTTTTTATTTTGTTTATATTTTGAAATTTTTTTTTTCAATGACTGATTATTGCAATTCACTGTTTGTAGAAATCCGACATTTAGAGTTAGAACTGTTTATAAAAGAATTCCAGTCAAATATATTAGGAAATTTATGAAAAAAACAAAAAAAAAAGGATTTTTGCAACATATCAACCGTAATTCGGTTGGTTAATGTTGTATGGGTCACCCAGTGAGAATCAAGCTCATTATTCAGTCATAATGGTCAAACAGGCTATCCTTGCTAACCATCACTCCACATTGAGGTACCCTAACAACGAAACTATTTTAATATTTTTCAAAACTCTACAAATGATCTCTAGACTACATAAACTTTGATAACTGTATTTTTAACTTTTTAAAGGGAATACAATTTTTGTTTTTAAAATCTTATTTATTTTCAGAATAATTTGCATGACTATAAGATACAAGCAATTATAGGACTAATATTCAGTGCAACTTATCCTAACTGTGCAACACCCCTTCCCTTTTTCAACTAAATAGACAATTTATTTGTGGAAATAGGAGATCATTTCATATGCAAGTCAATAGATAGGATTGAATAGGTGTAAAAGAATCATCATTGTCCTCATATTTTGTATGTCACAATCACGAGACCTGTTACCTTTGTAGGGGCATGACACTACATATACTTCCACTGCAGTAGCAGTGGTGTTTCCTGTGCAAGATAGCCTCATAGAACCCAACCTCTCCAGGCTGATTTGGATTCAGTTTTCTTTTTAGATCAGTTGCCACCCCAGGCTGTCCTGCTATTTACCCAAAGCTGGGGGGAAAAGAAAATTTGCATTCATATTTTTCTTAAGAGTATTAGCATGTAATGAACTTGACTGGACTTCAAACTCAGCTCTCCAATTCCTCAATCTGAACTGCTTTCCATTACTCCATTATGCCTTCATTTATGTATGTAATGTCCTCTCTATACTTGAGTACAGACTCCAGTTTTTAAAATCCGTTTTTTATGCAAAAAGTGGTGGTTTGTACTATACACAGGTAATTTTTTTGGAAATCTTAAAAATCATACATTTTTGGTAACCAGTTAAACTATATACAGATAAATTTTTTTCAGGGTTGGGGGCAAAATTTATGCATTTTCAGTGACTGTAACCTACCTGGTTGGCCTACATTCTCATGATACTTTTGGCTAAGCTTAACTGTACAGGTAGGCTCTTTTAGCCTGCTTCCCATTTTTGTATGAAAAAGGATGAAAACGACTTCCTATAAAATATGTCCACAAGGATTACTGACTACATTAGGCTTACTAGTATTGTCCAGAAATTGGGTTTTATTACACAAGCCATATGAAGATAATTGTTTTTCACAAAAAAAAAATTAGGGGTTGCACGAAGAAGGCTTATACATTTTTTTTAAATTTTTTTTTTTTTTAAGGCATTTTTTGTTTGTGTTAGAGTTGGTATTTATTTAAATGTTTTGTTTCCCTCTTTTTAAATCCAGCTATGTCCTCCGCTGCTTTGTTGCTGATGACAAAGGCAAAATAAAGCTTTCTTTCAACTTGGAAGTGTGTGTCGTGCCAAAATTACCATTTGTTGGAATTCGTAGTAAGCGAGTTAAAGGGGACACATGGCAGTATAAGAAATTCTGCGAAGATATTATACAGACGTCCAACTTATAAAGGTAAGTTGTTGTATCTGTGTGTATGTTTTTTTTTTTTTTATACAGGAAATGTCTTATGTTAATGCAGAAAACAAATATTTCGGTTTTTGGCGCTTTTTGCAATGAAGACATTAGTTCAGTAACTATTAGATTTCATAAATTTTTTTTCTTTTCCTTTGGAATTGAAATTTGATTCTTTTGAAATCTTTAGCAGTGACCATTATTTTGCTTGTTGCTGACACATTAGAACGATTGAAGCAATGTTAAATTTATCAGAATAAAAACATTAAAAATTACTGAAAGTAGGAAGACATATTTTTTTATATAGGGAAAAACATATGAGTTTTTATACAGGGTGCAATGGATGAATTATAAAAATTATACAAAAATGGAAATAACACTAACATCTCATTTTAAGATATATTTACCAAAATTACACAAAAATATGAAATACTAAAAAGTAAATTTATTCAATAAAATTGTTATTGGCTTTAACCACAGCCTTCAGAAGACATTGGAATCACCTGCAACTCTTCTGGATGATCTCCTTCTTAAAGTTAGTGAATGCTGCCACAATCCTTACTTTAAGTTCATCTTTGGTGTTGCAAGGAGTTTTGTTGGCTTTTTGCTCAACTGCGCCCTACATATAATAATCAAGAGGGTCGCAATCTGAGAGTTGGTTGGCCAAATGTTAGGGGTGATGTGGTTACAGAAATTGTTTGACAGCCATGACTGGGTTCTCCTGCTTGTGTGGCATGGTGTAGAGTCCTGTTGCCAGACATAGCATCTTCCAGCAGCTACCCTCTTGATCAAGGCACTTGATGTAAACATCCGTATTGAGTTTGGGGCTCTGGGGAAGATAAATTGAGGCATAATGTTGCCTTCATTAGTGATCATTCCAAATTCCTTTGTAATCACTATTAGACTTTCTGAATGCTCTGCACTGTCCTCAGATTGGCACTAAAACACTCTGAAATGTTTGTATAGGAGTTTCTGGTGTGAAGGTTAAGCAATACAACAAGCTGTTTACAAATTTCTGACAGTGAATTGCATCATGGTGCTCTTCTTCTCCTCATAAACGATTCCCAATTGACCCTACTATATTGTGTAGTTGACAAAATCTAAAACAATGCACATGCGTGAAATTTAAAATTTACTTATCGCACCTTGTAGAGGTATTTTTGATTAGATTTCTTTCATTTTATTTTTGTTGCAATTCTTAGTTCATTTTAGCATTCTGTCATTCAGCATTGGGCAGTTATAAACAATTATCCTCTGATAAGATTTGAACTTGTGACACATACTATTGGGCACTAGTTTGAGATAGATTCTTCCTTACCATTTGCACTATGGAAGTCTATCAGAATACAAAATTTAAGTTTAGTCAAATAGCTTCATTTCTTCTTAATTGATTTAGTCTATACCATATTGTTTATGCTACTTCTACTAATGAATTCTTAATTTGAAAGATTATTGTGGAAAAACTATTCCTCCTGTGAAAATATACCCCCCCCCCCCCCGTTTTTATTTATGTTTCTGTATTTTACAATGAGTTTGACATGGAAAAAGCCAGATAGGGGTTTCCTGTTTCTCCATGGTTTAGAATTCAGTTTTCTCAGAGATTGGTTGTCACTCAAGGCTAGAGAATCAAGTTTACTCGACTATTTAGCCTCTATTTGGGGAAGGTGGTAAGAGACATTCCTACCTTCCTCATGGGTATTAATATGAAAGTGAATACAGCAGATTAGCCTGGAATTTGAGTTGGCTTGCCAATTCCACTTTCCATACGGATATCTTTTACACTACCCTCTCATCCCAGATTCTGTAGAGTGTTATGACCATATCACATTGAAACACTTGTTTTCATACGATCACTGAAGTTAAGCAATGTCAATCCTGTTCCATACCTAGATGGGTAACCATAAGGAAATGTCAGGTGCTGTAAGCTTTGATATGCAGGCTGTTTAATGGATAATAACTTGGAATTATGGATTGAAGAGTTGAGTTTCAATTCCCATTGGGTTTGTTATATTCACTTATGTGCAAATACTCTTGGGAAAGATATAAATCCACCTGTTCTCTCTCCCAGCTATAGGTTTATTAGTAGGATTTGTATAAGTTAATCATTATTGTATCGAAAAAATTTTACAGTCTAAAAATATTTTTTGACTTTAAATAACCTGCAAACTGTTGATAAGCCATAAAAAAAGACAAAAAATAAATCATTCATTCTCAGATTCTGTAATATATGAATATCTAATGAGCAAAACTCATTGGGATGTAATGCACCACATCTACTCATGCAATATGCCAATTTTGGCAGTTGTTATGTTGGCTCTCTCTTATATATAAGAACTGCAAGGTGTAGAGAAGCAGCACTCGATTAAAAGCCATTTCATGTTCAAAGTGTCACTGACATGGAAATATGCCACTCTCGGAATGTTTGAGAGTGGCTGCAGCAACAAGACAAAGCAAATGTATTCAATTCCTTTGAGTATCTCTTATGGCCATTTCTTCTGACTTTTACAAATTGGAATAATAGACAGAAGGATGTATTTTATCCTGCTTCATTTGATTTTTCTCTTTGCTTTTTTGTCAAATATGGTCTCTTGTTTGCCTTCTCAATCTCCTTTGTATAAAGGTTAAAGACAAGGAGCTCTTTTTCTGAATTTCTATGTCAAGTGATGCAACTATTTGATTGGTCAATCAATGAAGCAAATTATAATAATTTTGAATTCTCTTTCTTCTCCAATTCTGTTTTATTTTTGTTTTCTGCTTTTTCTCATAAAAACTTAATATCTACCCATGGAGAGAAATAAGAAGGCTACTACAAAATTAAGTCCCAAGCTAATCAAGCCATATTCAGCAGATATAATTGCTAGCCATCTTCTACTTGGTCATTGAATTCCTTGGCCTGCATTTGACAATTAAGATATTCTGTGTTTACGGCAAAGAAAGCTACTGTAAATGAAGTAGGGAAAAGGAGTGGGAGGACGAAGAAGTTTTTTCAAGAGCGGTGGATTCTGGAGTAGTGGAAAGATGCTAGAGTAATGGAGTCCTACTGGTAGATCTTCTATTGTATCATTTGTTTTTGTCATTGTTTTGGTTTTCTGTTATTGCAGCAAGTCGACCATGAAATGCTTGGTCTGTTTTGATTAAAAGTTGGTAAACAAATTTGTTATTGACCATTGGCAAATTTTGCCTTAAGCTTCTCTCTGGAACTGATTCGGGTTCTTCCTCTGTCGAACTATTGATTGTGTGGTCTGAGAGAAATTGGGGTTGGGGGCTAGATGACTGTTTTTTGGCACACTATGAAAACAAAGATAAAAAAAATGAAATTTAAAGGAAAATCTTTGGAGATTAGAAGCTTATCATCATCCATTTTTAATTGTCTATTAGTATTACTGTTTTTCTGCAAGACACCCTGATAGCTATTTTCAGAAAGAAAACAAGTCTTTTGTTGTACAAGATACAAGAGGCCTAGCATTAATGCATTTTTTTTCTGAAAAAGTGGAACTTACATTTACAAAAAAAAAAATCTTAACTTATGTAATGACATATTGAAAAGTAATAATTATATAAGCTGAACTAATTTTTTTTTTTTTCACTATGGAAATTGTATCATACCTATTTTAGACACACACATTGTGTGTGTGTGTGTGTTGGGCTTAGTTAGAAATAATTTAATCTTTACAGTATAATGGAATAATTTCAACTGCTCTTAGAAAATTGCTAAATATTTATATGAAAATTACATTTCCTTTATGTATGTGTTAATATTTCTATATGACTCTGTGTGTATCTAAGACAGTTTGGAAAAACTTCTATTTTGACATGTTTTGCAAATGAGATGGCAACATCAGAAAAATAATTTTATTTCATGAGTACAAAATCTACAGTAGTGGGAAAAAACAAAAAACAAAAATAATTTATGCAATGTATCTGGGCGCATGATTTTTAATTTAACACACTTAGAAAAATTATAGTTTTTTATGTCTTATGGTCAAGTCTTGTTAAAACACTGGTTTCTGTACAATCACTTAAGCAATGTCAAGCCTGGTCAGAAACTTGATGGATGACCACTTTGGAATACCAGTTGGTATAATATATAATAGCTCAGAATTGTTAATTGGAGAGTGGCGTTATATTCATTTACACACAAATGCCCTTCATATCTTCTACTCCCAGCTATGGGTTAATTAGTAATTAAACCATTATTATCTCTAAAAAGAAAAACTTCTTATCTAAAAATATTTTCTGGCTTTAAATCACCTGCAATTTGGTTTTTATTAATTTTTATATTTTATCAATTTTTTAAATTTATTTTAATGTGTGTATATATATATATATATATATATATATATGGGTTGTCATGTGACTGAACAAAGTTCATACTTTTGCAGAATATTGTCTATTGATGTGTATGCACTTGTCTATATGAAATAGTGTTCATGCACAGCTACCTCTTATAAGCATGTATCTGCATTCCTAATGTATTACAAATCTGTTTGTTGATTGTTTTGAAATATGAAAAATAAAAACCTTCCTAATAGGTTATAAAGTTTTCTTTCTTTTTTTTTTTTTTCCACTACTACATATAGATTTTCTGTTTATGAAATAAAATTATTTTTCTGATGACACCTTTTCATTGATGAGACATGTCAAAATAGAAATTTTTTTCCAAATCGTCTTACATTTTTATATAAAACTATATCAGATTCTATAAATGAGCCTCTGACCTTTTGGAAAATAGTTCCAACTTAAATTGATCATCTCCACTCTAAATTGTGTGTCCAATATAAACCGAAATTAGAAGTAGTTTCTCATTTTTCAGAATTCTAAAGTTCAACTTATACTAATACTCTGTGTGTCTATCTGTATACCAGATAGAGTAATAGCAAGAGATGCTGCCGATTACCTCTTTGAGAGCCAGTGTGGAGTTAGTATAAAGCATGTACAATGGGCATGGTCCTCAGATGCTGTACTGCCTACATAAATTCCAGTCATCATCAGCAATCCATGACCTGTCATAGTCATATGTTCACTGTACAGATGAGCACTCGACCAGTTCCTTTTAACATACTTGGGTTGAAAGCCAGAAAGGTATTCATTCATGCATAGCATATCTTGGGCAAATCAAGATGGTGGAGCCCATGTAAGATACTGCCTATGTCCTCCAACTTGAAGGCTCACCCTGGCTGTTGACTTCAGCCCTCTACTTAGTAATGCAGTGTCAACAGTGCACTGGCTGCATACATAACTATCAACCTCTGTCAATGCCATTGTGATGGATGACCATTGATCGATATAAGAAATTTCATCTGCTTTTTGACAGGTCTTGTATTTAATCCTGCTACCCTTAACAGCAGAAAAACCTGTTGGGAAGACCATTTTAGTTACCAGTGATATGACATGTCAGGTAGTACTGGGTTACATAGTGTTTAATTGGGGTGTGATTTGACATTGCAATATTCCCTTTTGCTAAGTGGTTTTAATCTTCCTTTTTTGTTGTTTGTAGTCTTGCACCATTTGTTTTCAAAGTTTTCAAGTGGTGCTGATCTTTGTCCAGAATTCATATATTACTGCTTACTACTGTTGAGTGGAAATTTTTTGAGCAGTTGTCACATCTGAGATAGTGCTATCTTACTGCTCCTAACGATCTGTGTTAAATCCTGTTCATGTTTTGTGACTCTCACACCTGTGCTACCTCTTTGCCTATTATGTCACACATGTTGCCTGGTTGAGTCTATTTGTACAAGTGGAAGATGGCAAAACAATCCTATATACATCGTCTGTTAACCTATGCATCTATTATGCATATGTTAACAGATGTGAAAAAAAAAATTAACAATATTAATTAATAATGTTTTACTGGTTTATCTATCCATATATATATTTCAGGGCTATTTGTAATTGATATATTTGTATATTGTTTTGAGTACAACTGTTTGTTTTATATACAGGGTGGTCAAAAAGTAAGTGGGCAAATAGGTTTGTGTATTGGTTATATTATTACAGTGGTATTTACTGGTATAGTAAGAACTTGGATTTAACATTAGAGCAATGGCTAAACTAAATGTGATAAGTGTATTACTAAATATGATTGTAATTATAATCTCAAAATAAATGGTATCATTTACTGTACACCTACTTTTAGACCACCCTGTGTGTGTGTGTATATATATATATATATATATATGGCTTGAATATTGTGTTCAAGCATGAAATACTGTTGCTGTTTGGTGTTACCTTTAGTGTTAACCTGTTTTAGGCATCATAATTTTTCAAAATGGATGTTTATCTTAGATTCTCCTGAAATCAATTTTTTTTCGCATTCAGTGAGTCCACAGTTTAAAATAATTTAATCTCTTTTTGTTTATTGAAATGTTTGCATTCTTAGATTCTATGATTTCCACTTTCTTTTCTTTACATAGATTGCAATTTCTTACTGTCTCTCTTTTTTATTGCATGCCATTCAATTAAGTGTTTTCTCTTTCAGTTTTAGTTTCAATATATATTTTGATAATATGGTAGTGTTTTTATATCTTTCATATTTGAATGATAGCAAGCGATTTGCATATCTTTCTTTAAATTTTTTCCCAGTTGCTCTGATTGCTGTAAATCTTCCATGAGTTATTCTTTTGTTCTTACTTCTGCCGGATATAATATGGTTTTCTCTCTGCACTTTCCCTGTAGTGGACATTGCTTTTCTTTCTACAATTTTTCTGTTAGTGCTTTTGTAGCATTGTTATATAGTGTTTTGTTAAATTTTCTTTTGTTAAATTGTTTGTTTAATTTATGTGATTTATGAAAATATAAGTTAAAAAAATTTTTTCTGTATTTGTATTAACATTCTTATTGTATTGTAGATTAAAACCATATTTAATAGTATGTACAGAAAGAGATATGCATTAACATATATGATAGAATGAAAAAAACTCTAAATGATTTCAACTAAATATACAAAAAAAAAAATTCTCAAAATCCCATCACCCCTTGTTTGTGTGCATGTGTAGTCATACCAACATAACAAATTTAACTTTTTGAAATCCTGAAGGACAAAATGTGTCACAAGTAAACTTTTTCCACTTTATCATAGTTTCCTATATGTTGTTTTCGAGATATATATATATATATATATATATAAACATATAACATTCTCTCATTAACATGTGTGTATGTGTGTAATATCCTTTTTATTTCATTCATGTGAGACACAACCCTCTTACTCAACTCTTCTTTTAATGTTGCTTGTGACTTTACAGTGTAAAAATATGGCCTGGCAGACATTTCTACATTCTCTAATTGTGCAAATTACTTTGCAAGAATTTACTGGTCTGCTTGTTGCTTTGATCATTTTTTTTTCAGGACATTGAGATTTTTCAAGTGCTGTTATCAATTTTCCATCAAATTCTTTCTTGTTGGCCCATCTCTTATTTCAGTAAGAATGAATTGTGGTTGTGAAACGGGAGAAAGTCTTTGACAATTACTTCAAGTATTTCTTGATAAGATCTAAACATATTTATGCATTTCACATGGTTAGGCATTGGAACTTTTATTTTTTTTTGTATTGATATCATTGAGAGACTTTATGATTATGAACTGCCCTGAATTAGCCTAGGCTAAGCTAGATTTGTCTGAAGTCAAGGTGGTTGCTTTCAGATTCACATCTGTCAGCATACTTTTCAATTATTTGGAAGTATAAAATTTCTTTTTGTCATAGTCTGCTCCTACGTTCATTTGTGGGAGGTGGGGATGCAAAAGATGCCAAGGTAAGTGTTAAGCTTTCTTTTTAAAATCCTGTTTAGATATTAAGTGTACAGAATTCAGGCATATAATAAAATTGGATATACAGGTAGTGTATTGGACATATGTGCAGAAAGGGTAGTCAGCAAGTCAAGTTCAAGTTCTGGCCTAGTTTGTGTTCACTGGTGCTCCTGGCAAAAGTATGAATTCATTTCCCCACCAAATAGCAAGGTAGACTGAACCTTGGGTGGAAGCCAGTCTAAGACCATTCATAATTCAAAACTGGAGAAGGCAGTTGGAAACCATTATCTTAAGAAATTATGGAAATTCACAGGAGCTTATGGAGATCTTTGATCACCTAAAGTTTACGACATTAAAAAAAGAAAGAAAAACATTTATAATTAAAACTGTTTGTTTTCATTCCACAAATAAGCACATTTTAAGTTCTCATCACTTGCATGCGATTTTTTTCATCTTTTTGTTGATAATTTTGCGGAGATTCATTAACACTCCAAGATTTGTTTAAACAGTTAAATTTTTTGCTTTTTGCTGCTGGTATTGTTGCACCATTTTGATTATGTTGTGGTGCTTTGGATATCGACTCAACAAGAAATCAGAGCGCTGAGTTCAAATTCCAGTTGAATTTGTTGCATTCACTTCCATGCAAATACCCTTAAAGTTATTAATCCATTGCTTTTGTCCAGCTATGGGTCAAATAGCAGGACAGATTGGGTTCTAAAGCCTTGGTTGGCAAAAAGTAATGGCACTCTACTCTTGTGGCCAGTTGTCATGTTTATCATGTATGACACTAAACTGACTGACAGCACCATCTTGGCTGAGCCATTCTTCAATCAACATGGGAAGAGAGGCATCATTTTTGTATGTGACAAGATGGTTAGTGAGAGTTAGACTCAAGAAACTGAGTCATTCTAGGACAGAATTTCTGTGCTTAGCAGGCAAGGAAATAGGGAACGTCCTCTATGTGTAGATAAGATTCACTCAAATTATACAAGTGGCAGTGAATGGTTTCACATGCATCTTGTATTTCTGAAATGCTTCAAAAATATTTGTATATTATTAGTTAGCAGTACATTATTATAAAAAAAAACTTATTTTTTATACTTACTGGATTTTCTTAAAGTTGGGAGGGAAATTATATTTTCTGAAGGACCAAGTTGGTTCTTGCAAATATCCAGACACCTTTTAAATCGGGTTTAAAAGAGTTTATTTGACCCCCCAATGTTTGTTGAGGTCAGAACTCTGTTGAATGAAATTATGTAGGCTTTTCTAAACCCATCTTAGTTTGACACAGCAACTTGGTTGAAAGAAAATTATTTTGCACCAGTCTATCAAAAAGAAGACACGCTTTAAAATTCAACTGTTGATATTTGGTTATCTGGACTTAATCTCACTCCACACCAGACTGGTAGGAAATAAACTCTTCTTGGTGCTCAAGAAGGACTTTGATCAAGTTGTATCCTTTAATAAAATGGAAAATAAGTCTTTATTCATAAACTATTCTTGATGTGATTTAATGTCTTTGAGTTAAATTTTGTGTTAATGTTATGCTTGCAGATTTTTTATATTTGCAAGTTTTGGTAAGAATACAAGAACCAAATTTGAATAAAACCTGTAAATCTTGAAAGCTGTAAAAAAATTTTTTTTTTATTAAGTTATAAATAAATACTTTGTTACTCCAAATGCAGGATATAATTTGATATTTTCAACTTCCAAAAATGTTTCCAAAACCACAGGTCAAACTGTATGTCAAGAGTAAAATGTTTCTTATGGTGAAATAGAAGCTGTTTAAAACTTATTCTGCTCTACTTACCATAAGTCTATAGACCATCATAATTATTATTGCTTTTTAACATTCATAAAACATTATGATCATTAAAAAGTCAGCAGCAGGAATTGAAATAAAGAAATTTAGTTCTGATGAGACTTTAATTGGAATCCATAATATGAGAGTCTGTCTTACAGGATATTTGTCTTAACTAATTTGGCTCAGAGGCTAACAGTAAAACAGACTCTAATGATGAGGGTGCAGATTAGTTTGTTTTTCATTTCTGCTTCCTATCAGATTTTTCATACCGTATTCTTTGTTTACTATTTAGTAGCAATAATTGTAAGTTGTGTGAATTCTTAGATGAAGTTTTACTCTTTACACTTACATTTTTGCTATAGATGAGTATATTTTGACTCTTATTTTGTTTTAGAATTTGCCATGGAAATAGATGTTACCATATCTAATAAGACTAGTTCCCATGATGTGGGACATGAACTCAAGTCTTGATGGTGGGTCTTTAATTCTAATTCACCCTGCCCTACTTTCATGACCATAAAGTGCATTGGCATAAAGAGTTGTGATAAAATCCAATGAATAAAGATAAGAAAAATGCAGCAAATTCAACTGGAATTCAAACTCAGTTCTGTTCTTTCATTCTGAGCTGATATCCATTGCACCACAACACACATCCTATATATATATATATATATATATATACATACACACACACACACACACACATGTATGTATGTGTGTGCCGAATATATGGATTGAAATCTGACAAGATAGAATAAGTAAAAATATGTAGGAAAAATGTCTTTCATCTAATTTGTTTCATTTTATTAAATCTTTGAAGAAACTTAGTGAAACATTTTTGATTAAAGGCACTTTTTTTGTCTGTTCTATACTTATTCTCTCATATATATATATATATATATATATATATATATATATGGTGGAAAGTTACAAAATAATATTAACTGACATAGTTATTTAAATTTGTTTGAACATTATTTTTTTAATGGATACTCATATTTAAATGGATAGTCTGTTTTTTTTTCTATAATTAAACAGTACATTTATATATATCCACTGGCCTGAATATTTGAGAAATCTTGTTAGAAAAATATCTAACTTTCAGCAGGATTTGAACCTAGAACTCTTATATACTAGTGATATGCTGCCATTAGATCTGTTATGTCTTACCACTCAACCACAGAAGATTTCATGGTTAACAAAGTTGAATTAAGACATATAAATACATATTTTGCTGATTTCTTTAGAACATTCATATCTGTTCTATCGAGAGGTAAGACATGTCAGATTTAATGGCAGCATCTCACCTGTATATGGGAGTTGCAAGTTTGGATCCTGCGGGAAGATATTTTTCTAACAAGATTTCTTGAATATTCAGACCAGTGGATATACATATAAATGTACTGTTTAATTATAGAAAAAACAGATTATCCACTCAAATTTGAGTGACCATTAGAAAAATAATGTTTAAATAAATAAATTTATATATATATAAATTGTTCGCATACAGGCCAGTTTTGCTGTATTACAGCTCAATAGTGTGGCTAGATTAACCATTTGCCTCAAGCTGAGACTGAAACCTGACTGATTGGTCAGCAATTGGAGATCCACCCACCAAACTACTGGCACAGATTTCATAGCGTGTAATGTTTTTACAGAATGTAAATTTGCTATCAGTTGAGTGTTCAACCTAGTAACCAGAGAACATAGCATAAAGCCATAAATAACTGATGTTTATGAAATTTTCCTCTTTCTATAGTGCTCAATATGCTAGTGAGAGTATATATATATATATATATGAGACAATACAGGAATGAAGTCATGTTTTTAAGCAGTATTAGTTGAAATTTGAACTTGCTTTTCTGATTCTGTTTTTTTTTGTGTGCCTTTTGCTTTGTCCTGTACCTTCCAATAAAAAATACATTAGAAATAGATGAACATATTTGTAATAAACTTCAAAAGCTATTAGACCATTACCTGTTCTGGTTTTTATAGGTAATATAAGTTTATGATCAAGATAACTGATTAACATGTAAGATGAAAGAAATACTGTATGTTTTTGTAATTACTGAATTGGATTTTCATGATTTTATTACAAAGCCTTTGTAAAATAGGTTTACTAAATGGGTTTTATTATTATAAGTGGTTCATAATGAGGATTGAATTAGCCATTTCCTGTTATTGCTAACTGTTGTGCTATCAACCTAAACCTAAATTTTGAATAAGTCATGAGATTGACATATATACGCTGTTATTTCTGCTATGTTTACCTTGAAACTCATCACTTTTGATTATTTCAAGGCCTGGCGTGCTACTGTGTTTATGTCTGGTATCATACCATGTGGAATTTGTATTTTGATATTTTATGAAAGTAATGTTTGGTACTTTCCTGAAGTGAAAAATCACTGCTGGAAACCATTGGTGTGTGTATAATTTCAGATTTGCAACTTGCAAATGCTGCTGGATTTTCCAAATAACTTTGTGTTATGATCCCCATGACCCTGTCTTCATTAGCAAGATTCAGATCTCTTTCTGTACATATGTAATTATCTGTGGTTTCTCTGCTGTGAACATGACTTTTAGTCTTCAGTCTTCCAATTTTGGCAGAAAAGCCGTTGAATACCTGTTGGTGATCAGACATGAAGAATGACACGGTCCTTTCACAAGCAGCATGTTTCTAAATGACGAATAAACAGTTTGATACTAAAGAGGAATGTCATGAAGGAATATCTTCGCTTCTGTTGATTCTAGTCTGCCTGTTTTGTGAAAAGATGGCAGATGTTTTAACTGGGAAAAATCATAATTCTTGAAATGTAAATTGGCATGGCGAAACTAAAAACTATTTCTGTTTTATGAACTGGGAGTCAAAAGAAAAGAGGAGAAAAATTGGTTGAAGTTGTTTTATTTTTGTTTCTTAGTGGTTCCCAAACTTTTTTCTCTGGGCCACATTTTCAGAATGAAAGTTTGCTGTGCCTTACCAAATTTGATGGTGATGATAGGTACATTAAAAAAAAACAACAAAAAAACAAAAAAAACAGGGTTAAAGGGAGATAACCGTGGATTCAAAGTTAGACAATTATCATTGATAACTCTCTCCTCCAAATTGCTATATTTACTATATTCTTAATACTTAATATAATGCAGAAATATAACATCAGTCAGTAGATATTTATAACTACGTATACTAGGAATCATGCATGCAATTACAAGTAATCCATAATAATATTTTCAATTTTGCAGTCGTATGAATTTTTTGAAACTGTTTCTAAATTTTTGATTCTTTCAATCGTTCCATCTCACTTGCTATCCACTTCCTCCCATACCACTTGGGGGCCACTGGTTTAAGTAGCATTTAAATCCCTATTAGTACCTTGCAATACTGTCACAACATTAGTACCATGGAGTTTTTAAACACCTCATTTATAATATTGTAGATATATCATTTACTACTCAATTTTCTTATCTTTTGTTTTAGCTTTTATAGAATAAATAAAATGAAAAAAAATCTCCAAAGACCAATGAATAAAAATGAATTCATAACTTTCAAAAGATCAAATTTTAAAAAATAAATTTTATCTTCATTATGATCTTCTAAAAGAGCCTATGATCCATCTGACTTCTCTTTTGTTTTTCCATGTTCCAAGCATTGAACAAAAGATTACTTTGATCATTGCTTAAGTTTCTACAACAATTACAATCTTTACTTTATAGTCATGTGATTGTAATTCACACAAATATTATGGCTAAAACCAGAAACTCCTCATACTTGATAAAAGTATTCAGAAAATTACTGATTAATCCTAAAAATTTGAATTACCACTTAAATATTAAGAACATTTAGATGGGTTTTCACCCCCTTGGTACTAATGGCAGGTTAAAGGTAAGGAATTGTATTAAATTGCCTACAATATATAGGCTTACTTTCTTCTTCTATGTGCCCTGTCCTTTCAGAACATAGGCGATCATGGCTTTTCACGTCTCCCTATCTCCGGTGGCTCTTAGCACGCTTTCCCCTGTTACACCATGCAACCCTTGTTCCGTCATCCACCTGATCAGGTCCTTCAAATATGTTATACACTGCTTTCCCCTGTCTCTTTTTCCCTCTATCTGGCCTGTTAGTATCAGGTTTTCCAAGCCATCCTTTCTCATTGCATGTCCCAGGAACTTTAACTGTCTTTTCCTGATGCTCAGTATTAATTTCCTTTTCATTTCCATCCTATTCAAAACCTCATTATTGCTCACATGTTCGATCCATGATATCTGAAGCATCCTTCTGTAGAACCACATTTCAGTTGCTTCAAGTTTTTCCCTTAAATGTCTAATTTAAAATTTAATTGGGTTTTGAAATGTGAAATATTTCAGAGTTGTATTTCTACCCTCCATCTCAAAACCACATGTTACTCTTTATCTCTGACCGGTGTTTTTAAAGTATAGATGAACCGGAATTATCCAAATGAAAACAGAATTTCAGTCTATGAGGCTTACTTTACACGACCAAAATTTTAGTAATCAAATTAAGTGATATTATTTTTATGAAGTTTAATTTCTGATAGAAAACCCCCAATACAATTTTTAACTTCAGACGTTCATCAGTTTCTAAAGAGGCATGTATCTAAAATACTTCCTTGGCCAGAATTCTTTTCCTTATCTATATTAACAATCTCCCAGATGTAATAAGATCCCAAGTAGGCATATATGCTGATGACACTACGGTTTACTGTCATATTGATAAAAAATTTGCCGAGGCTGACAAAGCAAATCTCGCTGCTGAGCTTGAAAAGGACCTCCAATCCATGGTAGACTGGTGTAAGAAATGGCTTGTGAATTTTAATGCTTCCAAAACGAAGCTGCTATCTATTAACCATCACAAGCAATTGTTCCTACACCTCCCCCTCCATTAGCATGGATCAGGCTAGTCTCCTTGAAAGCAAAACGCTGCGCCTTCTCAGGCTAACTCTCACAACAGACCTCAAGTGGCATGACTATATAGAATTAATAGCTAAATCCGCTGCTAAGAGTCAGTTCCCTGTATAGAGCCAGGAAGTTTTTCCCGTCTGAAACAATCCTGCACATATATAAATCTACCATCCGCCCATATATTGAATACTGCTGCCATATCTGGTCGGATGCTCCTCCTATCCACCTAGGTGCTCTTGACAAAATCCAATGGAAAATTTGTAATGTGATTGATTCCAACTTGGCAGCTCAGATACAGTCCCTTTTTCACCGGTGCAATGTGGCTTCTCTGTGTCTCTTCTACAAATACTTTCATGGCTTCTGCTCTGAGGAACTTAGCTCACTGCTGCCTCCTATATATGAATTTACTCGAGCACAAGGTTAGCAATTGGGTCCCACCCTTTTATTTTGAAACCAATAAAATGTAAACGCAAATTCTACTCCAGCAGCTTCTTTTCTTGCACTTCCTGCCTGTAGAATTCCCTTCCATTTACTTGCTTCAACGACAGCTACAATCTTCAAGAATTTAAATGTAAAGTCAATAGTCATCTCCTATCTCACTAACTTGCATCCTCTCTCTCATGCTCCTTTCTCCATTCACATCAGTATTCTCATCCTTCTCCTACCCACTTACTGACACCCGCTTTAACCTGTCACTCTTCCTCATAACTTTCCTTCTATGTAACCCCCTGTATAACAGTAGCAGTAAAATGCCTTGCTTGGAGCAGTATGATTATAAAAAAAAAAAAATTCAATGGTCATAAGCTTAACGTTAATAGAAATCTTTTTTTTGTGTGCCATGTCTTTTCAGGACATTGGTGATCATGACTATTCTTTCTATCCTTTATAAGTCTTAGTAAGGTTTGTTTTTTTCATTACCCTTCCTACTCTCTGTTCTGCCATCCATTTACACAAATTTGTTAGGTAGGTTACTTGCTGTTTCCCTTATGTCACTAGTTTTTTAAAATCATTTCACCCCAAGCAAGGTGTGAATGCCATGAGTGTGCAGTGGGTTAGAGGGAGTGAAAGTGAGAGAAAAGATTGAATAAGAAGCATTGAGGAAAGGATAAAAGATAAATGAGATTTAAGAAGATAGATGGCAATTGACAATTCATTTAAATTTTTAAAGATTGTAGTTATCAGAGAAGCAAGTAAAGAGAAGGGAGTTCCATAGGCAGGAAGTGTGGGAAAATAAATTGTTGGAGTAAAAATTGCTGTTGCATTTCGCTATTTCAACAGTGAACTGGTGAGATCTAGAAGCCAATTTCGTAGCACATTTAAAATCATGTAGTTAGGGGTTGCCTAAAATATATACTATGAGTGGCATATTCTCCAAACCGTATTTTCTCATGATGTGTCCTAGAAATTACAGCTGTCTTTTTTCTAAGTAATAAGCCTCCTTTTTATTTCTGTTTACTTTAAAACTTTGTTGTTGCTTGATGGTATCCAGTTTTCCTTTTGTAGAACATTTCTGTTGCCCCTTGTCTCTTCTTCATCTGTGGGGAAAATAGTCAGACATTCACTGCCATATTACATAGCAGCTCAGTACACTATTCTTTGTTTGAAAGAAATATTTCCTGTGCTACAAATGTAGCAAGTTATGAATGAATCAAGTCGACTGTCTCTGGGTTATGTTTTTCGATGTTAGATAAACAAAGATTCATTGCAGAATTTTTAACAGTTGAGATGTCTGTTGTTTTTCAAGGGCAGTCTGATTTTGGTTGACATGGAATCTGCATGATAAGTTAAAATTACAACTGGTGTCTATTGTGTTCAATTTACACTAATGTTGTGGTGAAAGGCATGAATATCTCTTCTCTCTGCTCCACAGCTGTGGGTTAAATAGCAGGGGAGACTGAATTCGCTAGACTTGGGTTGCGTCTAGTATAAGAATGAAGCCACTGAATTCCAAGCTATGGAGAAGATAACATAAAACTAACGCTGTCTTTTTCAAAAAATCATGGCAGTTCATGAATATTCAAAGAAAAAGAAGCTTTGAAGATCTATGATTATCTGAGTCATGAAAGAAATTGATTGAAAAAAAAACAGATTCTTAAAAATGTCTTTATATAACAGAAGCAAAATTTATTAACTTAGTTTTTGCTTACAATAGCTGACAAACTTGTCTAGAAAATATTTGTTTACTGTCCCATTTATTGGACAAAGATTATTTAATGAATGGTGATTTTTTTTTTCATAGAGTTTTATTTTATATAATTAATTTTCTTTTATGTAAAACATCTTTTTTAATTTTCCAAAGAGCAAACTACCTACAAATGTATTTGCAAATGGAACAAAGACTAAGATTTGCAGAATTTTAGAATTTACTTGGTGTTCTTTTCCTTTTCTTTGCTTTCTTTGAATTGTCAGTTGACTTTTGTTTGTAAACTTTGTTCTGTTCACTAAATCTTGATAATCTTTCATCCATTTCATATCACTTTCAGAATTTCTTGCACAATGAAGAATTTTATCAAATTATCTTTTCTAAGATTTGAATGTCTCTTCTATTTAGACTATTTTTTTTTTTAAATTTGTATATTTAGAATTCAAAATCAATATTTTTCTGATATTCTCATCAAAATATGTCTATTTTGCTGTGCAAGTAAAATTATGCAGTAAAGAATTTTTTTTAATTGATTTTAATTTTATATTTATTTTCTTGCAAAGGGGAGGGAGTTTTCTAGAACATTTTTTCTAGTGATTATTTTTCAAGTTTTTTTTTTTGTTTTTTTTAAATATATCTTCCATTATTAATTTTTGCTATTACAGGGAAAATATTTTAATGTTTTTATTATTTTTCAATTTAAATTTTCTTAAATTACTGCTTTTGATCATTTTTATTTATTTTTTAAATTTATTGGAATTTACTTTTTAGGCATTTTTTTCTTTTTGAAAAAAG
The DNA here is from genome assembly GCA_037127315.1 of Ascarosepion bandense. NCBI lineage: Eukaryota > Metazoa > Mollusca > Cephalopoda > Sepiida > Sepiidae > Ascarosepion > Ascarosepion bandense. Next base: position 3,939,023 of record JBBBDQ010000738.1, read on the forward strand.
CTTTTTTTTTTATATTTCTTATTCTTTTCTTCATTCTTTTAATCTTCAATAGTCTTTTTTTATTTTATCAATTCCAATGTCATTACAAATATTTAACCAAGCTAGTGCTATCACCTCACCTTATTTTACTTTACATACCCCCCTCTATTTCTGACCCTCTCTGTTTTATTTCTAGGGCCTCTTATAAATAACAAAAACTTTGTTCCACTTTGCTGACCTAACTTAATGCTCTTGCTTTTATCCTTACCCTCACTGCTTCCCATCCCTTATCTCTTCCACACTAAACCTTCCCCCAACTTGCCACGCCCTTTTTTCAAATTGGACATTACACTTGTCTGTTATTTTTTTTTTTTTTAAAAACAAAAAACTCTTCCTTTTGCAATGATCCTGCTCTCTGATCCCCCCCCCCCCCCACTTTTGTTCCCCCTTGCATCACCTCCTGTATTGCCTGTCTTGTACTCTCAACCTACCCCTCGTCATTTCATAAAGCAACCTCTTGGGTATTAGTGTGTGCATTAGTGCATGTGGGCAGAAAATTGTTTGGTCGCTCCAAATCCATCATGGCCAATAGACTGCTTATGAAGTTTCTTTCAATCAACCTCCCCCAACTTTTTTGTATTGATTTCTTAAATTTTCAGAACTCCTCTCACCACCTTTTTCTTTTTTATTTGTCTTTTCAAACTGTTTTTCCATTTTAAAAGCATTGTTTTCTCACTTCCCTCTTTCTAATGGTGTCTTTATATCTTTCTTCTCTATATTTATTTCTTCCTTATTGTCTTCTTCTTGCTATCTACTCTTCTTGCTTTATTTACTCGTCTCATCTCATCAAAAAAACACCACCAAAAACAATGTTTTTCGTTCATTTATTTCTTCAGTCTTCAGGTGTGTATGCCTCACAAACCTCCAGAGTTTTTTGTGTTCTTCCTCTTCTTCATTCATACATTCTCTCTCTTTGTACTTTATTTTCTTTCACTTACCTTTTATAATCCTCTTACTACTGCTTGTCTCGCTTTACAAATACATGCTCTATTTTATTTACTGTTCAAAAATTAATTGTAGAAATCAATTTTATTTTCTTTTTTGATATTTTTTTTTTTTTTGAACTCCACTTTGTGTCTTTGTCAAATTCTCAATCGCTCCATTTTTCACTTTCTTGTAGACCCCTTCCCCAACTCCTCTAACACATTATCTCTCAACTTTGTTTTGAATATGAAATTATATTATTTCATATTAATTTTTTGTTTTCCTTTTCTCATCTCTTGAATTTCTGTCCACATTTGCAGCTGGGAAAATGCTTAGCTGAATTTGGAATTGGTACAAATACCCAGTGGCATTACCTGAGTATGGCAACTAGGCTTCATAGATATATTCCTGTGTGATTGTTAGTGTATGGTCATAAATGGTGCTGTTTAAAAGTTTAAGAAATTTGAGCATAAAAAAGAATCATACCTAGAATTGATACTTTTGAATGTTAATCTAGTTAAGCAAATTTATATAAAATATAATGGAAAAAAAATATATATATATATATATATATATATATATATATACCAGCAGTACTTAAAAATTCTAAGGTCCAACACAGTCAAGTTTTGACTTTTCAGATTTTTAATACATTTTACTAACATCTTCGGTGTGTCTAGATACATGTACTGCTGTTATGTGTTTTTTTTATTTATCATTTAATTTTACAATAATTTGCTATTTCGTTTATTACTTAGGGGGAAAAATGTATGTGTGTGTATACTTATAAATTTGTGTCTGTACATATATCTATTATGCATATGTGTTATGTATGTACTTGTGCAATACATGCATGTATGGATACATGCATTTACATTTATTTATAAACTTGAACTTTTCCTAGCTTTCTTGATTTCACCCTTCGAACTCTCTCATTGGTTTGATCCTACTGTTCTCTGACCCTCTCCAACCTGACATCTGAATTGCCAGCCTTTCTATTCGTTTATACTTTGATAACTTGAAGCACTTCTTAATTGCCCATTGATCAGTAAAAGTGGGTGGGTTGGAGTGGAGGGTGGGGTCAGATGGGATTCTGGTGTTTCCATCATCATCACTATGCCCCTTTCTCCAACCCTGTGGCAAGCTGGTCAGCTCTGCTTGGTTCCAGCACACTGACCACAGACAAGCCTCTCATCTGGTGTGTATTGAGTGGATGTGGCTGATGATAAGCCTTTCAGGCTGGCTTCTTCATTAAGGCCAACAGACATCTTGGTGGGGAGCTGTAAAGGAGTATGAATGAACAAGAGTAGACGTTGGAGATGATACAAGGCCCTGGGAGGGGGAGCTTGTTTCTCTTGCTTTACTCTGTTGCCCACACCTTTTCCATTTAACCTGCCCTCTCCCTGTCCAGGTCAGTGTTGGGAAATACTCTCACTCAGTAGGCCCAAATGAAGCCCTTTTTGCTTGCATGTTGACTCTTATTTCTTTGCTTGCTCCTCTCTATCTTTTCAGAGGATTTGATTACCTCTGGATTGTTTGGCCAATATCTTTGAATGGAATACATCTTTAGTTTTTTGTTTTTGTGAGGGGAAGGAGTAGCAGTGGATTGATTTTTATTCTGATCATAATTTACTGGTTTATGTATGGGTGGCTAAATACTCTTGTGTTTGCATGCCAATACTTGCGTATTAACTAACAAACACTTGTGTGTGTGTATATATATATATATATATATATATATATATATAGGGTATATCAAAAATACTTTTACAAACTTTGGGGATAGATTCCACATACCAAAACAAGGACAAAAGTTTAAATAAACATATCTGCAAATCTGTTTTTGAGTCAAGTTTAAACTTTACAATAGATGCTGTTAAATGTACAGTCCAAGATACAATTCAAAAATACATTTACAAAACTTTGGAGGTGGTTTCCTGACACCTGTAAAAAGTTCATCTGTCTGGATACACAATTTAATACAGCCATGCAGCCACGTGACTGTAGATAAAAATCATATCTGCCTCCTCATGATATGAATATCCTGCCTTTGTTAAACAGAACACTTCTCAGTAGACTCACAACTACATATATTAAATATTGAAGACAGATTACTCACAAATATACACAGAAGACAAATGTAACCTAATCAAAGATATACAACTAAATCAGATAAAGAAAACAAAAAACCATCTCAACCTCTGAACATATTTTACTGTAACGTCCGTGGTATCCATATCAACTATTTTAGTGTGAAGTTGTTCCTCTATGAAAGGTTTCCTAACATCCTAGCTCTCTGTGAAACTAATCTCAAACCTACAATTCTCTCCTCTGATTTCTTGATTCCTTCCTCTCTTTAGGAAGGACTACAATGTCCATATGCATGGCCTAGGTGTTTATGTCAGCGAGCATCTCCCTCTGGTTAGGGAAATCTCTTTTGAATCTCTCATGCACTCCTACATGAGTCTCTGTCTCTCTCTCTGCAAAACTCAGTAAGCTATTGCTTCTTTCTCTACTGCTCTCCTTCCTATTATGACTGCTGAATTCTTGATAGTATTTCAGAAGTTATAGACAAGGCTATTTCCCTTGACCTTATTTACTGTTTGGTGACTTCAATGCCCATAATGCCAAGTGGCTGGAAAACTCTGTCACTGATCTTCCTGGAGTTTAAATGCTGAACTTCTCAATCACTCAGTCTCTCATGAAAGTGGTTGATTTTCCCAGTAATCATAATGGACACGCTTCTCTTCAAGATTTCTTTCTTACTTCTATCTCAGATTCTTGCCATGTTATGCAGCTTTGCCCTCTTAGCAACTCTGATCTGTGGTGTAAGTAAATGTCTCTTTCTACTCCCCTTCTATCCAGGAACCTCCTACCAGCAGAATATCTTACTGCTACCAATGAGAAGACTGGGGCTTGTTCTATAATTTCCTTTGGGATGTCCCTTGGAACAAAGTTTTTAGTCTCCCTGTTTCCCTGTTCAAGACTGTCTATTCCTGGGTGAAAGCTGGCATTGATGTTTTCAACCCACCTAGAAAATTTTGATTTAAACCTTGTTCATTTCCTTGGCTCTCTCCTGCCATTACTAACTTCTTTTGGCTTTACTGAAGCAACATGTCTGATCACAATAGGTGTCTCTTTGTCTCTGCTTATAATAAATAAAAGCATGTCCTAAATGATGCTAAGCTTCTGTTTGCTGATAGAATGAAGCAGCGTGTAGCATCTTGCAAGTTTGGTTCCAAAGATTACTGACTGCTCTGCATAAGTGTGCCGAACAACAAAAAAAAACCTTGATCCCTTCTCTATTCAATCAATTCGAAGTCTTCACATTCACAGCAAACAAGGTTGAGTGCTTTTCTTACAAATTCTCGTCCAACTCCACACTTGACTCGTCTTGAATACTCACACCCAATTTCCCACCTAGAACTGAGGCCCAACTGAGTAATATTTATAAATATATAACCTAATCTATATGGCAATACAGTACCATCTCCTATAAACTTTCTTTAAACTTAACTCAAAAATGAAGGATTTGCAGACATGTTTATATAGACATTCGTTCTTATTTTAGTATAGAGAACCCACTTACAAAGTTTGTAAAAGTATTTTTGATACACTCTGTGTGCGTGTGTATGTATAAATAAATAAATATATATATATATAGTTTTAAGCTATGCTATATTTATGGGTTAAAGTGCTCAATATCAGGGATATAGTGTATATAAATATAAAATCTTCATGTATGCATGCTCTGAAAATTGTGAAGCACAAAACACTGTCCCTGCTAGTGTTGACTTCAATGTCCAATTATTACATATCTATTGCACACACATTTTGCACATATTCTTCAAGATAAATTTATCAGTCTACTATATTCTTAGAAACAACTGTAATATCAAAAAATGAAATTTTTTCAAATATTTTTATCTGCTGTATCCATTCAAGACATTCCTGACATTATATACAGGATGCGGTGGGTAAATTGTGGCCATTTTATATTTTAGATTTTGTGTGTGTGTGGTTTTTTAAATTTTTTTTTTATTTTGCCTACTGTACAGTATAGTAGGGTCAGTTGGGCACCGTCTGTGAGAAAAAATGCACCATGATGCAATTCATTCTGCTAGAAATTGGAAGCGACATGCTCTACTGCTTGGCATTGATGTCAAAATCTCCAATGCAATAATTTCAGTATGTTTAAGTGTCAATCTGAGGACAACTAAGAGGATTTGGGAAGAGTTGATGAGTCTAATGGTGGTTAGGAAGGGGTTTAGAGTGATCACTACTGATGATGATGATATGCCTCCATTCATCTTCCCACAGGGCCTCAGACTCAACATGGAGGCTTACATCAAGTGCCTTGAGGAGATAGTGCTGCCATAGGTCAAGGGAGTGGCTGCAAAAAGACCCTATGTCTGGCAGTAGGAATCTGGACCCTGCCACACAAGCAGGGGAACCCAGTCATAACTGTCAGATAATTTCCACGATGACATCACCCCTTACATTTGGCCACGTAATTCCCCAGATTGTAACATTCTGGAATATTATGTGTTGAGCACAGTTGAGTGAGAGTCCAACAAAACTCTTTGTAACACCAAAGATGAACTGAAGGCAAGAATTATAGCAGCATTCACCAACTTAAACAAGGAGACCATCCAAAAGAGTTGCTTCTGAAGTTGTTTGGAGGCTGTGATTGAAGTCAATGACAGTTTTATTGAATAAATTTACTTTCTTAGTATTTAAAGATATTTTGCATAATTTTGGTAAATATATCTGTTCTAATTTTTGCATAATTTAGATGACAATTTATCCATCTCACTCTGTACATTCTTCCTGAGTGCTATACTGTACACTCTATATATTTCTCAAAATATAATGACTAGAGAAATGCAGACAATTAAGAACAGGGTTTTGGATTACAAAGTAGACTGAAGGAAATACATAATCAAAATATTTAAACACCTTACTTGCATTTGTGTATATATACACAAACATCCAAAGAAATATATATATATTTGTGAGTGTATGTGGAGCATATAGGTCTTAAGGAACATCTATACCTCTTCTATGTGCCGTGTCCCTTCAGAACACTGATTGGGCCCAAATTTTGTCATGTGCCATTTGAAGGTTAGTACTTCATAAAAATCATATAGATTTTTTATTAGTGGCACCATCTATATGTCAGGCCCTGGACTTATTGAGTGATGTGTTATAATAGTCCAATACACTTTTCTTTGTTTCTAATGAAATTATTTTGTTTTTTAATACTTTGTTTAGCTTTTGGAAGGCATCTTTCACCATCCCAATCTGCCTTTGTATTTCAGTGTTGCACTTTTCATTCCTTTGAAAATTTATTCAAGTCTCTGCCATAAATATGTGTTCCATCTTCACTGGAACCAGTTATCATTTGGCAGCTATCTAGCCACATGCTATAATAAATATAAAAACATTGAAATCTAATGCAATTTATTTTGAATCTCTAAGAAACTATCAAAGACTGTCATTCCTCATGTTGGATTTATAGACTTTAATGCACATGTTTCTATGTGTATCCAACTGTGTATGTCATTCGTGTTTGTTGATATTTTGCAGAAGCCCAAACAGGTGTCTTAAATGAATCAAAATTCTGACATCACTTACAGACTGATGATATCTGAAAGGGCATGGAGTCACTACTTTATTACTAATCATTTAGATAAAACGCAAGAGAAAGATTGATGCTATGAAAGTTCCCTCTCAGTTCACAAGACATACAAACTGGCATTACTTAGAGACATTTAATGAAATGTCTTATTACTGGTTAAATATACTTTCTTGGTGAAAATACAGACAGTAAATGTATATGTGTACATATATTGTATGCTTCTCTGAACATATACGTGTGTGTGTGTGTGTGTGTGTGGATAATATCTATGTATTTACCCATATAAGAATGGGTAAGTGAGGGTGCATCTATTCTGCCTTTGTAAGTGACAGATAGTCAGGGAGCTGTGATTTATAGCTAGAGGTTTCCAGTGTGATTTAGCCCATATAACTGAATCTTTAAAAAGCAGTGGGGACTTTGGAAGGGCTGAAGCCTTCAATCAAAGATCTCGATTGTAATGCATGCCGAGAAAGGAAGAGGAACACGACTATCAAAGCATTTACTTTGAATGGAACAATGATTTCATATTGCAATGAAAGGTTGTTTAACTCTTTCAAGAGAGAGACTCACACACAGATATCAGTAAGAGATGATGGCTTCTATATACTTATAGATGCGTATTCATGAGTTCAAATGACTTTGTCTAATACGTATATAAAATAGTTTCTTTTATGTATCCCTCTCTGTCAATTCCCAATGTTTCTTTTTCAATTCCTCATGTCACAAATAAAGTCTGTAATGCATTTCATTACAACAGCTTCCACAGTCAACAAATATATATAAAATATTGCACATTAAGTGCTAGTGTTAATAAAATAGTGCTTGATATATAACAGAGTTATAATTTATATTAACAAATATACATCTATTTTCCTCACTTGTGGCACAACACTTACTTGCACAATGCAATCTTTATATATATATATATATATTTATTTTCCCACTTCATGAATAAAATGGACTGCTCCAATGGCATTGCAGTATGGTGTGTGTGTATATATATATATATATATATATATATATATATATTTAAATTAAGCAACGTTCAGTTTGCAGCCTGTACCTGATGATTGCAAAGTGCATAAAATTCAGAGGTGTGCTGGTGGCAAGGAAATTATATATATATATATATATTAGTCATCCATATGCAAGCCTATTTTACTGTATCACAGCTCATCAGTGTGGCTAGACATCCACTTGCTTCTGGACAGGATCGAAACTCGGTGTGTTTTGTGGGTGGAATTGAATGTGGAGTTTCTCAGATTTTTCTAAGATTTAATTGGCCATATGTCATATAAGATTTAATTGAAAAACATTAAAACTGCCGCAAAAAACTGTTCTTAGACATGAGAGGCTCATTTATTGTTCAATGAACAGAAGTATTTTTTTTTTCTTTGTTCTCTGTTTAGGATATGATTTCTAGTTCTTTCTAAAGCATTTTCATTCTCTTTCCCTTCCAGTAGTCCCCTTTGTCTTAGTGGCATTATTCCCTTGTTTGAGGTGAATTGATTAAAAACAATATTTTAATTTTTAGCAGAAACCAGAAAATAGTAAGACACATAGAAAAACAATAAGCAAAAAATTCATAAAGAGCTTACAGTAGTTTTTAATCAAACATGTATAAAGATGTACACACTCACACACACACACACACACACACACACACACTCTCACTCTCTCTCATAAGGGGTGCTGTTGAAATAGCTAGATGTGAATGTCTGTTCTATTGTAAGAGTTTCTTTTCTCATACTTACTGGCTGTGGGTCTTCTTTCTAAGTTCTTGCTTTTCTGCAACCTACAATCTTAAAAATTTAAATGCAACACCAATTGCCATCTTTTGTCTTCCTGAGGACTGTTCTTTTATTGTCCTTTCGCTCTCTATAACACCTTGTGTCCTGGTGACATTCTTACTTTGCTTAGAGTGAAATAATTTAAAAAATAAAAGTAATGATATAATGATAAAGATGCTGACTTGCCACTTTACCTTAAACAAAAAATTTGGAAAGAAATTTCAGTCAATATTAGAAAGTGCAATAATAGTGGACTTCAGAAATCTACTTTTCTGAAAAATGGTTTTATAACTTTCAACTGACAATTTTTTTTTTTTTTTTTTAAATAATCATTTCACCCCAAGCTACCACACTACTGGTGTGCTGGGGGTTACAGTGACAGAAAAAACAAGATACAAGGGATGTTGAAGAAAAGATAAAGAGATGGACAGAATTAAAGTAGATGGAAGATGGCAATAATGCTAATTTTTCAAAGGCAGAATGTTTCCTGTATGAAAGCAGCTAATTTCATCATGCATAGATAAAATTTTAAGTTGAAATTTCTGCATGATATTAATGATTACAAACATTTCTTAAAATCTAAAAAGGTTAATGATATTCTCACTAATTAGAAAAAAAAAACATTCTGTTCTAATTGACACGAAGAAATAAATCAATGCCTAAATGGAAATAAAAATTTATTTTTTTTGAAACTGCATTTCAGTGAATAGTGCTTCAGAAATGATTATGCATTTGTTCAGTATTTTCAACTCATATATATGGAGGATGTTTTTAGTGGGTTTGTGAAATGTGCGACTGACAAATTAGAGTACCACATCATAACATGTTCTGCTTTGTTACCCTAATTTGCTATTTGATTACCCTCCAAATCTCATATTGATCTATACAGAGGCCAATCATAAATTCATAATTGCTTGGCACAAAATCAAAGATCGGCTTATATGCAGTCACAAAATTCTTTTTATATGATAACTGTAATAGTTTAAAGGCTGTATAAGATACAGTGAAATTATCTCATTTGAAAAGACTTTTACAGTAAACTTTTATTAGCAATGATTTCCAGAACTTAGTAATGAATTGTAGTATTCTTAGCCACTTAGTTATTGAAGAGTGCTGTTAAAACTCTGGTTCTCTATAGTTTCATTTTGGGTAAAAGTGAAATTATAGAGAACATCACCTGGGTTTTGAAAATGAATTTTGCATAAAACTTTGCAATATTGTTGCAAGTTCTGAACTTTACAAGTACATTTCAAATAAACAGAGTGATTGGAATAAAATGGTGGCTGAAATTTAAAAATAATTTTAAAGATTTTTGATGATAAAACACTTTGTCCAAGACAGTTTGCAACCAAAACAAAGGAATGTGAGGAAATCTGAATATTTAATAAAAAGGCTAGTTGGAATAAGGATGTTCCTGTTAGATTTTTCTTTAAGACAAAAGCAATTGTTCTGGTCTGTCTATTTAAAACTTGGTGGTATTTGTAGCACTAAGTCTGATAGTTATTCTAGGCACTTTGTAAGATAGTGATGAAGACAGTGAAAACAATGATTGCTCTGGAGTGCTTAATGCTAATTATTTTACCTATATGATGTCACATGTTTACATTGATTATATAGGACCCTTAGTCCAAGTTTGTATAGAGTTTAACTAACAAATAAAAAAAAGGGTAAAAGAAAATATATATGTAAATAAATATCTCAGAGAGCGAAGTGGTTAAAATGGTGCCTTCTTGCAGTAAAGGAGTCGCTGACTTTCTAATATGAAGTTCAATATATATATATAAAAGATTAAAAATTCAAATCATAAAAATAATCATCCATACACTCATCCAAGAAAATATTAGTTGAAAAATAAAAGTAATTACAATTGAAAAATTTAACCTGAAGTTGGAAGTGATAGGTTTAAAGAAAATTTTTGATTATTTATTTAAATCCAATATTATGCTTGAATTTTGAGTGGCAAAATCAAATTATGTATTTAGTAAATTAAATTTAAGAGGCTGATTTATCCAATTAAATAGAAACTGAAACAACATTTACTTCAAAAAGATATATATGTGCTAAATACAGTACACTTTTGATTATCAAGATTACCTCCAGACTGGTTGAAAGATAGTTCAAAATTTTCAATAATTGAATATCTAAATTAACAAAAAAGAATGAAGAAAAAATAATTTTTTCTATCTACATTATTCGAACTATTATCTTATTCTTTGTTGCCATTTGTACTACATTTTGGCTGTTGTATGCTCCGGCTTTCTTCAGGTGCTAAGAATTTTGAACTGAACCCTTTATTACAATCACTGGGGTATAACATTCTCATTCCTTGCGAAGTGCCTCTTTTAGTAGTCAAGAGTTATCTTCCTCTAATTCTCTAAGTCACTGTTATTGAACTCACAACTCTTTGGGTCAAGTCACAGGAACTAACCAACATTTATGTCCACTGGGCCATGTGTTCTTAAGAACAAGAGCAACTGAATTTCTGAGACTTATAAACCTAATGTTCAGTAACCATAATTTTTTTTTTTTTTTACCAGAGTTCATATTGCAATTTTTTGATGTTAATGGAATAAGAATGATATACCTCAGTGATTGTAATAAAGGGTTCAGTTTGAAATTCCTAACACCTAAAGAAGGCCGAAGTGTACAACAGCTGAAACATTGTACAAATGGCAACAAAGATGAGAGCAATAGTCTGAGTAATGTAAATAGTGTAAAAACTACCTCACTTCAGAAATATAGACAAATACTGAAATAATTTTCTGAAAGAAATTTAACATATCATCAATTGAAATTTTCAATAACTTCATTCAGTGTTGTCCAGTTTATTTTTGATAAAGAAATGTCAGTTTTTGTTTCTGGCTGCTACATTCTGGGCAAACAAAAAAGTTCCATTTCCCTCCTTGAAGCATGATTCATGTGAGTCACGTGTATCTGAGAGTTGCATAAGCCATAATGTCTGGCATGACCAAGCTGCAGTAATCCAAATGAATATCCTTTGTATGAAAACAATGTGGAAATTAACAAGAATTAATTAACTGATCTTATTAGTGTTTTTATTAAATGGCTTTCTAAATTCTAAAAATGTTTGTCTGAGATGAAATATCAGAACGGGTTTAGTCCAAATAACTGAAAAATGTTCAGATGATTTTAATTTTTGTCTTTATTTGATGTCTGGATAATCATAATCTGGAAAATTGAGGTACAGATAAGCAAGGAATAGTAGATTACTTAAAATTGCATGACAATAATTTGTATATTTTTTTTTATTGAATTTGTCATTTTTTATTTTATTTTTTTTTTCAAAACCTATCATCTTCAGCTACTCTTGCAACCTATGTCAATGCTTGATACTGAATTATGGAGTGAAATAGTTCCTTAAAATTTTTTCTGAATATTTTATAAATTGTAATTTTTAACTTATAATCTCATTGTAACAACTTATATTAATGACATATCCAGGTTCATTTCCAATGTAAAAACTAAAATTGATTACCAAGAACTAATAAAGTTTGTAGGAGCAACATTTTTATCATTTAATTATTTTTATAAATCCTACCTATATCATATGAACATGTCATTTGTAATGAATTATAACTTTGAATTCAATGTGTTTCCCATCTTGCTTAAGTCATGTTTTCCGTGATAATTTAAATGTCTGGGTTTAGTTCAAATAACTTAGACTTTTTAAACTTTTTTTTCCTTTATTTCATATTTGAATAATCAAAGTATGGATAATCAAAAAAGTATTGTAGCCATGAAAAAATCCAAATGGAGAAATAAATGTGCTATGGTCATCAGCTTCATGTCTTTTACCAAGGTAAAAATGCCTAACCAAGTTTTGTCAGAGATTATGACAGGTTATGAAGTGCAAAGTAATTTTAAAATGGCTAACACATTTAAAACTGTAGAGCTTTGAGTTGATTTTGACAAATAGTTTTGTAGTTTACCAAATCAGTTTTATTTTGTATGAAGAAAGGGAAAGGTTGGTCAAGCCTCTTAAAACATTCGAAGAGAAATTTCAAACTATAAGGTCAGTATTGCCATCTTTTTTTGGCATGGGCTGTCTCCCCAGTGAGTTTGAATGAAATTTGTTTGAAGTTATTTGACACAGATTGTAATATTTTGAATAGTATGAAAGAGAAAACATCTCATTGAATATATCCAGATATATATGTATGGTAAAGAGAAAAAGGTTTTTGTGTAATGTATTTTATCCTTTAGGACTTCATTGAATTAAATTTATATTGTGCGTGAATGAGAGATGCTAGGAATTTAAAATTTGAATTTTTTTTTCATCTAGCTGATTTCATTTCTATTCTTTTTTCTTTTTGATGACTTCATTTTTGTTATTAGATATCAAATATCCCACGTTGTAATAAAAGATCCGCCAAGAATGATGAGATGTAAGAGCCAGGGCATAAATTTACAGTGGATGACTTTGTGATCAAGACACTCTCTAACTATTTTTTAAGCATTTTTTATTTCAAAAAATGTAATGAGATGTCTCTTTCATTACAACATCTCTCATAATTCTCCTTGTTTACTTTCTTTGAATATTTAATATCTGATTCATTCTGGATACTTAGAATATTGGCAAAGCCATGAGTATCTTATTCTATTAAGTCTTAAAACTAATAAAAGCATTATCAATGGATATTTATCACAAAATAAAACAAACTTATACAATTTAATGTTCATGTTTAAACAAAACACAAAAACATGATCTAATTTGCTATAATTGTTAGTGTTGATCTTTTTTCTTCATTATTGGTTTACAGTTGTCATCAGAGTTATTGTGTAATCACTTTGTAAAATAGTCATTAGTATTTTTCCTCTCTGTTTAATCCTTATAAATTGTTTTATTACATCAAATTAAAATATTGTTGAGTCTTTTGAAATCACTTTGTGCATTCAATTTGTTGATCGACAGTTAACACTTTTCAGGTTTGTGACTTGAAGAATATTTTGTGAATAATCCAGGTTTGTTTGAATCATTGGTGAAATTGCTTTCAGCTATCATTTGTCTCTATGCTGACAGAGTTTCAGTTTATAATATCTATCATTATTAAAAATATTAATTTGTTTGGGAGGTGTCAGCTTTTATTATGCAAGTAAACTTAGTGCACCATGAATGTATATTTATAAGAAATGAACAACAACAAAAAAGCCATAGAAACATATTTGATTAACATACTGTCCCACATACCTGTGTATATTGTATTATTTTGCATATTAATATGAAATCCTTGATATTGTATAACCTTCATCATTTTGTTATTTATGGATTTTTAGCATTTTTACCGTTACAAGTTTAACAACTTGCTACAGATTTTGTTGCTTTAATATTGTTGTCAATTTTTCTATAAATGTCTTTTAATGATAAACCCCCAAGTATCCCTTTAGATAAGTGGCTGAAAATCATTCCATTAAGTTGCTTTCTTTGAAACCATTGTTTTGTTTGGCAAGGTGGGCAATAGTGAGCATTGGATAATTGCATAATATAAAGGAGCATTGTCTTGCATAAATATACTCTTTAGCTTAAAGCTTCTTGATTGTGACTTTTGCTACTCAGAAAGTGTCTTTTCCAAGAACTGAAAGAATTCACTACGTTTATTTTGTTGAAGGGCCTTATATTTTTACTGCCTTAAAATGAGCCAAGAACATGTTATCTTCTCTGTTGTGTTTCTATTTCCATGAAGCACCAAACATCTAACACAGTCATTTGATTCATCCAGTGTAGTTCTATGTTCATTACTAAAAATTAAGAAATCAGTTTTCATGTACTGCTTCATGCAACTTTTACATTTGTCTTTGTGATGTTTACTTACTTTCATGTCTTTAACCAAAGTTCTTAATATTCTGCATTTCTTCATTTACATTTGCAAAACAAGCTTTGTCAGACATTTGCTTGCTGATAGATTTCTTTTTAATTTTTCTCAAATTTAATTTTGTGACATTTTTAAAGCCAGTTTTGCCTTTGTTTTTATCTTTCCAATTTCTTCAGTCTTTTATTTTTTGTATTTTCTAACATTGTGTTCTTTTCACTTTATGGCATCTTTGTTGCTGTTTTTTTTTTTTTAACTTGTGTCTATTTTTATATCTCTTAAATTAAGAAAGATATGGCTAAAATAATGGTCTCTCCTCTGTGTGTGTGTATATATATATATATATATATATATATATATATATATATAAATGACATAAATTTTTATGTATCAACAAATTTTCAGAAAATCTGAGAAAGTAGGGAAAAAGTTTTTGTGTGATGCATTTCATCCTTTAAGACCTTATTGGGCAAAGTTCATTGATAAAACTCTAAAGGACAAAACAAGTCATAGGAAAATTTATTTTAAATTTGTGATTTTCCTTTTATATATATATATATATATATATATATATATATAATTTTTTACTTTAGAACATGTGCATGTATACAAATATAGTATTTACGCTCTCACACCCTGATTGAGCACTCTGGGAGAATGGTAGACTTTGTCAACAGTAGCTACTCCGGCATTTACGCACCGCTCATTCGATTATGAATTGGAGCACTCTAGCTATTGGGCGTGGTTATGTGCGCTAAAAAGCCTGCCTTCTTCTACTGGACGCTTGTGGCCTAGGGGTAGAATCACTGATTGACGCCAATTCAGTCGGGTTTCAATCCTGGGTTAGGAAGTAACTGGAGTCTAAGCTGTACTGATGAGCTGTAATACAGTGAAACAGATCTGTCTGTGGATGACTATAGTATATATATATGATAAAATATAGTTTTAAGGTATGCACTATATATATATATATATATATATATATATATATATTACTTTAGAACATGTACAAACTAGTAATTTTAGTAATAATATTCATTGCTCTATTTTTATATTGGGCACTGTTTTAAATTAATGTTTTGAATGTTGCAATTATTTTCTTTTTTTTTAATCGTATCACCCCAAGCAAGGCGGTAACACCACTGATGTGCAGGGGGCTACGTAATAATGAAAATATTGGAAAAGAGAAAGCTGGAAAACACATCCTAAACAGGGAACAAGGGATGAGCCTCTTAACCTGTTCAATAGACGTGGGTGGAGTGTGAACCAGGCGATAGATAGATCTATCTACTCCAATTGAAAGAATAAACATGGTAGTAAAAGTCCAGTCAAGAGATTTCTGCTAAAATCAAAGGAAAAGAATTAAAGAAAGAAAACCAATTAAACATGAAAAGCTTAAAATTTAAAATTAGGCAGAAGGAAAAAAAAATAGAAAAAAAGACTTACTTTAACAATATTTCAAATAAAAGATTCTCAACTTGACACGAGGGTCGTCTTTTGTTTCTACATTGAAGGAGTGATGTTTTATCAGGCAGTTCACGCTATTTAAAAAATAGTATTTGCTGACTGATTTATCATAGATACTCAGATCTATTTCTATATTGAGCACTGCTCCAAATCAATGTTCCGAACGCTGCCAACACCCTCCTCGCTCCCTATACACTTGGATATATAAAATTACTAAGTTTTAACTTAGTATAAGTCGAAAATGGCTGAATTCAAAGATTAACGGTTTTAGGGATTCTTTCCTTGGAAGAGGTCACTAGCAGAATAACTAAAATTTCAAACTATCTGTATCAAACGACCTTTAAACAACTGAGCAATTTAGTATAATTTAGTAACAAAGAAATAACAATTATAAGTGAATAAAATACAAATTCAGTAGAATAAATTAAACAGAAACTCAAACTTACCATGTGCTGTTAACTGAAAAAGTTGATAAAATTTCTATCGGACATGCCTTTTTGTCGGCGAGTCGCAGCCCGTAAAGAAACCAGTGTGTTGAGAGAGTGTAACCCAATAGGGAGAAAACAAAAATGGCTGAATTCAAAGATTAACGGTCTTAGGAATTCTTTCCTTGGAAGAGGTCACGAGCAGAACAACTAAAATTTCAAACTATCTGTATCGAACGACCTGTATATATATATATATATATATATATATATATATAAAGTGCTTAATATCTGGGATAGAGAATATGTAAATGCGAAATAGGATATTGTGGTCAACACCAAATATTGATAGTCTGTTTCATGCTTGGAAACAATTTTCAGGTCCTTTGTGAAGTTCCTTCATGGTTTGGTGTTGACCTCCGTATTCAATTTTACTTATATATTCAGTGTGTTAAACAACCTAAAGTTGCATAATAAATTCTTGTACTATCAAATGTTATTGTAAATGTTTCTAAAGCTGACAAGCGGAAATTCATGTTCTATGTTTATCATATATCCTGAAAATTTTTTAACATCCATTTATTAATATAAATTATGTTGTGAGAAAACTTGATTTGCATAATAAAATCTGACACAGCACGTCATGCACATAGGCATCTACTCTTCCACCTTACTGTCTGACACATCTCTAGGCATATTTTTATAGATACATGTATATACTTATATATACATTTAAATATCTCTGAGTGTGTGAGTGCACATTCTATTCTGTATAATTTCCATAAACATTGTACATAATCATTTTATTTTCTGAACTGAATGACATCCCATTACTTCTCTCTTTTTCTATCTCTCTTTGAATGAAAGTAAAAATAGGACCACTCTTCATGTCCCCCCACCCCCTTGATCTTCTTACTTTATGCCATTATCTCTTTTCTCCTTTAAAAAAATAATTAAAAAAATCCATCTTTTGCACACAAGCCATAAACAAAATAGAAAATGTTTTGCAACTCACCCCCCAGATGAGAGGTGGATGGGAATCTTGGAAAGATGACCAATGCTTTGATATTTTGATTTATTTACATTTTCCGCAATCCATTTTCTAAATTAATAAATTTTACAATTCACTGCCCTGGCTTGACTTTGTTCTACAATTCATTTCAAGTGTTTGTAGCCAATGTTCTATCAACCATGTGACATAAAACAGCTCATTTGTATTTAGTATTATCTAATACATATGTATGCTGAAAGAGTTTATTCTAACATGTCTATCTTCCGGTGTTTCTATCTTTTCTTTTTTATCAATCATTCAATTCCTGTTTGTGTGTAAATATTTCAACTTAATCTGGTGAGGAGAAAAAGGATGAAGATTGTTTTCTGCCAATATTCCAATTGGGTAAGGTCCACCTTCAAAGTCCTGGGTTCAAGCACAAACGACTGCTGGTAGTGGGGAAACCATGCAAACCTGTTCTATCTACATTCTTATATA
The DNA here is from genome assembly GCA_037127315.1 of Ascarosepion bandense. Taxonomy (NCBI): domain Eukaryota; kingdom Metazoa; phylum Mollusca; class Cephalopoda; order Sepiida; family Sepiidae; genus Ascarosepion; species Ascarosepion bandense. The sequence goes on from JBBBDQ010000738.1 coordinate 3,956,626, forward strand.
GAAGTACAAGTTGACAAATATGATGTTTCTCTTTTAAACAAAAAATTGATACCCTTCTATTTTAAATAATGACAGCACTTTTGTTTGCCTAGATGAGTGTTATCTGAAATTCCAAAAGGAGCCATTTTCATTATTTTATGAATTGTTTGGATCTTTAGAAGTTGTATATCCTCATTAGAATGAATTATTACAAAGTTCATTGTAATGACATTCTACTTCTATATTATAAAAAATGCTTTTTCAGGTAAAAGTATTTTCAGAAATTGAATGGTCAAAATATCGGCTTTTAATAAAACAGCTGAAGGTAATTTTGAAAAGGATTTGTTAGCAAATGAAAGTATTAATAAAAATGATTATCTTCTTGATATTGTTTCAATTATTTTCATTCAGTTTATAAAAGTGTGACTGTAATTCATGATTCTCCTCCCTAGATTAAGTTAAATTATTTTAATTACATGGCTTTTTCTCTGATTAATTTTCTTGTTTTCTCTTGTTTTTAATTACTCATTTTTTTGTCATTTTTTTTTTTAATCTGGCAGTAAGGCCTCTGATTGGGAAGTTGTGAGGAGTCTGGAACCACCTCTAAATTGCTGTTGTTCCCAGGTCCACCCTGACCAGTAGTGGTAGCACCTGTTAGGGTCCAAGCTATGGGCAAATAGTTAATCCTCAAAATAGGGTCAAAACACTATGAAAGTATAAAAATGAACTTTTATAGAAATATATACATTTTTGAAGGAAAAATATTATCAACAATACATTTTTGAAGTAAAAAAAAACAATTATTAGCAGTGATACATTTTGGAATACAAAACTAGGAGACATCTTCAGTTTTCTAAAATAAAAAAAAAAACCCAAAAAACTTTTCATCAAAATCTGACTAAATCAACCTTCTCACTATAGCTGAACATTACAAAAAATACCTTTAAACCCCACCTTTTTAGCATTAAATAACCCACAGAGGTTGATATGCCATTAAACAAAACTCAAACTATCTTTTTTGAATTACTCTTCTTTTTGTATCATAGTTGTCACATATTTCTTAGTGTTTAAATAGTTACATTGTAAGATCTCTTATGTAATGTCTAGAATGCCCACAGGAAAATGCAAATCTTCGTCATTTTTTTTCTTAAAATGATCAATGACAAAACAAATGAGTCATTCATGTGGGTTAATACAGGTGTTGTTTGTGCTGTATTTACTATAAAAAAACCCAAAAAACTGCCATTTCATCATTCTTTATTTTTGAGTATCAAACCTGCCCGTGTATTGAATACTGCTGCCACATCTGGTTGGCTGCCCCTGCTATTCTCCTCAGGGTTCTTGACAAAATCCAATGGAGAATCTGTAATGTGATCAATACCAACTTGGTAGACCAGCTGCAGTCACTCTCTCACCGGTGTGACATGGCTTCCCTGTGCTTCTTCTATAAATACTTTCATGGCTTCTGCTCTGATGAACTTAGATCACTGGTGCCCCCTAAGTACGAATTTGCACGAGATACTAGATTAGCAACTAGGTCCCACCCTTTTACAGTGAAACCGATAAAATGTAACCGCAATTTCTACTCCAACAGCTTCTTTTCTCGCACTTCCTGCCTGTGGAATTCCCTCCCTTCCACATACTTGCTTCCTCTCCAGGAGTTTAAATGCAAGGTCAATACACACCTCCTAACACACTATCCATTCTCTCAAACCCGCTTCCCATCTACCCAGCCTTCCTTACCCGTCTATCACCCTCCTTCTGACATTTCCTATATCTAACCACTCTTTCTCATCACTTTCTCCTATGTAACCCCCTGCCCAATAGTGGCAGTGGAATGCCTTGGGGTGAAATGATTAAAAAAAAAAAAGTTCCTGTCACACACCTGCATCTGCTGCATTTGCTGCACTTTTAGATTAATATTAAAGGATAAACAATGTTGAATAAGCATTTTAAATATTCTATTGTTTTCACTTAAACTCAACACTTTTCTGCAAATAATTAAAATTTATTAAATATAACTTTAAAAATGCACATTTAAAAAAAGCATGTATTAATATGCACAAATATATTAAAACAAAGTGGAAAAAAGAGCAAAGATAAGGAAAAAAATATATACTCACAATAAAGTGGTGAATCTAAAATGTAACAAATAAGAGACAACAAAAATGAACTAACCTGTTATCAATCCTCTTCTTCAGAATTCAGTTGAAGACAAAACATAAATATTTGCACAACAACTAAAACTGTATGGTGGGAGTTACCAGTGAATTAGTAGCATAAATCAAAGATAGATAGATATTATATATATATATCTCAAACAACCAAGAACATCTAAATCACTAAAGGAACCATGTTTTCTTTTATCTTCAAGAAAAAATTGAAATCATTAAATACATGAATAGCAACAAACTTTTAAACCAATGGCATGAAACGACAGTAAACTGCAAACACATTAAAGAACTAACCTTACAATCATGCTAAAAATACTACCAAAGCCAAAAGACAATAAACCTTTATAGTATTAACAACACTCTTACATCAAATTTTACCTATTGTACACCGCAAACTGTGATCTAATTTAAAGTTTTATAGAAAGTGATTTCCTAAATTTAAAATTAAGGTTAAATATACAAAATTAGATTATAAAAACTTTGTTTAAATACAAAAATATTGTATAGTTTTACAAATAAACATTAAAGATAGGTCTAATCCCATTCCTCCTCACCCTTCCACTTTCTTACTCTCTCCTTTTACTAAACCCAAAGAATAAAGTCAATCCATTAGGCCATAAAGCTATACCCCATCTTCTAATGTTAAATCTGTCTACAAAATTCCCGACACTTTCATTAATCAACCCTATTCCCTAACCATCCCTCTTTTCAAGAATCTAATGAACAATTTACAAGACTTATTCCCTTGTCGCTAACCCCTACCAACATCCTACACACAGCTCGCCAAATATAAGAAAAGAGGCTTTCCATTCTTTTCCATACCACCTGATGAGACATTGTAATTTCAATGTTGAAACAAAATGTACACTTTGTAGTGGATAAAAAAAAATTGTTACATGTTCTAAACTATAACTTTATATATATATATATATATATATATATATATATATATATATAATCATCTCACCCCAAGCAAGACACTACTGCTACTGGTATGCAGGGGCCTACATAAGAGGAGAGCAAAGAGAAAGAGGAACTGGTTACAGGGCGTGTCAGAGAATGGGCAAGAGAAGGATGGGAATACTGGTGTGAAGAGAGTTGCATGAGAGTTGAATGAAAAAGGGAGGAGGACAAGATTAGGGGGTGTTGGGGAAAGAATAAGAGAAGTATTGGAATCAAGGGGATAAGAGATGACAATTGACGTTGCTTTTGAACTCTTGATTATAGGTATCAGGAAAGCAAGTATATGGAAGGGTGTTCCATGGGCAGGAAGTGCAAGAAAAGAAGCTAAAGAGTAGAAGTAGTGGCTGCATTTGGTTGTTTTGACTGTAAAAGGGTGGGACCTTGTTGCCAGTCTGGTTGCTCAAGTAAATTCTTGTAGAGGGGCCACCAGGGAGCTAAGCTCATTGGAGCAGAAGCCATGAAAATATTTGTAGAAGAGACAGAGCGAAGCCACATGCCATTAATGAGAAAGTAGCTGGAGTTAAGCTGCCAGGTTAGGATCGATTACATTGCAGATACTCTTCTGGATCCTCTTGAACTCCGAGATGAATAGCAGGGGCGCCTAACCAGATATGATAACAGTATTCAGTACATGGATGGATGGTTGATTTGTAAATGTGCGAGAAAAACTTCTTGGCTCGACACAGTAACCCAACCTTTCTAGCAGTAGATTCGGCTATTGATTCGATGTAGTCGTTCAACTTGAGGTTGACTGAGAGAGTGAGGCTGAGGAGATGCAGTGTATTGCTTTCAAGAAGACTAGCTAGATCCATGTTAATGGAAGACAGAAGGAACTGTCTATAGTGGTTGACAGATAGCATCTTCATTTTTTAAAGCATCAAAGTTTATGAGTCATTTCTCACCCCAGTCCACTACAGATTGGAGGTTCTTTTTAAGATCAGCAGTGAGATTATCTTTGTTTGCCTTGGCAGATTTCTGACTGAGGCAGGAGTAAATATACAGACAAATCATGTATGAACTAAATATCTGGAGAGGGAAGTATAAAAATTTGTATCCACCTGTTAATTTCCGTTCTGTAATTGCAGATCACCTAATAAATAGCCTGACTTGTGCTTTATCTTTTACTAGGGACATTTTTCAATTTAGTCACCAGATGGCATTCAAATAACCATTTGAGAATACTTGAGACCCTTTTATATTATCTAAGTACCCTTTATTCTACAAGTAGAAGAAATGGTTGTTGGGTCTGAATGAAATCTGACTGATTTATATTACTGGTTCTCTGGTAGTATTTCTTTTTCTACATTTTTTTTTTTTTACTCATTTTGAACTTTCATATACAGTGGAGAAAATAAGTATTTCATCCCCCTGCTGATTTTCTGAGTTTGCCATCTTACAAAAATGAAAACAGTCCATAATTTTCAGAGTAGGTCTGTCTTGAAAGTGAAAGATAGAATATAAAATAATAAAAAAAAATTCTAGAAAATCACATTATATTAATTTTTAAACATTTTGTTTTTTTCACTGGAAAAATAAATATTTCACCCCCTACTAACCATCAATGATTCAGGTGCCACAGACCACTTATGTGACCAGAAGGCATATAGACTAGTTCCATTACTCAACTATTACTTCTAATCAAGTACCCATTACCTGTATAAAAGACACTAGTTCACCGAATCCTTTAATGAATCAGAATCTAATCTATCCACAATGGGCAAGGCAAAAGAATTGTCTAAGGATATCCAGGATGAAATTGTATGCAAGACTGGAATAGGCTAGATGACTGGCAAGCAGCTAGGTGAGAAAACATCAACTGTTGGTGCAATAATAAGAAAATGAAGGAAACACCAATTGACCATCAATCTCTCTTGGTCTGGAGCTCCATGCAAGATCTTCCAATGTGGAGTGAACCTGATAATGAGAAAGGTGAGAAAACAACTGAGAACTATGTGGCAAGAGCATGCTGATGATCTCAAGGCAACTGGTACCACAGTCACCAAGATCACCATTAGTAACACACTGTCATAGTGAACTGAAATCATGTAGCGCCCACAAGAAGGCGTATGTACATGTCTGTCTGAAGTTAGCAAATAAGCCTCAGAGGATTGTTTGGAGAAAATGCTGCAGTCAGATGAGACTAAAATTGATCTTTTTGACTTCAACTCAACTCGCTGTGTTTGGAGGGGGGAGGGGGGAAGATGACTCCAAGAACACCATTCCAGTTATTAAGCATGGTGGTGAAAACATTGTTTTAGGACTGTTTCTCTGCTAAGGGGACAGGACAACTACACTGGGTCAAGGAAAAGATGAATGGAGCCAGGTACAGGGAAATATTGAGTGGAAACCTCCTTTGCCTCAGCCAGGACACTGAAGATGGGTTGTGAATTGATGTTCCAGCATGACAATGACCCAAAGCATATGGCTAAGGCAACAAAAGAGTGACTCAAGAAGCACATTAAGGTAATGGAGTGGCCTAGTCAGTGTCCAGACCTTAAGCTTTTAGAGAATCTGTGGAGGAAGCTGAAGCTTCCAGTTGCTCAACGATAACCTACAAACCTTAAATCTTTAAGGTGGATCTACAAAGAGTAGTGGGCCAAAATCCTCCCCTGGGATCCATAAAAACTTGGTAACCAACTACATAAAATGTCTGGCTGCTGTGCTTGCCAACAAGGGTTTTTTCACCAAGTCCTGAGTTATGTTTTGCTATGGGTTGAAATACTTATTTTTTCAATAAAATAAAAGTAAATGTTCAAAAATTAATGATTTTCTAGAATTTCTTTATATTCTGTCTCTCACTTTCAAGATAGACCTACCCTGAAAATTATAGACTGTTTCTATTTTTGTAAGATGGCAAACTCAGAAAATCTGCTGGGGATAAAATATTTACTTTCCTCACTGTATTTTGTCCTTGATTGAGCTCTGAAGAGCAAGAAGTGATAATTGATTAGTTTCACTGTGTTTTTTTTTGTTTTTATTTACTATATATCTTTAATTGTATCTAAGCTTTTGCATGATAAATTGTATGCTTTTCAGTTTATGACCAATCTATTTTGAGTGGAAGTACTGTCTATGGGCTCTCCACTTTCTCCAGTCTTCTTTAATATTTATATAATGTGTTTTTGAAGATGTTATCTTACATTCACTGAGTTTTATGCTTTCCACTGACAAGAAGCTGTTGAAATTATATTATATATATATATATATATATATATATATATATACACACACACTTAAGTATATATATATATATATATATATATATATATATACTTAAATGTTGCTAATTTAAGCTGAGTGTGTGATAAAAATGGTACTTACATGCCATTGTAGTTTTGTGTGTTGGCACATTCAGGTCACAATAAATAACAAAGCTTTTTTTTTTAATTTTTTTATTTTATTAAAGCTGTTAATGCCTGTTGAATTTGAAACCAGCTCACTTTGAGTAGATCTGTTATTCTCTCTGAAGTATCTCACAGTAGGCTCACAAGTGGGCATTTCATATTTCTCAAACATCTCCAAAGTGATATGTCTTATATCTAGTCTGAAAGTAGATAAGTAGATCTTAGGGTTTCAGAACTGGTCTAAGTTTGTATCAACTCTTGTTAGGACAAGTATTTATCAAGTTATGATCATTTGAAGTTAATCAAAACTCACATGTCTAATCATTTAATTTTAGATGATCAGTTATGGGGTAAATGCAAAATGTAAGCTTTTTTTTTTTTTGGAATTATGGCTTTTCACTACAGAATCAGATTTCTAGACCTAATCCGTGAGGAGATTATCCACCATTCACTACCATATATTATGATGGATATCACATGTGTGATTGCTATGTGGATATCACACAGCAATCCAGGGCACTTTTCTTTGTTTCTAATAAGATTTTTGTTTCTCAGCACTTTTTTATCTTTTGGAATGCTTCTTTTGCTCATCTAATGTGTATTCGGATATTTGGTGTCACATCTACCCTCTTTTAAATATTCTATTGTTTTCACTTAGATAAACTCAACACTCTTCTGCAAATAATTAAAATTTATTAAATATAACTTTAAAAATGCACATTTAAAAAAGCATGTATTAATATGCACAAATATATTAAAACAAAGTCCCCGGTATAGAAAAGAGGTGTATAAACTTCTGCACTTGCTTGATTATATCTCTGATTTGTAACTTGTATGTTGGACTTTTTTCTTGCTGATGATCATACTTCCTGCTTTCTTGTAGTTTGATGGTTGTCCTTTTTTTTCTAGCTTTCTTCTGTCAGTACTATAATATATCTGAACAAATAATCTTTTCTATCTGTAAATAGTTACTTACAAAATGTCTGCTATATTTATTGTTGGTTATTACAATGGTAAGTAATATTATCGTGCAACTATTTTGTATAAATACATAATATCCTTGTTACTGCAGATCCCTCATTCTCTCAAAAAGTGTCCTGCTCTAACTCAGTGTGAAGGCAGATTTCTTGACATCTGCAGTTGTAATGAATGTACTGTTTGATATTTTTTTATTTTGTGTTTATGTGCTGGAGTTCAATTTGGCTTTGTGGATACTTTTCTATGTGTAAAGTTATTTTTCATGTAAATTCTCTTGAATGTTTATTAAGAGTCTTTTATGTGCACAAATGCTTTAATGAGAACTTGTTTATAATGTGAAAGGCTTTCTTTAACACAATCTTTGCAGTTAATGAACTAAATTCTTCAGCTAAAAAACTGTTTCTGCTCTTTTGTGCAGATAAGAAGTGACAAAGGCTTTTTATTAATGGCTGTTATTTAAGCATTCATTAGCTACTATTGTTTACTTTCTATCAGAAAAAAAAAAAAAGCAGAAACTATTCATTGAGTGCTGCAGTTCAATCAAGGATTTGGAAGATAATTGACAAAAACATGCAGGTCTTCACTCTTCTTTATCATTAATCAAAGTGTGTATTTTTATTTTCATGTTTATTCCCTATTAAATTCTGTTTTCAAATATTTCAGAAAACAAAATTTTCTTTTCATCATAAAATAGTACTTCAAATTCATTGCCATTAATTTCTTTCATTCTGATATGAAATATTTTCCACTACCTTTCAACTTTAATGTTTTTTTTTTTTTATTTATGTCAACTGTTGCATGCCTTCTATCTCTTCTTCTCTCTCATATATTTATCGATTCTAAATTTCTTTTATATGGTGGTAAAAATGAAAAATTAATCTTAGTGCCTTTTTGCCAATACAGATGTTTTTTGTTTCTCAGTTGACTGCTGCATTCTCTTTCCTTCTCATTTGGTCTTAACTTCTAATTTTCTTTCTCTTTCTTTCTGTATGGTTTTTCCTGTCTTGCTTCTTTTTTTGCCTTTTCTGTCCTCATCTCACTCTTTCCACTAGTCTGTTTGCCCGCTCGGCCCTTCTCGGCGCTGCTTGCCCGCTCGGCCCTTCTCGGCGCTGCTTGCCCGCTCGGCCCTTCTCGGCGCTGCTTGCCCGCTCGGCCCTTCTCGGCGCTGCTTGCCCGCTCGGCCCTTCTCGGCGCTGCTTGCCCGCTCGGCCCTTCTCGGCGCCGTTTGGCCGCTCGGCCCTTCTCGGTGCCGTTTGCCTGCTTGGCCATTTCATTTTGCTGTCTATGTCTTTCAGTCTTCTCCACTTCACCTTTCTACAACCAATTTGCCTGCCTGCGATTTCTGTCTAGCCTCTCTCCTACTTTTCTAATATTTAATTTCTCTTGCCCATTCTCATAAAGTTTTTCTTTCTTTCTTTCTTTTTTTTGAATTTTGTACAAGTAACAAAATCTTTAAACTAGGTAATTTGTTTTATACTAAATAAATAGCCAAAGATAGCACCAACATCCAGTCTCAGGTCTCTGATTTTATTAATGCAGTGTTGTAGCAGATTTTATTTTTACTTTTTCTTTGATGTTCTCTTGCAATAAATGCTGATTTCTTTTAGCTTCATCCAAAATATTTTCTTTCTTGCCATAGCAGTTTGACATGCCTTTGCACATCATGTTCTTGCATTCATATAAATTTAACCTAACTGGTTTTCACATGTGGAATGGATTTTATCTCAAACGAAATCCCATACTCTTTTTATTGTCCTTTTTTACATCATTCCTTTTAAGTATGCATTTATATTTGTTTAAATATATATGTAATTATATTTTATACTTGTATTTGTGTAGGTCTTACTTTTTTTTTTTTTTTAAATCTTATAGACTTGGTAATATGTAAATGTTTAAAACTTTTTTTATTGCTCAAAATCTGAGATAAAGCCTTTGTAGAGAACCTTCTCACTTAAATATATATTTTATGTAATGATTATCAACTTTTTCTCTGATTGACTTTCAAGTTGTAAAATACTTACAGATTTGTTTGTCTTCTCATTGATTAGAAAAAAAAGAACATTGTTCAGAATTGGAACTTTATTCACAAAATTTTGCTTTTCAGTTTTAGTAAATACACAAATTTGTATTTTTATAGATTTGTTATTTTGGATGCTTGTCTTGTGGAGAAATTTCTGTGAAATTCTGTTACCTCGTTTTGTCCTTGGTTTTTCATTTCCTTTCGCAATGAGTGATGATATTTTCTCAAGCAATGGCTCTAGTCCTTTAGGTTTACTTTGATAAATCTGAATCATTTGAACTTTTGCATCATCAGTTTGCTTAGCAGAGACTTTGAAAGAATTAAATCTTATGTTTTTTTTTTTAATTTTTACTTTTTCAAGCAAAAATACATGATTTGTACTGTATTGTCCTGTCTTTCTTGAAAACACTTTCAAACATATAGCAAATATATCCGTAATTATGCTTTGTCTCTGAAATTTAGACAATCAGTCTAAATGAAATTTTATTTTCTCTAATTTCAGATGTCCACTTCTGGGATATTGGGAAACATTTTGAGACTTCTTTACTGGTTTTCAACCTCCTGTGGCTGTTTACTCTGACCAAATTGAAGAGATGGCACCGACTGCTACAATACAAAATAATGGACGTTATTAGTCAATGTGTTTTTTTTAAATTTCATTTTATGCCCCTTCCCTTGACTCTTTTTCTCACTTCCCCTGCTAATTGTTTTTTTTTTATTAACCCACTTCTGACTGTTGACAAAAAAAAGAAAAATACTGCCAAGACAAAAAATGGTTCAGCTTTTCTATGTAAATGGTTCATAAAAGGTTAAACTAAAAGCATTTTTTCTGTATACATCATTGCTTTGAGTTAGTAAAATTAAGAAAAAAAATACCATTTTTAGTCTTTCAGTGTTGTTGATTAATACAAGCAGTCTCTTTATACTTAGAAATTATGTAAGATTTTTTTACTCAGATGTATTTTTTTTTGTATAAAATAATTTCTAAATTGCATATTAGTAAATTTAACATTTTTTTCTTTGATTTTCATTATTTAGGTGATAAGTTTCTAAAACAATTTCATTTTAATATCATTAAACAAATTTGACAAAACATTCCTTTTTGTTATTTATGTAATTGAATTCATTTTAGTTTCAAAGTTCATTTTTGCTTCAAGTCTACTCTCACAATATTTTTTTGTTACTGTTTATATGATACCATATTGAAAAAGCTTATTCTTATATTTTTTAAGAATTTCTGCTCAAAGAAAACAGATGCCAAATAACCACATAAGCTCAAAATAAAAAAAAAAATGGAAAAAGAACAAAATGGTTGAACGCTTTTGTAATAGCTTTTAGAATTTCTTTATAACTTATTTTTTTGTTAAGTCACATTGTGATCCCTCCAATTTTTTTTTCCTTTCATATAAACTGAAAGCAGTTTAATTTTTAGAAATGTTTTCCCAATATGATAACATTTGAACATTAGGTTAAATATTTGAATGAATTTAATTGCATTCTTGTTTTGGGTAATTAGGATAACAGAGTGCTTATAATAGTTTCAAACTAATTTGCAAATAAATTTAAAGTAGAACTTTACTTTTTACTATGTATTATTTGGGGTTTTATTCATGTTGCATTTTATTTTTCTGAATAGTTATATTACTCTTCCTAGATTTAACTAGACAAAAGAATTTCTAAACATTGAATTTGCCAGTCGAAGAAGATTTCTGATGAAATCTTAATTTTGTTTTGAATAAATAACTTTTAAGTTAGGTAATATATAAATAAAATTTCAATGTTGAATTTTGATTTTGTTAATGTTTTCCATATAGATTTAGAAAAAAATCTATATTGGCTGAAATTTCTAGATATAAGATTTTGTTAGAAATCAAACCTGTATTTTCTAATGAATTTACTGATTAATTTTTGCATTGATTTGTTTTAAAACCTTTGTTCAGCAATATTTAACTCATGAAGAATTCTAAACTTTTTTACATTTTTTAATGTAAATTTGTGATCTATCCTATTCATTATATTACTCTCTTTTGTTTTTTTTTCTGCTCTTCACTGATCTTAATTTTCAGCCTCTCACCTCTTTTTTCTCTGCTTGTTTTTTTCTGACACTTTATTTTTTGCTGATTTTTTTTCCAGTCTTTTTTTTCTCCTTACTTTTTTTTTTCAATAATTTTTTAGCTACCTTCTTTTTCCTTCTAAGTATTTTTCTGTGTCACTTTCTTTCTCTTTGATTTTTTTTTAAAGCCACTTTCTATTACCTTTGTATTTTTCAGACCCTGTTTTTTTGCACTGATTGTATTTTTAAGTCACTTTCTATTACCTTGTATTTTTTTTCAGCCAGTCAATCTTACTGATTGTATTTTTTTCAGCCACTTTCTTTCTCCCTGCTTCTTTGTCAAGCAGCCTCTCATCTGTATTTATCATCTTTTTCTCTTTCTTCTCAACTTATTTTTTAGCCTTTTTTTTTTATTCCTTCCCACCTCTGTTCTCAATTTCTTTTCTATCCACCTTCTCTTGCTTGTTTTTTTCTTCCATCCATTTTCTACTTTCTCTTCCATTGGCTACCTTCTACTACATTTCTTGTAGAGGTAGTTCATCATTATGAATATTTGTTACTACCAGTTGTACACAGAGATAATATATATAAAAAAAGCTATTCATATCTCATTTTGCAAATAAAAAACACTTTGTATTCTAAAAAAAATTCTTATATGTATATAAGAATGCACTTGCACATAAAACTTTTTTTTAACTCTTTAAGTTTCTTCTCTCTTGGATACATTTGATTTATTCATTTTATCCCTTTTTATTTTATTAATTTCTTCCCCTTCTTTTTAAACATACATCTTGCTTTTTTATGTCAGAGTCAGCATCTTTGCCAAGATTGGCAGCCATAAGCAGACACAACAAAAGAAAAGAAAACCATATTGGCATTTTATTGTCAAAATATATTATGGCAAAGAGATAAAGACACTGTTTACATGGATGCCTGAATCAACATTTACTCACATATAAAGAATTCATTGTAGCTATTTGTATTTGGTAAATATTTGTTGTATATATTTTTCAGATGTTTTAAAGACATTTGAAGGAGAAATGTGATGTATTTTAGGCTATTTTTTATGAAATATTTTTTCTTTTTATGAAAATATGATTTTCTCTTAACTGAACACATGACTACTTGGCATCTGGTGTTTGCAAGAATAAATTTTTCTATTTTTAAATTTTTTCATTATGTAACACCTTAAAATGAAATAAGTCTAGCTTAGATTCATTTTCAATGTCAAAAGTTACAATCATCTTTTACTTTATAATCTTTATAAAAAGAAAAATTCAATAGAAAGAGCCTTTTTTCTATAAGTCTGTGAGAAAAACTGCAATATTCAAGAATTTATACATTTTAACCAAAACAAAGTATTAATATTGTAAAGAAAAAAGTGCTGATATTTTATCAGTATTACTGAATGTTTCACATTATACACAACTATTTTTTCCTTCAAAAATACACTTATTAATAATATAGAATTATAACATTTTAATTATATTTTTATGACGCCTCAACCTAATCCTTCATTTTCAAACTTGTATTTATTATAGTAAATTGTTTTTTTTTTTTGTTTTTTTTGTGTTAAGAACTAATATTTTCAATATTCTTAAGAGAAATTTAAAAAACAGTAGAAAATATACTGGAGTAATTTTACTACACTGACTGCTATATGACATATGTATTTTGTGTAAAAGTTCAAATATCCACTGTGACTGAACATGTCAAGCTAGCCTAACATACGAGTTAATTTCACAATGCTTTTGACTATGCCGAGTAACTATGGACATCAACAATAAATTGATGGTCAATATGATGCTCTAGCTAGCAAGTTACTGCTTGTGAAGTAGAATTTGACTCAAATGTTATGCTATTACAGCTATGCTTAGTGAATATCTGGAGATTTTTATAGAGCAGTTGCTTAAACATTAGTTTTGCAAGCCATTGGTAGTAAATTTTGATCATATAATTTTGACTCTGAGCCAAAGTTGGTTCAGTCTATGAAATCTTGTTGAGGCTGTACACCAAAATGATTGTCTAAAAACCAACTTTTTTTCTAATCTATTTTTTTTTATATATATATATATATATATATATATATATATGAGGAATTCTAGATGGTTCCCAATATGTTGCTTATATAATGCAGGATATTGCTTAACTTTGATCAAGAATGAATGGATTGCTCATTGGTTAGCTGGTAAATTCTTATTGACACTTTAAAATATTCATGCATTAAAAAGAAAATCTTGGTCTCTTTAGTGCCTTTATTAGGTTTCTCACCCACTGGCTCCAAGTATAAAGCTGAACCAAGAATCTGGTTATTATTGTGCTGGTTTTTAACTATAAAACTAAACATAGAATCTGGTTTCTTTCCTGCTGACTCTAAGTATAAAATTGGTTCTCTCCCATGGGTCCAAGTAAAAGCTGAACCAATAATCTGGTTTCTCTTTTACTGGTCCCAGGTATAAAACTGAAACAAAAATCTGATTTACCGCCGCTGGGTCCAAGTATAGAACTGAACCAAGAATATGGTTTCTCTCCTGCTGGCTCCTAGTATAAAACTGAACCAAGAATTTAGTTCTCTTATGTTGGATCCAAGTATAAAACTGAACCAAATGAAAAAAAAAAAGATTGTTTTTTTAAAATTTTTGATTTGAATTGTGTACTTAGATGTTAAGCTGTTCTATGTTGTAAAGCCTTATATTATTCTTTGTGATTGAACTTACCATGTCACTCTTTGCCACTTTATATAGGAAAGCATAAATTAAAATCCTCTATTAATTTTAGTTGAAATTCTTGATGAGAAATTATGATTATATTTGCTTAGTTATTTGAACCAGCATGCTCATCTTGAGTTTTAGTTTGTGTTTCAGACATATCCTCTGTCTTTCTTCAGGTGTTTCTGATTTCAAACTAAACCTTTTATTCAATTCACAGGAGTAAATTGTTCTCAATATACTTAGCATGTGAGTTAATTTAATCACTAGCTTTATTCAATTTTGTATTACTTGTTTGTTTCTTCTACTGACTTTTGTACCACTACCAAAGCCAAGGATTCACTGCTTTAATCAACTATACTGTGTCTCTTGGACATTCAAGGGTTGAAATTCTGGAGCCTAATACTTGAATTCAGGTGGTGGGATTTTTATTATTATTAATATTATACTAATAATAATAATTAAAAAAAAAAATCCTCCCTAAGTGTGGACTGAGAACAAATGACCCTCATGGAATAAATAAAGGGTTTACTTCAAAATTTCTTGAAGGTCAATGTATACAAAGACAGATACCTAAAGTAAAGAAAGGGGTTACAATGGCCAAAATGTGAGCATAAGTACCAAAATGAACATGCTAATCCAAATTCCGAAGCATATATTAATAATCACTCAGTTATTACATCAGGTGAAAAATCTATGATATATATATATATTTATCTGCTAGCGAGCAGACCAGGTTCTATAGAATATATTTGTTAAAAAATAACAAACGTGGGAAGTCATTTTTCTTCAGGTTTGTTCTGTTCCACTTTTACATTTTTTTTATTTTCCCCTGCTATCCAAAATAGTATAAAGTGAAGAAGAAATTACTTTTAATTAATGTAGAATAAATATTTGAGAATTCCTAGTCACATCTTCTTGCTTCTATGTTGAAGGTAACAGTTTCTCAGCTGATGTGGAAGGCCCGAAGCATAGTAATATACTTGACTGCTTAGGCCAACACCTTTTTCTGGCTTACAGTTTTGACCTGGCATCTTGACGTGAGTCACTTTCCCCCTGATGTGATATGGCTTCCTTCTGTTTTTTTGATAAGTATCATTAAGGCAGTTGTTCTAATGAGCTTGACCATGTGAGTTTAAGTGTACTATTAGATTGACTACTAGGTCTCATTGTTTTACTGTTGAACTAACTAGATGTAACCATAAATTATATTCTAATAGTTTTGTTTCTTGCACTTCTTGCCTGTGGGACTCTCCTTCAGATTCTTGCCTCCTGCCACCTACAATATTCAAAAAATTAAATGCAATGTCAATTACCATTTTCTGTCTTCCCGAAATTCACTCTTTTATTGTCTTTTCTCCTCACTGAAGTCTTTTCACTCTCTTCCACTTGAAGTAACCTCTGGCATATGGGTATTGGTATGCCCCCCCCCCCCCCCCATTTAACAACTATCATCTGTTCCATGACCAGGTATTGTTGTTGCATGCCTAGACCCCTGACCAGTTCCTTTCACATATCTGGGTTGAAAGCTATATATGTATTCATTCATGCATAGCCTGTTTTGGGTAAATAGAACAAGCAGAGCCTCTCTCTCTCTCCAGGTTGAATTACAGCTGATGTCCTTCAACTTGAATCCTCACTTTGGTCACAGATATATGGCTGTTAATTCCATTAAAGGAACATTCCATTCTGGCTGTTAACATCAGCCTAGGAAGCTTAGCAAAATGTGATATCACTTCACTGGTTGCATATAGATAACTATGGATTTCAGCCTACTCTTTTGTGCTTAGATGGTTGTTGGCTCCTACAAGAAGGTTTGTCCTTCCTTTGACAGGTTTTATTTTTAATCCTGCATAATGTCTAACCACCCTCCTCACCAGAAAATCCAGGTAGAGGAACCAGTTCAGTTGCCAATGACCTGACCACACTAAGTAGTATTGGGTTACATGCTACCAGTACCATTCGTAGAAAGACCTGACAATGTAAATGAAATTAACAGTAACTGCATTTCATTTCACCTGTTAAAAAGTTTCAAAAGAATGCTCAATCGGATTGCAGCAGAAATGTGCGCTCGTCTGGGATAAATTGGAATTTGAGGACTAATGTGAATGAAATATGCACTGTGGATAGATTTGGTCAGCATTTTATTTGTTAAAATGGAAAAAAAACTGTAAAATAGGAATTAAATGACAATTTTCAGGTATTTGAAAAATGTGAAATTATATAAAAATAAAATGATGTCCCATGGAATACTTGAAAACAAAAATAAACATTTTTATCTCCAAAGTCAGTGCTTGTTAATAAGTTTTGTATTTTGGACATGTAAAAATTGATGACATGTCTGAAGATTATATTGAGTGTGAATGTTTGCCTGTTGTATTAACATCTACTCATCAGAGGTAATAAACATTGCAAAAAAACAAAACAAAACAAAATAACAGAAAAATGTTGTTGGGTGAAGTGTATAAAATATTTTTGGTGTTTAGAATCCCTATCACTCCAAGAAATAATCATTATTTTTCATATTATTGAATAAGCACTCCAGATCATAAATATAGATTTTTATTGAAATTTTCAGCTGAGAGTTCAGTTTGCTATATTCTTATACTAAATAATAAAGTATGATTTTCTAATATTTCAAATGCTTTTAAGTTATAATTGAAAAAAAAAAAAGTTAATATATTATTTAAAGGATATTTTTAATTAATCTTCTGTATTATGTTACAATGATGTCTACAGAAAAAAATTTCAGATAATTTCAAAAGGTTTGAAATATGAATTTAAAGCATATTTTTACCTTTTTGTTTTATTATTATTATTATTATTATTATTGCCACTAGTACAACTCTTAACTTTATTTTTAGGGGTTGCAAAAGTGGAATGAATATATATCAAAGTGAACTCCACTGTTAAAATTTAGAAAATTTATTTTTTCTTCATGTATATTGGTGATCTGAAGAACTTAATTGATATTAATAAAGAAAAAAAAATAGGTAGTGGGTGATTTTCTGTAGAAATTATATGATCTTAAACTGAAATTCAAGGATATGTTATCCTAGACAACTGGAAAAAAAGTGTGCTATGCTATGATTATGTACAGTGGGTCACTTAATTTAGTGTACAGAATCATTTTACAATATCATATTCCTTTTGTGCACTGGCTGCATGACATATTGCATTAACTAGATAAGACATGCTACCATTCTCTGTGGTGCATAGGATCACAGCCTCACTACGCTAGGCATTGCTACAGCAACTAGGTTTCATTGGTGGACTTTCCAGCCACATACCAAATTGGTTTTGAATTTATAGTTCTTCTCCTCTTAGACTGGTTGTCAACTGATGCTAGAGAGGCCAGTTTGTTCTGTTTTTAACCTCTAATTTGAGAGACTTGATTCATACCTTTTCAAGGGTATTTGATTGAAAGTGAATGCAACAGCCTTGATTGGAATTTGAACTTGGTACTCCCACTCCCATTTTCTGATAAAGACTGTGCTAAATGCACATTAAAAGAAGCAGTAGAAAATTTAAAACTTCTTTAATCCTATATCCTCTTGCATGTGTGTGTGTGTGTGTGTGTGTGTGTGTGTGTGAGATATATATACTCTCTAACTCACACACAAAATTAATCCAAAATTATTTCCACTAATATATAAATAATTCTACTTAACCCTTTGCTCGGATGTGTGGGTGGTATAACATGAAGTCAGGGGCAAGATTGGATTCCAATCAGGTTCGTTACCTTTACTTAGGTGCAAATACTATTGAGAAATGTATGAAACAAACTCCTGCACCCAGCTATGTGTTAAATAGTAGGACTTGTATATGGAAAAATCATTGTTATACTAAAAAGATTGAACTTTTATTCCTCTGTATGTGACTACATTTGCTGTACAGAAAGTTTATCCTGCCACTGAAGGTGACTCTGATTCTTGAACAGTAGTGCTTGAATTTCATAGTGGTGTTGTCATATCCTGCTATGGCAGCAGAAAACAACTTTGAGTGAAATTAACAATAAGTTCACTGCAATTTAGAGGCCCTGAAAAAGAATGCAATCAAAAGAGAGTATTAGTAATGCAGTGTCCTAAAGGTTAATGTAATATTCACTCACAAAAAAGGAAAAAATATTTAGCAACCCCAAATATTTGTCTATATTTCTGAAATGAGGTATTGTATTTATTTACGTTAATTACATTGTTCGGACTGTTGTCCCCATTTTTGTTGTCATATTCATGATGTTTTGGTTGTTCACCCGAAGAAGGTCAAAGTGTACAACGGTTGAAATGTTGTGAATATGGTCACAAAGATGAGGACAACAGTCCAAACATTGTAAATAGTATAAATAATATAAAATGTTTCACCTTTGAAAGATAAGCTGTAAAACAAACAATTTGCGAGTCCAAAGCTGAACTTAATCGCCTTTTCTATGTCATATACATGGTGTCGTTAAAGTTCGTGTGCACTTTAATAAATTGTATTTGCAATAGAAATAATTTGTAAAAAGGATTAGAAAGAAGTCAATCTATATTTTTTTAAGGTTTCATTTAAAAATTTTCCACATGTTCTCCACCATTGGCAATACAAAGGGTAATACGATTTTGCAGTTCATATTTTTTTTACTTATCTAAAAATTGTTGCTAATTTTGTGGTAAAGAATTATTCAATAACTATACTTAAAACTAGGTACATTATGCTTTAACATTTTTTACAGATTATTTCTATTACAAATACAAATAGTTATAAATTTTTTAAAGTGTACACGGACATTATGGACACCCTGTACAAGCCTTATGTTTTAAACATTTGGAAAAAAAAACAGGCCTTGTCATATTTAAACCTTGATCATCTTTTTAAAACTACTGTACAGAATTGTGAGGTTTCCCTTACTACAAATTGGTGTTTAGTTTAAGAAAAAAAAAATGAAGAAATAGCAGAACCCTTTATTATTTAAAACGTGGTTTCAAAGAATATTTTGATTCCTCTTTTAATTACAATTCTCAGATTTTTACGAATTCGTCTGCAAGAATTCCTTTGAAGTCCTGGGGCATCAAATTGTACTTCTGAGGCTGGAGTTTGAGACTTTAGCTTTCTGGTTTACATTATCAATTCTCTTCTTCTGAGCAACCATTGTACATTATATTGCAATATGACAAAGAGTTTGAATACATCTGCAAGTGTATGTGTGCTTGTAAAATCAATTGGATGATATTAAAAATGCATTTAAATTTTTTTTTTTTTTAATCAAGAATCCATTAAAAAATGGAATGCACTTGCATGTCTGTTATAAAGTATAGGGGGCTTTCTAAATAAGAATAATGATAATCCTTAGTGGATTAGAAATCTTGAAAGACCATTGATTTGTTGAAATTAACCAGGAGAGTATAAAGAAAAAAGAACTAACAAAACACCTCCTTTTATTCAGTGATTCTAACAACATTGTGGTCATGTGATTTTAAAATATTCCTTTATAACTTTTGATTAAAGAATATTTCTGTATATTGTAATAGCTATAGTTTGGATTGTGACTGCCTTAAAATGATTGCAATATATTATCCACTGAAATATATAATTTTTTTTTCTTTCAAAAACTGATTTTTAAAAAAAATCTAAAATGAGACCATTCCCCCCAAACCCTACAAATATACCAAGAAAGAATTGGTGAAAGTAGGAAATAGTTTCTGTATCTTTTGAAACCACCTCTTGGAGATGAAAAAATGGATTCTATAGCAGTCTATTTTCACGGTATGAGAATTTTTTTTTTTAATCTATTTCCTCTTCAGTAGCTGGAATTTGTTTTAGCTTTTATTTTTATTTTTTTATTTTTTATTTTTTTTCAATGAAAATATTCTGTGATTTTCAAATTAATTTCTGCTGGCCTTGATGACCATTACTGGATTTCAAAGATAAATCTCTTTTTGTATAAATTACTTTTTTTTATTATTTTTTTTAACATTTATTTTTCTATTTTTATTTAAAAGAATCACTGCTGTATTTTTTTTTATCTTCTTTCTCTTTTTCATTTGTTTTTTTTTCTCATTCATCAAATTTTTATTTTTATTTTTTGGTGTTCTTTTTTTTCTGACATTTTTCTCATTCTTTCTCTCTATTTCTCTTTCTCCCCCCCCCTTTTGTCTCTGTCTCTCCTTTTTTCTGTTTCTTCTCTCTCTCTCTCTCTATATATATATATATATATATATATATCCCTTTTCTCTTTCACCCACTTTTTAAAATTTCATCGATCTTCCACAAGTATTGCTTTTTTTTTTCACTTCCATTTTCAAATATTCCACGTTTTTGTATATAATAAAGCAATTTTATTTGATTTTTTTATTTCTCAACAATTTTTCTACTTTCAAAAGTTGTCTTCAACAATTTGCCAGCTATTCAAAATGGAACATTTTCTAAATCACATAACCTTTTGTATGCATTTATCTCTTGTATATCTTTTCATTAAATTTGTTTTTCTTTTCCATAACATTTGTTATAATTCTTATTGAACTTTTTGCTTATTTCCTATCAAAGTTTATCACAGAATTCAACAAAATCCATATCAACACTTTGTTGCACAGATGCTGATAAAAATGTTTGAAGCATAATTTTTTAGTAACATCTTGTTTATAAATTATTAGTGTAAATTTTTGCAATCGATCTTTATTGTATGTTAGATTTCGGAATTTTTCACAGTAATGATTTCAATCAGCTATTTATATAATTTGAACTTAGTTTCAGTAGTTATATGATTAATGTGAAGGCACCATTGTGATGTCCTCACTGCTTTTATTAAAACACAATGGGGCCTTCACGAAACTAGAAGTCGGCATAACTCTGCTCAATTATCCTATTAATCCTCTATCTCAATATTTAGAACTTTACAACAAAAAACCTGCTTAACAAAATATCTTTTTATCTGTAAACCACTAAAAAACAGCGATCATAGCACTAAGTATCATCGCAACACACACACACACACATATTTTTTTTAATATACAGATGTATATTCTTATAATAATGAAATAGATTTCAAAATAAGAGAAATTTGAGTCAGCCACTGACTAATACTGCTTATTCTGGTCAGTATCTCATTGGAATGTATACCGTGAAACAGCTCCTGACACATAAGACTGCTTCATTGAAGACTTAACTATTTTGAACTATTGATATGAAATACAAATTGACCCTTAATAATCTGGTAGGTAAAGTAAGAAACAATGTTATTAAACACTACTGTTGAGTAATTGGAATTTTGAAATTAAGCAATGTTGAGCCTGGTTAGTTTTACTTGTAGAAACGAATGAAAAAAAAAAATTAAAAATAGCAGAAAAAAAAGACGATGTGCCGTTTATGGCATCATAACTGAGAGTAATGTTCGTAAGTGGTTCGTTAATTTCAGAAGTAGATTTTTTTTTCTTTTTATATCTGGGAGACCAAAAAACATTTCAGCAGAGCTTCGGTCATTGATGATGGCCAAATTGAAATGCTGATTAAAAATGATCCCGGTCACATCAGGACATCTCAGGGATACTCTACATACCTCGTATGAGTGTTGTAAGACATTTGAAAATACCGAGTCGCTGCCGTATTTGGCTATTTAATGAAAAATTAAAATAAAATAAATGACCTGCATTATTGATCTGCAGTTCAAATGCTATAAAATGATTTATTTTTTAAAAGAACAATTGTAGGTGTGAATTGTTTACAATAATGCGGAGCAAAAATGGTCCCTGAGAAAACGAAATTAGCCCCCGTTAACAACTCAAAAAGCGGTCTCTCATCTGAAGAAGTTGATACTGTGTATTTGGTGGGATTGAAAGCACATTATGCTGATTTCACACAAGTACTGCTCCCAATATGCGTTGTGATGTGGATATCGGCTCGGGACGAGATATCGGAGAGCCGAGTTCAAATTCCAGTTGAATTCGTTGCATTCTCTTACGTGCAAATGCCCTTGGGAAAGGTATTAATTCGTCTCTTCTCCCTGCAGCTATGGGTTGAATAGCAGGACAAATTGGGTTCTATAGCCTTGGTTGGCAGTCTACCGTAGAAAGTAATGGCAACCTGCCCAGTCAGTCATGTCTTTTTGAACATGATCGCCCAAGCGTATATCACATATGGCAACTGACTGTTCCCAAATGGATTAACTAAAGGCAGCAATTGGTAAAAAGCATTCAGAATTAGTTGCCTTTGATCAGGACAACGTCAGGCTTCATGACTATTGGCAAACCTGACAGAAACTGGTAGAGTTGGCCGGAGATGATTGTATTAGTGTCTGTTAGAAAGACATTAGCTACCACTTAAATAAGTGAAACCGCATGTGATACCTGTAAATAGAGAAACTGAATACATGGCGCGCGCACGCGCACACAGACACACACACAAATAAATTCCACAAGTCTTTGACAATGGTTAACGATAGTCGAAAGTAATCCGACATTGGACAATATATATGTAAATACTAGCTTTATATCCCGGCGTTGCTCGGGTGTTTTAGTGGTTATGTTGAAATGGTAAGGTCAAGTGCTTATTCAAAAAGCTCCAGTATGAGGTTGCCGTGACGCGTAAATTAAAATAATGAGAAGTAATTATTGGTTTTTGTTGGATTTGTAAAACGGGATTTACGCTTAGTCAATTTTGCCAATAAACGGGAATGATGTATGTAGATTTGGAAGAATGGTGGCGGGCGTTACGGAAGTCTGTAATATGATGCGATGACGTTGTGACGCAGAAGAAGTGGGTGCATTGTCTCTGCAAGGTGGGTGGGGTTGGCACCTTGTAGAAAACGTGAAATTGTTATGGCATATAATAAGGTCAGTTAAGTGCCATACGGGATACACGCTTGGGCGATCATGTCTCGAAAGAGACATGACTGACTGGGCAGAAGATTATCCCGCAGTAGGTTGCCATTGCTTTCTGCGCTAGACTGGTTGCCGACCAAGGCTATAGAAACCAATCTGTCCTGCTATTTAACTCATAACTGGAAGGAAGAGACGGATTAATACCTTTCCCAAGAGTATTTGCGCGTAAGTGAATACAATAGATTCAACTGGAATTCGAACTCGGCTCCCCGTTCCGAGCCGATATCCACTGTACCACAACACACATCCAAAAGGACCCGATTTTTGTTGGAACACAAATAAGCGTTTCGGAGAAATAAGCGATCACAAAAAGCAACATTTTCCATTAGTTTTTGCCGCACTGTTGTCTGTTGTATTGCAGTCTGGGTGCTGCACTAGGCTTTTTCAGTCTTCGAAGTTTCACCATTAGTTTGTGTGCTAATTGAAATTTTTGTTAACATATCAAGGGTATCAGGCCAGTGACTCGAATTTGGTTGAGTTTGAGTAAAGCATCTCGAAGAAATGCATAAAAATGCGCAAAAGACCACCCGAAATTGTTTGTCGTTATTTTTGGCGAACCTTGTACATTGATTCGAAAATTTTTTGTGTATCTCTAAGGTTCTGGCCTTGATTTACAAGTTACCCGATTTTGGTTGAATTCGCATAAGGCGTCTCAGAGGAGAAAAGTTCGTAAATTCCAAAACGTTTTGGTGATTTCTGCCATACTCTGTAATCGAGTCGAAAAATTTTTTTGCCTAAATCAAAGGTTTATGCCATGATCGACAAGTGATCCGATTTTGGTTGAAATCGGACACACATACACACACATACATGGATGATGAATTTTATTATGTGACCCATTAAGTTGATTGTTTTGTGGAGTTCACATTCGTTCGCACCTGGCTTCTTAGACAATGTCATGAAAATCGATATGTTTAGATATTGCTGCTGTTGTATATTTCATTTATTATTTTTCTGAATTTGTCTAAGGCTGCCAATATCACTATTACAATGCCGTCTGGTTCTGCTGCTTTGTTTCTATTCAATTTGGCCAGTACAGTTTTCGCTTCCGATTTTAATATTACTGACCTGTCGTTTCCGTGTATTGTTTGTTGTTGTCTCTTGTCGTGGAAGATAATTTCTATATATTCTTTTCACCACTGAAGTATTTCCACTAGAGCGTTCCATCCTTGGATTTTACACAGACGTAAAAAAAAAAACGAGTGGATCACAGATGAGATTCTCAACATGATGCAAAATAGAAAACAATGCCAAGACAAGGAACGAAATACAGGAAACTACACAAGGAAATAAGAAGCAAACGCAGAAGAAAAAACGAGTGGATGACCGAAGAGATCCTCCACATGATGCAAAGGAGACAAAAAATAACGCCAAGGCACGGAGCAGAATACAAAAAAATTCACAGGGAGATAAGGAACAAATGCAGACAAGCCAAAGAGGGATGGCTCAACAACAAATGCGCAGAAGTAGAGAGACTGAGCAGTAACAACAAAGCAGAGATGCATAAAGAGATAAGAGAACTGACATGACAAAAAACCTGCTCCTCAACAGGATGCATAAAATCCAAGGAAGGAACAATCATATTAGAGAAAGAGGAAATACTCCAGTGATGGGAAGAATATATAAAGGATCTCTTTTGCGACAAGAGAGAACAATCGAGAATACACAAGGAGATGGATGGACCGGAAATACTGAAATCCGAAGTGGAAGCTGCAATGGCCAAAATGAACAGAAACAAAGCACCTGGTCCAGTTGGCATAGTGACAGAGCTGCTGACAGCCTTAGAAGAATATGGCATAGAAAAGATGACTGAGATAATAAACGAAATTTATAGCAGCGGAATAATACCAGACGACCTATGCAAGTCGATATTTATAACGCTGCCGAAGAAACCTGGTGCAAACGAGTGCGAACTACACAGAACTATCAGCTTAATAAGTCACATTACAAAACTGATTGTCAGAATCCTGATGAATAGAGCAAGAAGCAGAATCAGGCCAGAGATAGGGCAGGAACAGTGCGGGTTCGTCAAAGACACTGGAACAAGGAACGCCATATTCATGATTAGGATGCTCTCTGAAAGGGCATTACAAATGAAGAAAGACTTGTACCTATGCTTCATTGACTACGCGAAAGCATTCAACAAAATACGACACAAAGAATTGATGGAGATGCTAGGCAGCCTCGACATTTTTGGGAAAGACATCAAAGTAACCAAGAATCTCTACTGGCAGCAAACGGCTTACATACGGACAGGTAACGACCTCAGTAGATACACAAAGATAGAAAAAGGCATAAGACAAGGATGTGTCTTTTCACCGGATTTGTTCAACCTATACAGCGAGAATATTTTGAGGAACCTAGATGACACGCCAGGATTTGTTATTGGAGGCCACAACCTGAACAACATAAGGTATGCGGACGATACAGTGCTGATTGCGGACACGGAAAGGAAACTACAAGACCTCATACAGAAAGTATCAGTGGAGAGTGACAAGAAGGGACTACAAATAAACTAAGAAAACTGAGTGCATGGCCATCAGCAAAAGATACAACCCAAAATGCCAAATACAGGTGGGGGAGAACAGAATCAAGCAAGTACAAAAATTTAAGTACCTAGGAAGTGTTCTAACAGGAGATGGAAAGTGCGACACGGAGATCCGAAGGCGAATTGGCATGGCAAAGGACGCGTTCCAGAAGATGAGCAAAATACTAACACACAGGAAAATCTCAATAGAAACGAAGAAAAGAGTGCTAGACTGCTACGTGATGTCAGTTCTTCAATACGGCAGTGACTGCTGGACAATATCATCGAAAATGAGGACAAAACTGGAGGCGGCCGAAATGTGGTTCAACAGAAGGATGCTACGGATATCGTGGACTGAGCATGCAAGCAACGAGGAGGTGTTGGAAAGAATGGCAACAAAAAGGAAATTGATGCTGAGCATCAGGAAGAGACAACTGAAGTTCCTGGGACATGCAATGAGAAAAGAGAGACTGGAAAATTTGATACTGACTGGTCAGATAGAAGGAAGGAGAGACAGAGGAAGGCAGCGGATAACATATTTGCAGGGTCTGATCAGGTGGATGACGGAACGGGGGTTGCCAGGAGCAACAGGCTCAAACATACTAAGAGCCACAAGGGATAGGGAGACGTGGAGAGCCATGATCGCCTACGTCCTGAAGGGACAGGGCACATAGAAGAAGAAGAAGCACAAGGATTGAACTTTATTAGATTGGACTGATGAGACCAAATTTGAGCTTTCTGGAAGTAAACGAAGAGTGTTTGTCAGACGGACTCTTTCCGAATGAATGAGGAAAAATTTAATTGTGCCAACTGTTAAACATGGTAGTTTTAAAGTAGATTTGCTGTAATGGTTTAGGGGTGTTTTGGAAGTGAGATTGCTGGAGATTTTGTTCAAATTATAAAAGTATTATGCAAAAGGAAGAGTATTATTTAATACAGCAGAGGCATGCATTTCCATCTGGCTTCCGCATCATTTGATAAAAGTTTGATAATGATTCAAAACAACTAAAAACAGTACTTCTTCTTCTTCTTCTTCTATGTGCCCTGTCCCTTCAGGACGTAGGCGATCATGGATCTCCACGTCTCCCTATCCCTTGTGGCTCTTAGTATGTTTGCTCCTGTTGCTCCTGGCAACCCCCGTTCCGTCATCCACCTGATCAGACTCTGCAGATATGTTATCCGCTGCCTTCCTCTGTCTCTCCTTCCTTCTATCTGACCAGTCAGTATCAGGTTCTCCAGGCTCTCCTTCCTCATTGCATGTCCCAGGAACTTCAGTTGTCTCTTCCTGATGCTCAGCATCAATTTCCTTTTTGTTGCCATTCTTTCTAACACTTCGTCGTTGCTTGTATGCTCAGTCCACGATATCCGTAGCATCCTTCTGTAGAACCACATTTCGGCCGCTTCCAGTTTTTTCCTCATTTTCGATGATATTGTCCAGCATTCACAGCCGTACTGAAGAACTGACATCACGTAGCAGTCTAGCACTCTTTTCTTCGTTTCTATTGAGATCTTCCTGTGTGTTGGTATTTTGCTCATCTTCTGGAACGCGTCCTTTGCCATGCCAATTCGCCTTCGGATCTCCGTGTCGCACTTTCCATCTCCTGTTAGAACACTTCCTAGGTACTTAAATTCTTGAACTTGTTCGATTCTGTTATCCCCCACCTGTATTTGGCATTTTGGGTTGTATCTTTTGCTGATGACCATGCACTCAGTTTTCTTAAAGTTTATTTGTAGTCCCTTCTTGTCACTCTCCACTGCTACTTTCTGTATGAGATCTTGCAGTTTCCTTTCCGTGTCCGCAATCAGTACTGTATCGTCCGCGTATCTTATGTTGTTCAGGTTGTGGCCTCCAATAAAGGGGACAAAGAAAAACAGTACTAATTTTCTCAAATCAAAGAAAAATAAAACATTTTTGCAAATCATGTCTTGCCTTTTACCCCCCCCCCCCATTCCCCAAGTATTTCACTAATTAAATTAGCCTAGGACAAAATTGATCGTAAAGTTCGAAGTGAACTTCCTAAGAATAAGAACGAGTTCCAAAAATATATTTTTACAAGTTACTAGAAAAGATGCCAAGAAATTGCTCTGCAGTAATAAATGCTTGTAGTAGATTCTCTGATGAAAAGAAAATATAAATTTGTTTTAATTGAAACTATAATTATTTTATATTCGTTTTGATATAAATTACTGCATAATTTCATGCAAACGTAGAAAATACAAATTTATTTTTTTAAAGACAAAACTTGATTCATTTTTTTAACTTAAGAGAAAAACATCAATGTGGTATCAAACTTTGGGTCGGTCATGTGTGTTCTGAGGGCAGATTTTCAAGGTAGATTCTCCATATTAATAACATTTGTGAAAGAAAAAAGATTTTTCGCAACAAATTTTCTACACTTACTTTGATTAGCCGCGTTACTTAGAACGATTACTTTGCTACTTACTTAAATGTAAAAACAAACTTACTTTTACTTATTTTTTTAATCGTTTCAACCCTAAGAAATGAAATAAAACCACTAAGATGCAATGGATTACTGAGTGTGAGAGAATATGAGAAAAAAAAACATTAAAGAGAGAGAATAATAAATACAGATATACAGAAAACAAGATAACAGTTGGCAATGCACTTAAAACGAAGCCAGAAGAGAGTTCAACAAGCGAGAAGGAACTGCTAACATCGAACTTACAGTTACATCGATTTGAATTGGCACTTAGGTCTCATGTTACAATCTAGTACTCTGCTTAATTTCATATATTATCAAATATGTTGTCAATAAACATAAATGGCAAATGGCTTTAAAAAATAACGTCTATCATTTATGGTTAATTTACTTGTTTGCGTTGCGTGACAATAAGTTTAAGTCAAATGATGCACTAAATTAAGTAACCAAGTAATCGTTTTAAGTTCTGAATGTCGGTGCCTCTCCTTTTATTCTGCCCTCACTTGCTCCAGTTGGTTTTGTGTCAGTTTAAAGTTTAGCTTACATTATATGGCTCTAATATTAAATTTATTATGTATAAAAAATATAATAATTAGTGGCTACTTTGAAGCTTACGAAACGCGTTGAGGGGAACAGTAAGCAGCTTAGCGAATGAGCTTGTGAAAATAGAATTGTGAAAATAGAACAGGAACACGGAGCCATTGTAAAAAGAGAGGCATTACTATGAGAGGAAGTTGTGGAGAGTTATGATCACCAACATAATGAAAGGACACGGAATATAAAAGAAGCGAAGAATTAATATTGTGTTTTTAATAATGATGAGTTTGGCAGAGTGAATCAATAAGATTTAGCTAAATTTGGATTTGAAATAATTTGTATAATGTCCGATCTCAGGGTTTAATAAGTGCACTGACAAAGAATATTGCATTTTAATTCTGTGTCTATACAAAGGGGAATTAAAACAATTATCGCGGAGACCATCTAACCGCCAAACTAACCAAAAGATTAAACGTAAAATCTTTTTTAGAGAACGGCTTGTTGCCCAAGTAGAGAACGGTACTGTGTGTGTATGCATGCATATATATACAATACATATATATAATTTATGTGTGTATATATAAGCATATATATCCTTGCAATGTGTGTGTATATATATATGCATATATATGCTTGCAATGTATGTGTATATATATGCATATATATGGTTGGAATGTATGTGCATATATATGCATATATATATATACATAAATATATGCATATATATATATATATATATATATATATATATAATATAAATATATGCACATATATATATATATATGCACATATATATACATATATAAATAGATAACACCTAATGAGCCAGACGAACCTACCTAGGCTTCACCTAAACGGATCGTCAGCTTTCCTTGACGATCCTTTTAGGTGAAACCTAGGTAAGCTCGTCTGGCTCATTAGGTGTTATCTAATTCGCTCTACCTCTGTATTGAGCGCTTTCTGTTAGATGATTACTCGTATCGGGGTTTTTTCTTTGGGCTTCGTGCTGTTTTCGGTCCGAACACTTTTGACTGACATTCATGTACTCAGCTTTTTCTTTTTTTAAAACCATTTTTTCCCTTTTGTCGAAAGTTTTCGAGGAAGGTTTTCGACACGAGTATAATTATAATCTCGTTCATATACCTATATATATGCACAATGCATGTGTGTACATATATACTTAATGTATGTGTATGCATATTTATATACACAATGTGTGCCTATATACATATATATACACAGTGTATGTCTAAATATATACATATATATATACTTACAATGTATATATATATATATATATATATACATACAATGTATATATATATATATATATATAAAATGTATAAATATATACATGAAATATATGTATATATATACATATTAATACAATGCATGTTTTTATATATATACATATAAATACAATGTATGTATATATATATATATCTAAATAAATACAATATATCTGTAAATACGATGTATGTATATACATGTATGTATATATATATATATATATATATATATATACACACATATGTATATATATATATATATACACATACAATGTATGCTTGTATGTACACATGCAATGTATATATATATATATATATGCAATATATGTATACATATATATATATACATGATATATATATATATATATATATAATTTTAAAAACAAGGAATTTATTGACAGTCCCTAAGGTCATTTTGTCCAACATCTCATCAGGAGAAAATCGTTGGAATTATAAATCAAACGTAAAGAACAGCAACAAAAATGAAGAGCAAAAAAAGTGTGTGTGTGTGTGTGGGGGGGGGGGGGAAACACGCTAAAATAAATATACATAAAATATAAATACTTATAACGAGGAGAGGAGATGTTGGACGAAAAGGCCTTAGGTCAATAAATTCCTTGTTTTTAAAAATTGTTCACAAATTTTGTACCTCAAAACATTTGCATATATATATATAACTATATATATAATTATATATATATAGTTACCGCCAAAACAAAGCGATGCATAAGGTTTAAAATACATTATTTAAATTAAAAATCACATTGAAACACTGGTCTTCCTCCGTTTATCTAAGTTAAGTATCGTCGAGCCTGGTCACTACTTAGGATGGGTGAGTACTTGGAAATACTAGTTTCTGTAAGCTTGGATATGCGAGTGGTGCAACAGATAATGACTCTGAATTGTTCCAGTTGCCTTTGGTTTCTTGATATTCATTTTCGCACAAATGCACTGAGGAATTTACGAATCCACCTCTTCTTTCCCCCAAATATGGGTTAATTAGTAAGATTTGTATCTCTAAAGCCATTATTATCTACAACAAAACATTCTTACTATGTAAAATATTTTCTGTTTTTAATTAACCTGAAAAGAGTTAAGCTGTAGGAAACGAATCAATAATTAAAAAAGCCTAATTGGCAACGCGAGACATACTTCATAGGCTTGAGCAAGTGGATGGCGGAGCAGAGTTTGTGAGAGATACCAAGAGGAAAATTGTTAAGACCGACAAGGGATACAGGAAAGTGGAGGTCCATAATCGCTTACGTCCTGAAAGGACACGGCACATAAAAAAGAAGTACATTACTCATAAAACTTGCGATACCCACAAGTAGTTGTGATAATGACAGTGATTCTTGGTGTGTTCTGTTTCGCATTATTTGGACTATCGGACGCAGTGAACTTTGAACAGAAAGTTTGCATGACGTTTTATTGCCAACTAATTGAGTAAAGTTTGTGTAACGTTATCCGAGTGATGACGACGGCCGTAACCTTTGCTTTCCTGTTCTTTTGTTTTTATAGTTTTTAATTATAGAGCCTCGTTTTAGCCTGAAATTAACGAACCAGTGGCAAACATGGCAGGGTACGGAAAATAATGTCGCAGAAAAGGAAGAAGAGAGAAATGAAAAAACAAATAAAGAAAGGAAATAAAGAAGAATATTGAAGAACGAGATTTTAATGAAAAACAAGTCTCGAAACTAAGAAAAAATAGAATGTAGAGAAATAGTAAGAAGAATTGAATAAAAAAATCATTAAATGAAGGCCCTGTTTTAAATTGGGGAGCGGTCTTTAAGTCAGGGATGTAAGTAAGAATTTTCGCTTCATTTTAACAGTGTTAAAGGGACAAATGAGTTTCTGGAGGCCACTTACAGACAAGCTTGAATTAATATTGAGAAAACGGTTGAAAGAAATTAAGCAAAAAAGAGTATACTGACAGTTATAAGACCAAGAAAGTAATCTTGTTGGGTAAAGGCAAAAGAAATATTAAAAATGAGGAAGAAATTTCAATTTGGAAGTTGAAAGAAATATAAACAAGAAGAAGCGGGTGAAAAAGAATAAAGATGTGAAGTATTGAATGAAGTATTGAATGAAGATACATAGAAGAAAAAAGGAGAAATGAATAAGAAAAGGATGAAGAGAAAGAAGAGACAAAGAAATGTCGGACGATTAAGGAAATCATTAAAACATTTGAAGCAAATCACGGAATACAAAAAATAAAAGAAAAAATAAGAAAGTAAACAATTTGATGAGTAAGATAATTACGTCTTCTCTATCATCATTAGAAATAGGTATTCTTTTTTTTTTAATCTTTTCACATCGAGTAAGGCAATAAAGCCACTTACACGCAGAGGGCTACTGAGTGTGAAAGGATAAGAAAAAGAGAATCATTATTAAAAAGCATGAACAATAAAAGAAGAGGAATCAAGAAGACATCAGGTGACGATTGATATTGCATTTAAAATATTGAATAAATATAAGAAAAAGAGAAAAAACATTAAGGGATGAAAATAATAAAAGAAGAGGAATCAAGAAGACAATAGATTGAGATTGCATTTGAAATTGTATATAAATAAAAGAAAAAGAAAATGTTATGAAGGAGACAGAACAAAGAAAGAAGAATAATTAAGAAGACAGAAGGTGACTATTGACATTACAATTAAATTTGGTATGGATTAACAAAAAAGAAAAAAAAATCTTTATGAAGAAGAGTGAACAAATAAAGAAGAAAAATCAAGAAGACAGAAACTGACGATTGACATTGCATGTAAAATTTTGAATGAACAAAAGATAAAAAAAACAAAAATTAAGGAGCGAGAACAATAAAAGAAGAAAAATCAAGACGACAATAGATAACGATTGACATTGCATTAAAAATTTTGTGTGAATAAACGAAAAAAGAAAAAAAATTACGAAGAAGAGACAAAAAAGCAAAGGAATCAAGAAGACAAAAGGTGACGACTGACATTGTACTTAAAATTTTGAAATAATATAAGAAAAAGAAAAATTCTTATTAAGAAGCGAGAACAACGAAAAGAAGAGGAATAAAAAAGACAATAGATAATGACTGACATTGCCTTTAAAATTTTGTATGAATTAACGAAAAATAAAAACAACTTAAAGTAGAATCAAGAAAACAGAAGCTGACGAATGACATTACATTTAAAATTGTGAATGAATATAAGTAAAAGAAAATAAAACATTAAGAAGTGAGAACAATAAAAGCAAAGAAATCAGAAGACAAGATAACGGCTGATATTCAATGTCAAATTGTGACTGAATATAAGAAAATGGAAAACCGTTAATAATCAGTACAACAACAACAAAGGAAATCAAAAAGACTGTACATAACGATTGACATTGCATTTAAAACTTTGAATGAATATAAGAAAATAATATTATTAAGGAACGAGAACAATAAAAGAAAATGAATTATGCAGACAAAAGATAATGATTGAAATTTCATTTAATATTTTGTATGAATGACCGAAAAAAGAAATAATCTTATTAAAGAACGTCAAAAATAAAAGATGAATTCAGCAGACTGGTGATAAGCATTGATATAGAATTTAAAATTTTGAATGAATATAAAAAAGCGAAAAGCATTATTAACAAGCGAGAACAATGAAAGAAGATGAATCAGAAGAAAAGATAACGGTAGACATTTAATGTAAAATTTTGAATAAATATCTAAAAAAAAAAAAACTATTAAGGAGCGAGAACAATAAAAGAAGAGAAATCAAGAATACAGAACAAAGAAAGCAAAGGAACCAAGATGACAGAAGTTGACGATTGACATCGCATTTAAAGTTTTGAATTAATATCAGAAAAAGAAAAAAAATTATTGTGGAGCGAGAACAATAAAAGGGGAATCAAAAAGACAGACGATAACTATTGACATTGCATTTAAAATTTTGTATGAATTAACAAAAAAATTATTTATGAAGAAGAGAGAACAAAAAAGAATCAAGACTACAGAAGGTGACGAATGACATTGCATTTAGAATTTTGAATAAATATAAGAAAAAGAAAAACATTAAGGAGCAAAACAAAAGAAGAGGTCTTAAGAAGAAAATATAATGATTAACATTGCATTTAAAATTGTGTATGAAGGAGAAAAAATAGAAAGAAAGCAATGGAATCAAGAAAATAGAAGGTGTCTATTGACATTTCGTTCAAAATTTTAAATTAATATGAGAAAATAAAAAATCTGATTTAGGAGCGTGAACGAGGAAAGAAAAGCAAACAAGATGACAATAAATAAAGATTGACATTGCAATTAAAATTTTGAATAAAGAAACGAAAAGAAAAAATCTTATTAAAAAGAAAGAACTATGTAAGCAGAGGAATAGGGAACGCAAAAGATAACAATTGATATTACATCTAAAATTTTTAATTAATAAACGAAAAATAAAAAATGACTTATTAACAATCGAGAAAAATAAAAAAAAGAATCATGAATACAGATTATAACGATTGACGTTGTGTTTAAAATTTTGAAGGAATTTAAGGAAAATGGAAAAAACTTATTAAGGAGCGAGAACAAGAAAAGAATAACAATCAAGAAGACAGTACATAGCGATTGATATTGAATTAAAAATTTTGAATGAATATAATAAAAAAAGAAAGACCGTTATTTATGAGTACAAGAATAAAAAATGAATCAAGAATGTACATGACTATTAACATTGCATTCGAAATTTTGAATGAATAAACGAAAAAAAAACATTAATAAGGAGAGGGAACAATAAAAGAAGTTAATAAAGAACTCAGAAGGCAACTATTGATATTGCATTTAAAATTTTGAATAAATATAAGTAAATGAATAAGTATAAGTAAATTCTAACTCTTTATTAAAGAGTTAGAATAATAAAAGAAGAAGAGTAAATATGCAAGAGATAACAGTTGCCTTTACGTTTAAAATTTTGGATGAATAAACGAAAAATTATTAAGGAAAAAGAGCAATAAAAAAAAGGGAGCAAAAAGAGGATATGACGATTGACAAGGCAGTTGAAATTTGAATGAAATTAAGAAAAAGAAAATAAACTTTATTTAAGAGTGAGAGCAATAAAAGAAGAATCAAGGAAACAGCAGATATTAATTGTTAACATTGCACTTAAAAGTTTGAATGGATATGAGAAAAAGAAAAAAACTTATTAAGGAACGTTAACAATAAAAGAAGATGAATCTGATAATAAAGATTGATATTGAATTTAGAATTTTGAATGAATATAATAAAGGGAAAAACATTATTAACGAGCGAGAACAATGAAAGAAGAGAAACGATTAACATTCAATGTCAAATTTTGAATGAATACAAGAAAACGAAAAACTATTAATAAGAAGTACAACAATAAAAGATGAATCAAGAAGACAAACGATAACGATTGACATTGAATTTAAAACTTTCAATGAATATAAGAAATAGAAAAAAAAACATTAATAGGGAGCGAGAACAATAAAAAAAGAGAAATCAAGAATACGGAACAAAGAAAGCAAAAGAATCAAGAAGACAGAATGTGACTATTGACATTGCAGTTAAAATTTTAAATTAATATAAAAAAAGGAGCGAGAAAAATAAAAGATGAATTAGAAGACAATATAACAATTGACATTTAATGTCAAATTTTGTATAGATATAAAAAAAGAAAAGCGTTATTAAGAATTGAGAACAATAAAAGAAGAGGAATAAAAAATACAGAAGTTGACGATTGATATTGCATTTTAAATTTTGAATTAATATAAAAAAATAATAATAATTTTATTAAAAAACGAGAACAATAAAAGAGGAATTAATAATATTAAAGATAACGATTGACATTGCATTTTAAATTTTAAATGAATTTAATAAAAAGAAAAAACATAATTATGAAGAGTGAACAAAAGAGAAATAAAAAAACAGATGACAATTAGCATTGCATTTAAACTTTTGAATAAATATAAGAGAAATGAAAAACCTTATTAAGGAGAAAGTTCCATACAAGTATATGAACTAAGAAGACAGAAGAGAACGATTGACATTAAATTTAAAATTTTGAATGAATATCTGAAAAAGATAAAACCTTATCTGGAGCGAGAATAATATAACAAGTGGGATAAGAAACTAACAATTGACATTGAATTTAAAAGTTTGAATTCAGAAAAAGGATTAATAAAAGAAAAAAACTTATTAAGTATCGATAACAATAAACAAAGAGCAATCAAGAAGACAGAAATTAACGATTGACAATGCATGTAAAATGTTGAATGGATATAAGAAAAAGAAGAAAATTATTAATGAGCGGAAAACAATAAAAAAGAGATCTCAAGAAGACAGAAGATAACGACTGATGTTGCATTTAAAACTTTGAATAAATATAAAAAAGACAAAAACATTAAGGAACAAAAACAATAAAAGAAGATGAATCAAAAATACAATAGATAGAACAGAAGATAACGATTGACATTTTATTCAAATTTTTGAAGATCAAACTGACTATAAAACACGAAGAGTTTTCCACAAGCGAAAAGTTTGAGAGAAGGAAATATTAGCATAAGACTTACGGTTACATTAAGCTAATTTAACTGTATCTAGGTACCATAGCAAAAAGTGATATTCATTTTGTCAAGATACAAAAGGTGGGACAGAGAAGAGCGGTCGTCTTGTCTTATAATTAAACTTAGCTAGCCACAGTTACTGACCTAAACATACCACAGTATTCTTTGCAGCAAAACAATACATTTTCACTACATCCACCATAATACCTCAAAGTCTTTATCATCATCATTGTTCGGAAATCGATCGTCAGTCCCACCCCACAACACAGTAAAGCATTGCTGTGCATGAACATAATGGACTTCTTTGGTGATATAGGCGTGAATCGCCGGATGTAAATCCAGGTTTTATATACGAGACATCATCTCAAGGAAGATTACCAACCAAGGCTCAAGATATCTTCGGTGGTTCTCAAAAGTTCCAATCTACCTAGTGTCAACCCGTTGTATGATTACTTATTCACCATTTCTGTAGCCTGGTATTGAACTCACAACTCTAAAAGTCAAGTCAGGAACTAACCAACGTCTATATCCACTGGGCCATGTGTTCTTAAGGTGGTGAACAAGTAACTTGCAGGGTTAGAGGGAGATAACTCATGACTTCCAATCGAGGCTTTACCCAAGGAATGAGGATGATCTACCTCAGTTATTGTAATAAAGGGTTCGGCTCGAAATTCCTAACACCTGAAGAAGGCCGGAGCGTACAACAGCCGGAAAGTCGTACAAATAGTAACAAAGATGATGACAATAGTCTGAGTAATGTAAATACTGTAAATTACAGATTCTTCTTTGTATTTTATCTATAATCTCTAAATAAATAGCAGAAGTACCCAACCAGATGTGATAGCAATGTTCAATTCATGGACAACTTATAAATATGGAAAATATATTCGGGCGAGAAAAATTGTTCACACGAACCGGTGAAACAAACTTTCCTAGCAGCAGACCGAGCAATTGATTCGATATAATCTTTTCATTTCGCGTCAGTAAAGAATGTTAGCCCGAGAAGTCGTAACGAGTCAATCTCCTGGAAGTTAGTATCAGCCATACTGGTTGAAGGTAGAAAGCAGTCTCTCAGATGATTAATAGAGATAAGTAGATAGACTAAACTATCGCCCGGTTCACACTCCACCCACGTCTATTGAACAGGTGAAGGGGCTCATCCCTTGTTCCCTGTTTAGGATGTGGTTCCCGGCTTTCTCTTTTCCAATTCTTTCACTCTTTTCTTTTTCACTTCTTTTTTCTTCTTCAATTGGAGTAGATAGACTAAACTATCGCCCGGTTCACACTCCACCCACGTCTATTGAACAGGTGAAGAGGCTCATCCCTTGTTTCCTGTTTAGGATGTGGTTTCCGCCTTTCTCTTTTCTAATCTCTTTTCACTCCTATGTAGCCCCCTGCACATGAGTGGCGTTACCGCCTTGCTCGGGGTGATATGATTAAAAAAAAAAGTTTCATTTTGGAGGCATTAAAATTAACAAACCATTCCTTGCTCCAGTTAACAGTAGATTGTAGGTCAATTTTGAGATCAAACAGGCGTGAATAGCTGTGGCATCAGCAAAGATGTCGAGTTTAAAACTAATGAAAATTAGGAACATAGTCGGTTCAAAAATAGATCCCTGGGGGGGGGCACTTGCATTAACAGAAAAATATCTAGAAGAGTGGTCGTTCAGGATGACTTTCACGTCGCAGAAGATTGGAGTAACAGTATTTCTAATGTCATTGCCTGCCCAATGGGGCTTTATTCTGTATTAAGCGACTAAAAAAGGAGAGATAAAAATATTACAAAAAAGGTAGTTAATAATTGTAAAAGTGTAGCTTAGATGTGGCATAAGGCTGAAAATATGGGGCACCCAATGAGGATCGAACGCACTACCCAGTCATAATTGTGCTAGCGAGACAAGCTATTACACCACATGCAAAAGTGTATTGTTTCTGAGTTTTAAACTGTAGTGTTGTTATTTCTCACAGGTGTTAGAGTTGGCGTCCAGGCAAATGTTAAAATTTGAAATGCTAATTTTAGTAGCAAACATACAGTTTTTCTTGTAAAATTGGTGCTATACAATCTAATTACATTCTCATTAAAGCTGATGTTACATAAAGCAAGCTTTGTACACTCAGGTTTAAAATAGACAGGACTGTTTAAAAAATGTGTTTATTTTCTGAATTTTTTAAAATTGTTTCACCCCAAGCAAGGTGACAATGTCGCTAGACAGTGCGGAGATGGGGGGGGGGGGGGTCACAGAGAGTGAAACAAAATGAAAATAAATGAAAAAGAATGAAAAGGAATGAAAAAGAATGAGAAGGGAGAGGATTGCGGAAAGGATAAAAAAGAAGTAGGGTTCACGAAGAGAGATGTTGATTGACGTTGCATTTAAATTTCTGAAGATTGTACTTATCAGGGAAGCGAGAAATTGGAATGGAGTTCACCAGAAGGAGAAGTACGAGAAAAGAAATTGTGTTGAATATTAGCGGCGGTTCCATCTAGCTAGTTCAACAGTAAAAAGGTGAGACCTAGTTGCCAGTTTAGTAGTACACTTGAATTCATGAGGTCGATGTGCGGAAAAAAGTCCGTCAAAACAGTTGCTATGAAATATTTGTAGAAAAGATAGAAGAAAGCCATGTCTCGTCGGTAGGAAAGTGACTGAAGTCGAGATGTCTGTAACAACATCAATTAAATTAAGATCCTTTCTTTGGAAGTTGTCAAGAATCGCAAAGTGTACGGCGGAAGTTCCAGACAAGATAGGGCAACAGTATTCAATAAGGTACCTAGTAATTATTTTTCTTAATTAAAAAAATGATTTCCAGCAATGAAACACATTATTCAAGAAGGAATGGTATGAATTTTCCTGAATATTTAATAAAAGGAGTGGTTGGAATAAAGATGTCTTGGGTTCATTTTTTATATGTCTCGGGAAGGGATATATATATTACTCGAAGTAGCTAAGTGGTTTTGTCAAACGTAACCGGGTAGGACAACCTAGCAAGTAGCCGTAATGGACCGGTACTCATCGTAGTCGTATGCAGTATGCTTAGGCGTAGGCTTATGAAATAGGCGTAGTGAATAGGTTTTCCAATAGGCGTCGTCCTAGGCGTCCCTGCCTTAGTCTGTATTTATGGCTAACTCCAGCCAATCATATTAGTGTGAAGGGGAACCAAGGTGTATACATGTTCATTAGATAAATTTTTCTACAGGAACGAATAACCCTCTCTGCCCGCTAATTTGAAACTTAAAGTTAAATATCCTATTTTTCAACAATGTCAGATGTTGGTGTTCAAGCTAAAGTAAAAGCTAAGGTTTTGAATGCTGATTTTCCAGCCTCTGTCTATTTGAAAAATTTGGGAAAAAATCTCATTTCCTCTCCTTTTTCCCAATTTGGCATTTGCCGTACAAAACTCAGTTCAGTAAACATGAAAACAGGAAATTAATATTAAAGAGAAAAGAGAAAAGATAATCTAATGGTTGAGACAAAATGCGACCGAAAGGAACGTAAAGAAGTTTTTAAAAATGGATAAGAAAATTAACGAAAGAAACCAAGATTGTTTTGTCAGATAAAGATCAGTTATTGGCGGGAATGTTGGTTGATTAGAAGCAGACATTATTACAGTTATCTCCCTGTTTATTGCGCAATTACCTTTTATTTTATATTGGTTTATTTTCAAAACCAGATCAACTCTGATAACAGTCACGCACCCACCACGCTTATATCTAAACTCACGTATGTAAGTCAATAAAAACATGCACGTAAAGTCACACATGCACACTCAGAAATGCCTGTAAACACACACACACACACACACACACACACACACACACACACACACACACACACACACACACACACACACACACACACACAAGTCGCTGTTTACGAAAACTCTTAATAGGACAAAAATTTTATATACAGTGGGGAGCAAAATGTGATATCTCTCCCCATCTATGCCAGTGAGTACTGAACGATCTCCTCAAAGATGAAGAGGAGACTTGAGGCAACAGAAATGTGGTTTTACAGAAGAATGCTGAAGATATCGGGGAATGAATATGTGTGCAACGACGAATTTTTAGCGGAAATGAAAACAAAAAAGGACACTAATACTTAACATCAAAAAGAGACAGTTGAGTTTTCTGGAACATAATGAGGAAAGAAGGCTAGGAAAATCTGATACGCACTGGAGAGATAGAGAGCAAGATGGATAGAAGAAAACAACTCATAACATAGTGGGCGTGAATAATTAAATAACGGAACAGGGCTTAAAAGAAATAACACAGAGACAAAGTTTATTAAGAACTACAAAGGACAGGAAGTTGTGGAAAGCCATGATCGTCTACGTCCTGAGCCCATAAAAAAGAAGGCCAGCAACCTTCGAAGAGATGTTTATTTTATGAAAATTTCCGAACAACAGGTTTAATAATTTCCCGATTCTCATTTCATTAAGAATCCCTTTTATTACATAGTGAAGAAAATTCGACCCCACCAAAATTATTAAGACTCACAGTCGTATCAAACATCTAAGAGAAGCTAAAAAATTACTTTGCCTTAAACGTTATGTTTACTGTTCAAATGTAGAACTTTTCTGATGAAACAATACATCGAGTTGAGTCTATAGATCATTCCAATGGGAGCCATTTTAAATACTGCTTATCATATCTAATGTTCTTAAATACATAAATAAATTTGAGGCGTTTCGAGAAAAAAAGTAGTTTGCACTACAAAATATAAAAACAAAAAATCGGGTTTAAAGTTCATCGACTTTCGAAATATTTTTTAGTCGTTTCACCCCAAGTAAGGCGGTACCGCCACTGATGCGCAGGGGGCTAAATAAGAGAGTAAAAGTTTAGGCAGAAGGAGAGTAAAGAAAAAAACGAACCAGTTACAAGGGGTGTCAGAAAAAGGGCAAGAGAAGGATGGGAACACAGGTGTGAAGACAGTTTCGAAGGCAGAGAGAAAGGAAAAGAACAAGATATACTGGCTGATGTAGAAAGGACTGGAGTCAAGTGGATAAGAGATGGGAATTGATATTACATTTAAATTTCTGGAGGTTGTAATCATCAGGAAAGCAAGGTTATGGAAGGGAGTTCCACAGGCGGGAAGTACGAGAAAAGAAGCTGCTGGAGTAGAATTGTCGTCTGCATTTGGTTGATCTAATTGTAAATGGGTGGGACCTTGTTGCCAGTCTGCCATAACTTTTGATCTATTTGAGATGAAACCACTGAATTTTGCTTTGAAGGAAGGTAAAATATCTACTTTAACATACAAACACTTACAACGGAAAAGCTGTGTGGCATTTTGAAGCAAAATCTTTATACACGTATAACGCAAACCGGGCAAAACCGTACCGCTACTTTTGTCAATAGTGACATTATGCTTCCCTAAGTCAGATA
This sequence comes from Ascarosepion bandense, assembly GCA_037127315.1. Lineage (NCBI taxonomy): Eukaryota > Metazoa > Mollusca > Cephalopoda > Sepiida > Sepiidae > Ascarosepion > Ascarosepion bandense. Next base: position 3,998,402 of record JBBBDQ010000738.1, read on the forward strand.
AAAGCTTTAAAATGTGTCTAATGGCAAACATAAGCTTGCACATAAACACACTAATGAATTTTTATGACAAAATGTTTTGAAGAGAAAAATGAATAGTCTGACATGTTGTCATAATATATAATATATAATGATCATTATACACTGTTACTGGTTAGATAACAACTATAATGAGTAGACAAAAATATTAATAGTATAAACAACACACACAAACGCTATCGAGATGTGGCGGAAGGTATCTTCTACAACAAAACTTGGCATGAGCCTACACAGCCAAGAAGGAGAATATTCGACATCATTTTGAACCACAGGAATGTAGATCTTTTATCGAGTACCTGATGATATTTTAGAGTTACTTTCCAGATAGAGCAAGGTTTGAGGAACGAAATGTGATACTTAACTGATTTTCACATACTTGACGGAAAGTATTTTCTTGAACAGAGAGCCTCATTTATTTTGTGCAATTTTGTTTTTTCTCACATCAACGAAACCATTTAAGTCTACGTTTCCTCTTGTGGCTCGTAACTTTTGCGTGCCTTATTTTCAGTATTACGATGCGCTCAGGTGTGGATTTCTTCTCGTAATGAGGCCATGTAAATGCGACAATGTGCATTACAGTTGTAAATGCCCACAGAACCAACTGTTTCAAGAAAATTGTCAAATATTTAAAAGTTAGGACAAATTCAGCAAATTTCATATTTTGTCTTGGTTCCCTACTTCTCTTGCTTATCACTGTATCACTTTAGCGAGATGAAATGGTTAGCAGGTTAATTTTGGGGACCGATTCGCTAGTGTAATGAGTTACGGTTGTCCTATTATAATCCGATCGTGTTTAACTAAGCTGAGCCTTGTTACTATTGGGGAGATTCGTCATCGTGTCATGGATAATAGGCTAATCTTGGCAGGCTAAAGTGTGTTCGATCCTTACTGGATGTTTGTCACTTGCCATTTAGTCATTTACTAAGCTTAGTAAATAGAGTTGAGTGTTCGGTGTACAATTCTTACTGCCTTCTATACACTTTAAGTTTTGCGCTTTCACAATCCTGGCATTTTTTCTTTGTTTTTTCAATAAGCGGTTCATCCTAAATCACCTTTCTTTCTTTCTTTCTTTCTTTCTTTCTTTCTTTCTTTCTTTCTTTCTTTCTTTCCATTATTGTATTTTCTTTCTTTCTTTCTTTCTTTCTTTCTTTCTTTCTTTCTTTCCATTATTGTATTTTCTTTCTTTCTTTCTTTCTTTCTTTCTTTCCATTATTGTATTTTCTTTTCTTTCTTTCTTTCTTTCTTTCTTTCTTTCCATTATTGTATTTCTTTCTTTCTTTCTTTCTTTCTTTCTTTCTTTCTTTCTTTCTTTCTTTCTTTCTTTTACACCAACGTCAAAGTTTATCCCAAGATCATTCCCGCCAACATATAGTTTGCACATCCACGCACGGAAACAATAATTCTTTCATTTTCTTTCTCTCTTTTTCCTCGCTTTCCACCAAGGAAAGAGCCGCCCATCCCGTCATGCATTTGGCCCTGGTTCTTACAAGTGCAGTGCATGCATGCGTAAAGCCATTCCACAAGCGTCGAGACGAGCTTCGGCCACACATGACATCGTAGCACGCATGCGTCGAGCGGGCAAGATCAGTAACAAGCACACGAAGAAGTTACGTGATGTAAGGTCTTCATTTCTATTCAAAATGGAGATTGTAAGGGAAGATAAGACGGAAAGGAAGAAGTAGAAGGTCCCAAAATGTGGAAGAAAACGAAATAAATAAATGATAGAAGCGGGGAGGGGAAGAAAGAAAAGTAAACTGATTGCATCAGCTATTAAAATAGAAGGAAATAGAGACGAGAAATACAGAAACAGCTATGGTTGTTAAAAAGGGGATTGGAGATAGAACGAAATAATGTAGGCGGTGGGAAGAGGAAAACGCTATTAAAAGAGGAAGGAAATGACGGATTGATTAAGATATCGAGTGGCTTGTTAGTGAAAGAAGAAAGAGGATTTTAGAACAAAGATTGCTCGGCAAAAAGTTTGAAGTGAATCAATATTTGATTAAAAACAGGAAGTGCAGTTCAACTACAAAGTTCGAGAGACAATGGTACTAAAAAAGACCTGATACTTAACATCAGGAAGAGATAGTCGAAATTGCTGGGGCACATAATGAGGAAAGAGGGCTTTGAAAATTTGATACTTACAGGACAGATTGAAATTAAGCGAGGCAATGCGTAAAAGCATAACCTATATGGCAAGCTTGAGTGAATGGAAGGTGGGACAGGGTGAAAAGACAAAAGTAATTAAGAGCTACAAAGAACAGAAAATTGTGGAGGGCCATGATCCCTAACTCCTTGAAGAGACACGGCTTATAGAAGAAGCAGTTAATATTTCAATGTTTATTTAAACCATCTTCAGAATTTTATAATTTCAGAAGTACGGTCATATATATATATATATATAGTCATTCACAGACAAATCTGTTTCGCTGTATCACAGCTCATCAGTACGGTTAGACAGCCGATTGCTTTTAACCCAGGACTGAAACCCGACCGAAAAACGATGGTAATAAATACTTTTATTCTTTTTGTATATATATATATATATATATATATATATATATGTGTGTGTGTGTGTGTGTGTGTGTGTGTGTGTGTGTGTTTAAAATAGGATATAGAATCCCGACAAAGTTTTTAAGAAATTTGACAAATGGAAAAAGTTTCATTTAAATTAGATTTGATTACGCGTTTCCCCTTTCTAGGCTTCACCAGATCCAAAAAGATAAAAGTTTAGTTCTATTGACTTGATCCAAAGTTGTGAGTTCAATAGCTGGCCACATCAGTGGTGAACAAAGAACTTAGAGAGTTGAGTTAAAGGAAAATAACTATATGACACTCAGAAGTGGTAGGGCACATGGAACAAGAATGATATATCCTAAATAAAGAATTCAGTTCAAAATTCCAAGCACCTGAAGAAGGCCGGAGCAATAAAGATGAGGACAACAGTCCGAATATTGTCCAGTATCTTTTAAGCGCCTTCGGCTTTTATAAGCCATTTATTTTTGTAGGAATGTTGGTTTTGTTTTATGGCATATCAACCACGGCGGGTCATTTTTTGCCAACTAAATTTTATTTATTCATTGCTGGTAATACCTTTTTCTTTCAACAATTTATTGTTTTTTTATATAAGTTTTGTGCCTAGTAATACTTTTTCTTTTACCAAGATTCATTGTGATTTGTTTTTAAGGGAAGGGTCCCCAAGTCCTACCCTGTTATTTAACCCATAACTTGAGCGAAGGAACGGATTAATACCTTTCCCAAGGGTACCAGTGCTTAAGTGAATGCAGGGTATTCAACTGGAATTCGAACTCGGCTCACAGATTTCTCTTTCCGAGCCGTATCCACTGCACCACAACGTACATCCGTCACTAAACGCTTACAGCACTTGGCATTCCCAAGCGGTCACCCATTTAAGTACTGACCAGGCTCAACGTCGTTTAACTTCGGCGATCGAAGCTGGTAGGAATGTGAAATATATTTAGCATTTTTATACCTAAATTGAAGTAAATACAATAAATATTAAACAGAGAAACTTTGTCGTTTAAATTAAACATAATCTATTTATATATATATATATATATATATATATATATATATATATATATATATATATAGTGACGTAAATTAATAAATACATATGAGAAGGGTGTACATATGTATAGTATTATTACGAAATGGATAAATAACCGACATATTTGTTTGAACGTTATTTCTAATGGATACTTGTATTTGAATAGATTCTGATTTTTATTAAACAACACACACACACACACACACACACACACACACACACACACACACACATATATATATATATATATATATATATATATACTGGCCTGAATACTGACGTGATACGACCCTTAGAAATATATGTGTGCTTTTACATGTCAATGATGCTAAGATTTTGATGTTGTCAACAAGTATGTTACGTCGGTGCCTCCACTTTTCAGTATAAATTTTCGATATCTGATTTTAAAATGAAATTTTAAAAATAAATAAGTTATATTTTAGCTTTAAAATTAGCTTTAATTTAAAGTCAAGAGATTAAATTTAGTAATTCCAGTAAACAAAATACACTAGCGTATTTTAAGGCGAAATTATATTGATTGGAATCTAAAATTTTTCAGATGAAAAAAAAGTTTAAACGTACCGCCATTTTTTGATTGATCGACACATTTACGTAAACAGTAGCCATATTTTTGTTTTAAAAATTTGGCAAAAATAAAATATACGTCGCTGATACGTTATTGAAGTCAATTTTTTAAATTAAAACTTACCTTTATCTGATTTCAAACAATTGTACTTGCTTACTGTCTAAAATATTCAGTAAAAGTTTTCATCAGTTACGGTAGTCCGAATTGTCAGAATTTATCTCGGGTGATGACAGCTGTAATGATAACCGGAAGCTGTCAAGAAGGCTAAGTAGGGAAGCCATAGTCGACAAAAATATACGAATTTAATTTTTTATGTAAGGGAAGACAACCCTTGAATCGCGTGACCTTAAAATATCACGTACGGCCACCCGTACAAATAAAGATACGGGCAATCAAAATGCACATAATTAAAATATTTTAATTATTTTAAAAATTGACGGGGCCAGTCATTTGTATTAAGCTTTTAAATTTTCGATTAGTAATTGTAGTCTTCATGCATTAATTACATACCCTAGCTAGCCCAATAGAGGAAGAAATTTAACAATAATTTCGTAGTCGTGTGGCTGATATATAATTATTTACAAAATTGGGTGGATCAAAAACACAGTTTTTCAAAGACATGTAGGTTCGTAAATAATATTAGTTCGCTGTAGTTTAGATTTTGCAGGTGAATTGTTATTTTTGACGATGAGGTTAGCAGCTTTAAATTTTGTGTAATAGATAATTTATTTTTTTGTTTAAGTCAATGGGAGTTACGTATTTTCGGATGATATTTCGAAGTGAAGATTCATCCTTTTTATAACTGCTATGCATTTGTTTTTGTAGAAAATATTAATGTTATTGTTTTTATCCGTATGTTTATTGTTGTTATTGGTCAAGCTTAAAAGAAAAAGTCTAATATGGTAGTCAACCAAATAATTTGGAAATCTGTTGTTGACAAGTGTTTGTTTCAAGTTATGAAATTCTTTGAAGAAAAACAAGCGTAGGTACCTCTAGTCTACCTTCACCCATTTTCGATACCTAAATTTAAATTTAAATTTTAAAAATAAATAAGTTATCTTCAAGCTTTAAAATTAGCTTCAATTGAAAGCCAAGAGATTAAATTTTAATTCCAGTAAGGAAAATACACTGGTGTATTTTAAACCAAAATTATATGGATTTTAATTTATTTTTTTTCAGATCTGATAAAAAAACTTTAAATTTCCCACCATTTTTGATTGATCAACACATTACGTAAACAGTAGCCAAATTTCTGTTTTAAAAATCTTGCAAAAATAAAATATACCTCGCTGGCACGTCATTTAAGTCAATTTTTAAAATCTAAACTAACCATTATCTGATTTCAATCAAGTAATAATTCCTTACTACCAGAAATTTACAATAAAAAAACCTTTTAACTACGGTAGCCCTATCTTTCGTCACCTCGATTACGGAATAGAGGTGACGAAAGATTTATGAGAACCGGAAGTTGTCAAGAAAGGTAAGTATGGAGACCATACGGGCAAAAAAAAAAAAAAGAAACATAAAATTTTAATTTCTTTTTTTTTGGTTTTTAACTAAATAGTAAAATTAAAATTTTAAAATAATAATTTCAGTAATTATGTAATATTTAATAGAATTTTAGTTTAGATTTACAGCCAGACATTTGCCTATGCTTTCTGAAAAAATAAAAATTTAAAAATTTAAATTTCTTTTAAACTAATTTTAAAAAAGAATGAAATTAAAATAACCAAACTATTTTATGTTATTTATTCATATTTTTATTATGTATTTTTCATATTATTAAGTTATCACTAAGTTTAAGGCATAGTAAAAATATCTAATTTAATTTTTATAGTACTGCAGATGTTATAATTAAGTGTATATATATATATATATATATATATATATATATATATATATTTGGTTACAGTATTATGTATTTATGCAATATCTTTATTTATTTATGTATGTATTTATGCAATATGTTCAGAAAAAAGACATTCTGGAATATTTTGTGGCCCTGAAAAGGGCCTTTTATTTTCTTCTGTTGCCTGTTCAATTTAGATACGTCTATAGTACAATCGAGGAAGAATGAAAGTGCTGTTTTCTATGTAAGAGGAGATAATCCAAAACGCTTGTTAACTTCTTATGGAAACATGTTATGACTCCTATGGAACATCGTACTTAGTCAAAATGGAACGTAAATGAACATATTTACACACAAAATTTTTTTTATTTAATTAATTTAAAATATTTCTGCAAAACAATTTTTATTAAACTTTTTGATTTTATATAGGCATATTGCTTCTTTAGATAGGCATCAGCTCTTAACTAAAAAGTCTACTCGCAATCAATTCTTTGGAGATTTTAAATTTTAAAAGTTTTATATATTATTATTTAATGATAAAAAAATTTAAAAAAATGAAAACAATTCTTTTAAAATTTTATTAGTAATCGAAAATTTTTTTTTCTTCAGTGTATAATGTCTTCAATAGTTATTATTTATTCCAGTAATTAAAAGATTATCAAATTAAATTATATCAGAGTTTTATTGCATTTTGTATTTTACTCTTCGGAGAAGGTTTTCGGATAATGATTGCAAACTTAAAATAAAAAAAATAGGTGACTTTATATTCCCCAATGAGTCCTGCGTTGAATTAATAAAACAAAATTTAGCCATCAGCGTAAAATTTATTAAGATTTCATGGATTTACGTGATGGGGGGGAGTAACATATGTAAAAAATATTTTTATCAAGATTTTTAAAAAATAATAATTTCAAAAGTAATTTCATTCATTTGTGAATGAATACTGAAAGTTTCATTAAAATCCAACAATTATTTGATTTTTGCGAGAATTTCCAAGTTAATGTGTTTGTAACCTAAAAAAAATAGGTAATGCAATCATAGGTTTCTTAGCCGCTAACTCAAATCAAAACAAACTTTCTGACAAAATTTGGAAAATGTTAGAAGAGATTAAAAAATTTTAAAAAATAATTAAAAATTACCTTGATCTTTCCTCTTAATAATAATATAAACATTTTTGAAGGAAAAAGTTGGTTTTATTAAGTTTGGGACCCTTTTTATTCATACTATGCTGATTTGACTGGAAGCGAGAAGATGAATTCTCGTAAGGTTCTTGTGAGGAAATTTTTAAAACAATAGTTTTCTAAGGATATTGACTAGTAAAATTAAGGTGACAAGAATTTTTACTGGCCAGTTTTTTTAAAGAATTACTGAAAGTATTATTACGAGACTTCAAGAGGACATCTAAGAATGAGATCTTTTTTTGTTATTTTTTGTGCTAGGTTCATATGTGAAGTTAAGGACGAAATATTATTTACTAATTTACATGTCCTTTGAAAAATTGTGTTTTTGATCCCCCCAATTTCACAAATAATTATATCATCCATACGACTACGAAACTGACGCGAAGACTCCCAACGATAACACACACACACACACACACACACACACACACACACACACACACACACACACACATATATCTGAGGTATTTTATCAAGGTGAATAAAGATATTTTATTTTATAATTTGTATTTATTAACAGAAGTGATGGAAAAATATCCTTACATTTTCAAAATATTAAATCTAAGAACACTCTAAAATATTCCTAAAGCTAATTTCGTAATTAAAGTTAAACTATGGAAGACGCCAAGTGATGAAATGTAATGCCTAATAATTGAAACTGAGTAAATGTTGCTATTGTTGTTTTTGAATTGTTATTAACATATTTATTTATATCTATTTATTAATTTTTAATGCAATTATTATTTTCCATTTTATTTTAATTTGATCAATTATTTACGTGTTTATTGATTTCAAATAATAGAAGGTTTTCCTTTAACTTTTATGGTTTTGCATACTAGCTTGGCAAAGAAGATTTTCTTTTGTCTTTTTACGGGTATATTTGATTTATATTTGATTGATATACACACACACAATAACATATATGTATTTGCTATGGGTTATCAATGTAGCCAAACTGCTCAACTGTAAATCCGGAGCTAAATATGATAAAATATAGTTTTAAAGTATGCGATGGGTTACGTTGTGGATGTGAATTGTGGTGCAGTGGATATCGACCTGGAACGAGAAATTGGGGTACCGAGTTTGAATTCTAGTTAAATTCTTTGCTTTCACTTACGCGTAAATACCATTGGAAAAGGTATTACTCAGTCTCTTCCCTACAGTTATGGGTTAAATAACAGGATATATTGGGTTCTGTAGCCTTGGCCGGCAATCAGTCTACCGCAGAATGTAATGGCAACATACTGCGGGATAATCTTTTGCCTAGCATGTCATGTCGCTTTCGAGACATGACCGGCCAAGCGTGTATCGCGTATGGCACTTGACTAACTGATGTGTAACGTGCTCAATATCAGGAATAGAGCGTATGTAAATATAAAAGTAGATATTAAGGTAAAACACCCAGAGGGTACAGTATCGTTCATGTTAAATGCAATCGTCCTACATACGCTCTATCCCTGATATTGAGCACTTTTGACCCATAAATTTAGCTTACCTTAAAACTATATTTTATCATATATATATATATATATAGTGACACGCATAAGTATTGGATACATGTTATTTTCTGTTAAAACTCTAGATTATGTTCGCCATTTTGCCTGATATTTGGTAAGTAATATCTTTTTTTTTTATCATAAAACCCCGAGCAAGGCAGTAACACCACTGATGTGCAGGGGGCTACGTAAGAGTGAAAATATTGGAAAAGAGAAAGCCGAAAACCACATCCTAAACAGGAAACAAGGGATGAGCCTCTTCACCAGTTCAATAGACGTGGGTGGAGTGTGAACCGGGCGATAGTTTAGTCTATCTACTCCAATTCGTAAAGTTGTTTTAGTTGTATGTGGAAGGAAAATTAAAAACTCATGGTTGAATCCATTTTTTTCTATCAAAGTTCAAAATTACCCTATGCAAAAGTATTGGATACATCAATTAAATATTTTGTTGCGTAGCCTCTGTTTTGTTTCACTGCTTCCAGTCGCTTTCTATAGTTGGCCACAAGTTTTCCACATTGATCTACCATTAATTTTTCCCATTCTTCCTTGCATATTTCCTCTAATTACTTGATATTTTGTGGATTCCGCTTATGAACTTTAACCTTCAAAGTATTCCACAAATTGTCAATTGGTTTCAGGTCAGGAAACTGAATTGGCCAATTGAGAGTACTAATACCATTATTTTCAAACCATTCCTTTGTAAGTTTTGTGGTAGGTTTGGGATCATTGTCGTGTTGAAGCACGAAATTCCGACCATGTCCTAAAGAAGTTGCAGATTTCTGAAGGTTCTTTTCTAGAATCTCCCTGTACATGCTACTATTCATTCTACCATGGATAACTTGTAACTCACAAGTGCCCTTGGATGAAAAGCGTCCCTATATCATAATGGAAGCACCCCCAAACTTAACTGTGGGGATGATATTGTCCTTGTTGAAGGTAGTGCCATTTTTCGCTAAACACTTGTCGCTGTGTTTCTTCCGAATAGTTCAACTTTCGTTTCATCCAACCAGATTACCTTTTCCCAAAACTGCATACCTTTCTTTTCATAAGTTTCGACAAACTTGAATAGGTCTTTGACATGTTTGGTTTTCAGTAAAGGCACTTTTCTTGGTGATCTTGAATGAAAGCCTCTACGATATAGAGATCTGCTAATGGTATCCTTACTTACATTAATTCCAGCACCCTCAAGATCAGTTTTAATTTCAGGACGAGTAATGAAGGTTTTTTTGCACATTTCTGCTGATCCATCTTGAAATCCTCTCATTTTTTTTTTTCAGTCTTTCATTTCTTGGAAGGTTTGCTGTACCGTCGCCATACTTTTTATACTTTCTGATGATATTTCCTACTGTACTTAGTGCTAGATTGATTTCTTTGTTAATTTTTCGGTAACCCTGTCCTCCTTTGTGACGTTCAATGATTCTATCTCACATATCTCTGGATAATTCTTTAGTTTTTGCCATTTTTAATCCTTGAATTGCAGAATGCACATCAAAGAGTCAGATGATTAGTAGCACTATCTTGTAAGCAATTGTGTGCTTCTCTGATTGTTCAGAGATAACGTTCCAATATTATCGAAAATTTGAATATTTAAAGTCTTTTAAAATACAAAGTTTCGATTGGAGATTTGAAAAAAATGTCATGTATCCAGTACTTTTGCATAGGGTAATTTTACACTTTGATATATATATATATTCTTTTTTTTTTCTTGTAAAAAGCAAACGAAGGGATAAAATATGAAGATCATGTTTATTCTGGACAGTACGCGTTGTTTGTTTTCTCTTTCTTGTGTTGCGCGGCGTCATTACACCAAGCGATGAAATATTACTTTTATTGACTGGGACAGAATACAGCTAAAAATTGAAATTAAGAGAAAATGAAAAGTTAACATGCAAACAAGGAAATTTTCTTTCCCTCGCTTTTATTTATTATGGCTGTTATGTCCATAATTATATGTTTCATTAACTTGATCTCCATTCGTCAACAAAATGCCACTAATCAGAAGTGACGCCCACTTTTCATCTATTATTATTATTATTATTATTATTATTATTATTATTATTATTATTATTATATCCATTACTCTTGTGGGTCGTTGGGGCACGTTTGATAGCGCGATAACTATTGCTAGATTCTGTTAATTTAATATGAGTCAGACTTTAAAAGCACATGGCTGCCGAAGAAAAAAAAATATTTCGTTCCCAAAACATCCGGATCCTCAAATTTCTGTCCATTCGATACTTGTTAAAGAGAATGTCTGTATTCTCTTTATTTCTCGGCATTATTACCATTTTGTTGTTCTTGATGTCTTCACGTAATTTTGACAGGCTCATTTCTTTTTCATGATCAATGATTTAAAATGGCTTCAAGCGAATGAATGCTTTAGGTCTTAAAGACAACCTTTTATTGCAATGGACTTGTTTAAACGTTTAAATGCATGAAATTACAGGATGAGGATTTGGAGGGACTACTAATTAGATATTAATTATTAAAATTCTCAGCTGAGTAGGCTGAATGTTTGAGAAGAAAATTAAAAATAATATGCGTTAAAATTTATGTTTTAAAATAAAAGGAAATTCAGGAGATTCGAATCTAGATTTAACAAAACAAGATTAAGTAAAATTGAGCAAAACCAAGATCCCAACCCTATTCACTTTCCGTCGATAGAAAACGACGATTAATGTAGTGCTCGAATTATTATAGATCCTGAGAATCGAGAATTCGGACGTTTTTTTACATTACGCTTTCTGTAGAAAATGTGTATGGTCACACTTTTTATAGAAAACGTGTATGATCACAGAAAATAATGATCTAAATTATATTAAGGAAAAAAATAAGAAAATAAAAAACATCTGTTTTGTGTTAACCCTCAAGATTTGGGATTTCTTTATGTTGATCACCTAAGAACCCGATTATCTTTACAGAAAGGTATCTTGGAGTATTTTAAACATACAAAGGATAGCTAATGCAAAGGATAAATTCGAAGGATCTTTCTAATTAATCATACGGTTAATCAGGAAGATCGCCTAAAATTAAGGTGCTCTTTTTCTGTGAAAATCATCTGCAATGTTTACAGTTTTATAAATCCTTCGCCTGTAAGAAGGCCAGCTGGTCAATTTACCGGAATATGGAAATAATGAGACTGGACATTGTGAATTATCATTTTTCTGTTGCCTGGTTAGGTAGGTAAAGGGAAGTCAATGCTATTAGAAAAAAGTTTTCCATATATAAAGCCAGAGCATTAGTGGTCATTTTTCTGAGTGGGGATCAGATATCAGACATTAGAAACGCACTTGCATTTTGGTGGCCTAACCGAACGCAGACACACGAATGACAGAATAATTGAGGAATGGTCGACTGGCTATTATTTTAGCGGCTGCAACTACAATTTTCGAATTACCATCCTGCAACTTGATTCGCAGAGTCTTAAGGACACCACAATACTGCAACGATGTATCTTGGGTAAGATAACCTGACGGAGCCCAGCCCTCTCTAGGCTGGCTTTGAATTCAGTGTTTTTCCTTCTTCTAGATCTGTTACCCCGCAAGACTATAGAACCCAGTCTGTTTTGCTATTTGACAATAGCTGGGAGGGAGGTTAAGATCGATTCATACCTTATCAAAGGGTATTAGCACTTAAGTGAATGTAATGAATTTGAAATCGGCTCTCCAATTCTTCAATCCGAGCCACTAACCATTACTCATCAGCTAAAAGAAATATTTTATTTCATCACTTTTTCTTTATATTCAATAAATCTGTTGTTAGAGTTATCAACAATCTTATGAATTTTATTGTTCTTATTCTAGTTTGATCGAAGCTGTCCTGGGACGAAATGGGACAAGTTTACCACAGCAACGGGTAGGAATTACGCAATCTTGTTTGGGGTACACAACGTATATAAGGGATTCACATTAGACTTCGCCGTCAATCCCAATATCGAAAAATTTCGGGAAATCAGAATCAAGTCCCAGCTGAAGAGGAAATAGAAAACTGGCGGACCGAAAACAAAGGTAATGGAGCTAGTGACTCCAGACTGAGATGAAAATAAGGATCTTAGATCTGGGAGAGTGAGGTGTGCGAGTTGAGAAGGTTTGTTGTCAGAGGTGTAAACGATAAAGGCTTGTCAACACCAGTTGGTTCCTGGCAATGCAGAATGACAAACAAAGCGCATTAACAAATAACAAAATACAATACAAAAACTTTGAGACAAGAAATTGCGTGTTAATAGCAGATAGAAGGAAAGAGGGACAGGGGAAAGCTACGCGTGGCATACTTGATGGGCTTGAGTAAGTGGATGGAAGAGCAGGATTTGGGAGGAGTAACAAGAGAAAAGGTGCTAAGGGCTACAAGGGATAGGGTTGTATGGAAGGCCAAGATCGCCTACGTCCTGAAGGAACATGGCACAAAGAAGAAGAGGAGGGGGAGAAGAAGAGAAGAAGGAGGAGAAGAAGAAAGAGAGGAGAAGAAGAAGTAAGAGGAGAAGATAAAAAGAGAAGAAGAAGAAGAAGAAGAAGAAGAAGAAGAAGAAGAAGAAGAAGAAGAAGAAGAAGAAGCCATTTCCTGATGCATATTTAAATTCGGGTGCCTTCATTATAACACGCTACATGTATGAACTGATGTGAATTCATCATTCATTTCCAAATAATTTAAATTATGTTTTTGCCAAAATCCGATACTTCTACGTATAATCAAAAGCAGCTGTTATTATACAAGCGCTCACTATAGTCGTCCGGATACATGCAATATATTTTAAAAATCTCTAGCAATCTTTTGTCGGAAAGGTTACATTTAAAGTTCTTTTTTTGCAGGAAGATTATTTTATAGCGGTGTTACTAATTAGTCACATGCATAATTAAAAAAAATACTTTCACCTCAAGCAAGGCAATAAAGCCACTAAGACGCATGGAGGTGGTTACTGAGTGTGAAAGAATATAAGAAAGAAAAAAAAAACGTTATAAAGGAGGTTGAGAACAATAAAAGAAGAGAAATTATGAAGAAGGAAGAAAACGATTAACATTTCATGTACTGAAAATCAAAGTTGACCGGAAAGCAAGAAGCTGGAAGTAATTTCCACAAGCGAGACGTGCGAGAGAAGAACTTGTTAGCATAGAACTTAGAGTTGCATCTAGCAATTTCAAATGTAAAATTATGAAACCTAACTGCCAAACTAGTATTTATTTATTTAACATTCGTAATTAATATAGTAATTATTACTACTACTAATACTGCTACGACTAATAATAATAATAATGATAATAAAATGATGAGAACTAGCTGCCAATCTAGTACTTATTTATGTAGTACTCGTTATTAGTATAGTTATTATTATCATTATTATTATTTATGTTAATATTATTATTACTACTACTAATAAGAAAATTATGAGATCTAGCTGCCAATATAGTATTTATTTATTTAGTACTAGTAATTAATATAGTAAATTTGCAATAATTGTTGTAAAATTCGAGAGTGCAATTATTCATTTACATTTTTACCACAAAGGTCATGTTCTAAAGGCTAATTTCTATGAATGCATCATTTAACAGTAAATCCTCTTATCGATTATAATGTTCATAGAATGTTTTTCAAGAATATCTACAAGTAATGTGATAAGTCCCGACTTGGCTGCTCGACTCCAGCCACTTTCTCATCGGCGGGATGTGGCTTCCCTCCGTCTTTTCTACAAATATTTTCATAGCTTCTGCTCTGAAGAACTTAAGTCCCTGGTGCCCCCGCCACAAGAATTTACTCGTGTAAACAGACTGGTAACAAGGTTCCACCCATTTGCAGTTAGATCAACCAAATGCAGCCAACAATTCTACTCCATCAGTTTCTTTTCTCGCACTTCCGCCTGTGGAACTCCCTTCCATATACTTGCTTTCCTGACGGCTACAACCACCAGGAATTTAAATACCCATCTCTTATCCACTTGACTCCAGTTCTTTTTACATCACCATGTATATGTTGTTCTTTTCCTTTCTCTCTACTTTCGCAACTGTCTTCACACCTGTGTTCCCACCCTTCTCTTGCCCTTTCTCTGACACCCCACTTAACGGGTTCGTCTTTCTCTTTACTCTCCACCTATCTAAACTTTTACTCTTATGTAGCCTCCCCACGTGCGCATCAGTGGCGGTAACGCCTTGCTTTGAGTGAAACGATTAAAAAAATAAATATATATATTGCAGAAACACCAGACTAGATGTGGCAGCAATATTCAATGCACGAATCAACGCTAGACTTATATCAACTTTCATAAATAGTAATAGTTACAATTCTTCTTCTATGTGCCCTGTCCCTTCAGGACGTAGGCGATCATGGATCTCCACGTCTCCCTATCCCTTGTGGCTCTTAGTATGTTTGCTCCTGTTGCTCCTGGCAACCCCCGTTCCGTCATCCACCTGATCAGACTCTGCAGATATGTTATCCGCTGCCTTCCTCTGTCTCTCCTTCCTTCTATCTGACCAGTCAGTATCAGGTTCTCCAGGTTCTCCTTCCTCATTGCATGTCCCAGGAACTTCAGTTGTCTCTTCCTGATGCTCAGCATCAATTTCCTTTTTGTTGCCATTCTTTCTAACACTTCGTCGTTGCTTGTATGCTCAGTCCACGATATCCGTAGCATCCTTCTGTAGAACCACATTTCGGCCGCTTCCAGTTTTTTCCTCATTTTCGATGATATTGTCCAGCATTCACAGCCGTACTGAAGAACTGACATAACGTAGCAGTCTAGCACTCTTTTCTTCGTTTCTATTGAGATCTTCCTGTGTGTTAGTATTTTGCTCATCTTCTGGAACGCGTCCTTTGCCATGCCATTCGCCTTCGGATCTCCGTGTCGCACTTTCCATCTCCTGTTAGAACACTTCCTAGGTACTTAAATTCTTGGACTTGTTTGATTCTGTTATCCCCCACCTGTATTTGGCATTTTGGGTTGTATCTTTTGCTAGTGTAGTGAATAAACTTCCAATAATTGTGATAAAATTTGAAACTGCAATTTATGCATATTTTTAGTACAAATGTTTGTATGTAAAGGTTTACGTAAGTTGATTTTCTGTGAGTGCATCTCTTCATAGTCAGTCAGTTAAGTGCCATACGTGATACACGCTTGGGCGATCATGTCTCGAAAGAGATATGACTGACTGGGCAGAAGATTATCCCGCAGTAGGTTGCCATTGCTTTCTGTGGTAGACTGGTTGCCGACCAAGGCTATAGAACCCAGTCTGTCCTGTTATTTAACCCATAACTGGAAGGAAGAGACGGATTAATACCTTTCCCAAGGGAATTTGCGCGTAAGTGAATACAATGGATTCAACTGGAATTCTTATTAATCGAAATGTTTGTGATATAGAAAAAGTTAATACATTTCTTCTACTTTTATGTGCCATATCTCTTCACAACGTAGGCGATCATGGCTTTCCACGTCTCCCTATCCCTTGTGGCTCTTAGCACACTTCCTCCTGTTACCTCACCCAAACCCCATCCACCTGCTCAGGCCCTTCAGATATGTTATCCGCTGCTTTCCCCTGTCTTTCCTTCCCTCTGACCCGTGAGCATCAGTTTCTCCATACCTTCCGTCCTCATCACATGTCCCAGTAACTTAAGCTGTCTTTTTTCCATACTTTTGCCCAGTATTAATTTCCTTTTCGTTTCCATCTTTTCCAAAAATCTGACCATTGCTCACGTGCTTGACCCATGATATCCGCAGCATCCTTCTGTAAAACCAAATTTTACTTGCTTCCAGTTTTTCCTTCATATTTGATGATATTGTCCAGCATTCGCTGCCATATTTAAGAACAGACATCACACAGCAATCCAGTACTCTTTTCTTTGTTTTTAGCAAAATTTTTTCTGTCTTTTAATATTCTGCTCAGCTTCTGGAATGCATCCTTGGTCATGCCGATTCACCTTCGGATATCAGTTTTTTTTTTTAATCATATCACCCCGAGCAGGCGGTAACGCCACTGATGTGCAGAGATTGGAAAAGAGAAAGCCGGAAACCACATTCTAAACAGGGAATAAGGGATGAGCCTCTTCACCTGTTCAATAGACCTGGGTGGAGTGTGAACCGGGCGATAGTTAAGTCTATCTACTCCAATTGAGAACAAAAAAAAAAAAAAACAAAAGAAAAGAAAAAAGTGAAAGAAGATTGGGGGGGGGGGGGAAGAAAAGAATGCCGGGAACCATGTCCTAAACAGGAAACAAGGGATGAGCCTCTTCACATGTTCAAAAGAAGTGGGTGGAGTGTGAACCGGGCGATAGTTAAGTCTATCTACTCCAATTGAAAACAAAAAAAAAAAGAGAAAAGAAAAAAGTGAAAGATTTGGAAAGGAAAAAAAGAAAAAAAAAGGGACTTATTAAGTTTTAACTTAGTTAAAGTCAAGTCAAAAACTTTTCTAAAAATAAAATAAAACCTACAGTTAGACATGAAAAGTGTCGCACTTTCTGTCTTCTGTTAGAACACATTCCAAGTACTTAAATTTTTGTACTTTGCTTGATTTAAGTATCCCCAACCTGTAATTGGTATTTTGGGCTCCTTTGTTTGCTGATGACCATTCAAATGATATTACAGGAGAAAAGGAGGTAGAAGCATATTGAAGCTGACAGAATTTCAGTTGTCGGTGAGTATTTTGATCTCGAGGTTCGTTTAACTTTTTGTGTAACGAGGAGTCGCTTGGCGTAGTTTTATATAGACGAGTACATGTTTTTTTGTATTGACTGACAACAGTCTATTGCAAAGCTTCGTTCTTTTTTCTTCTTCTCAGGAAACACAGACTTCCCTTTCACTTTTTATACCCTCGGTTATGTTTTTTGCTACGTCTGCAAACGTTAACTCTTTAGGTCTTATTTTGGGCGGCTTTTTCATGGAATGTGCTATTCATGTGCTATTCGTCTGGCTTTTTTGAGAGCTTTACATATAACTATTTTAAGTATTTAATTTTGAATATAACTACAAATCAAAGACTATATTTTTAAGATTGATTCATTTTCTAAGGTATATTAATCCTTTTCAGGTTATTTAAAGCCAGTAAATTTTTTTAGCGCCTAAGAAATTTTTTTAGTTAATATTGGTTTAGTGATACAAGTCTTACTAATTAACCCGTAACTGGGGAAAGAAGAGATAGATTCATGCCTTTTTAAGGGTATTTACGCGTAACTGAAGAAAATGAATCTAACTGGAATTGTAACTCTGCTCATCGATTAAAAATTCTGAGCCATTACACTATCCGCACATCTAAGCTTACATCAACTGGTATTCCCAAGCGATCACTCATCAAGGTACTGACCAAGTTCGACGTTGCTTAAACTCAGTGATCGTACGGGAGCCGATGTTTCAACGTGATATGGCCGTAAAACTCTAAGACTGAAATACATGCAGTAATGGCCTAAAACCAACATAGTGGGATAGATAGATAGATAGATAGATAGATAGATAGATAGATAGATAGATAGATAGATAGATAGATAGATAGAACAGATTTTAGGCTACTATAATAGTTAAAAAGACCTAGTGTTTAAATATTAGGGTTTAATATGTTTGTAATAAATGGACGAATATAAATTAGGGTAGATGTATAAGTAAATAGATAGTTAATGTGTATGTTTGTGTGGAAATGATTGTTGTTTTTCCTCGTTTAAATTTAATGTCCGTTTGTAAAAATAGTAAAATACGGCATGAACATAAAAGACATGATCGACCGTATGGAAAAAGAAGACGGAACGAAACATGTTTTATGAGGAGTTTATATATTGTAGTTACTGAAGCAGATATAAAAATAAAGACAAAAGAAAAGCAGTGAAATATTTAACATAAAAAAACGGTGAATGAATGAAAAGACGAAAAAAATGAAAGAAAATATAGTGACAGGAAAAAAAAAAAAAAGAATTCGCGCCAAACGTTAAAACAGAAAAAAACAAAACTAACTTTAAAGAGAAAAAAAATACGGAAACGAAAGAAAAATAAAGTAAAAGAAACCGAGAAAAAGTAAGAAGTAGAGAGGGACCAGAAAATCAAAGAAATGAAAGGAGAGAGTCGAGGAGAAGAATGAAAGAAAGACAGGCATGAGAGAAAGACGGGTTGTGGTAATAGAGGGAGAAATATAGCTTAAAAAAAATAAAGAAGCAGTAAAAGAGAAAAAGAAAGAAACTCTGGTAAAGTTGGATACAGACAAAGAAAAGGAAGAAAGATAAAGAATTGAAAAGAAAGTAATGTTAAAACAAATAAATAATCAAAAAGAAGCAGGTTCGAATCATCCGAGGAAATTAGAAAAGAGAGAAAGAACATATTAAGGGAAAGTGTTGGTGCTATGAAAAGGGCGATGGAAGAAAAAAAAAAAAAAAAGCCAACATTCAAATGAAAAATCAATCACTCTATCTATCTATCTATCTATCTATCTATCTATCTATCTATCTATTCCTTTCGAATCTATCTATCTATCTATCTATCTATTCCTTTCGAATAGATAGATAGATAGATAGATAGATAGACAGACAGACAGACAGACAGACATTGTTTGCTTGTTTATTTTCTTTCATTCTCTGTCAGGAACCGCCGCGGTGACTAACGTAGTAGTTTTAGTCCGACATTAGTGATTGGTGTTCCAGCCTAGATAAAAACAAAAATTTAAAATGTTGCTTTTCGAGACAAGTGGACAGTACCTTCACAGTTAGAAAATTGGTGCAGCATAATATATTTTCTCCCTTTGACCATGATCAAGTCAAAAATCTATCTATCTATCTATCTATCTATCTATCTATCTATCTATCTTACGGCCATATCATGTTTAAAAACCGTTTCTCGTGCGATCACTAGTTGAGGAATATCGCTCCCAGACGGTCGATCGCTTGGGAATCCCAGGTGCTGTAGCCTTGGATGTGCTTGTGGTGTCAAGGATAACGGCTCGGAATTGGAAATCGGAGAGTCGAGTTCTAATTTCAGACGGGTTCGTTATTTTCACTTATGCACAAATAACCTTGAGAAAGGCATGTATCTGATTCCTTAACTCAGCTATGGGTTAAATAGCAGTGTAGACGAGACGACCATTCTAAATTCCAAACTGTACAGAAGAAAACTGGAAATCACTCTATTATCTTTCCACCCCCCCAAATAATGGCAATACTCAGATAATAAAAGAATAGGAATCTTGGGAGAGTCGTTGTCGCTTATCCTCCAAAGGAATATAGCATTAGAATAAAAAAGTCGTAGCTGAAGTGGTGCATTCTGAGCAAGACAGCATAACCGATTCTTCCTTCTCCTAGACCGGTTGCCATCGAAGGCTATAGAACCTAGTCTGTCCTGCTAGTTACTCATAGCTACGGAGGGGGGGGGAGAAAATATGGATTCATACCTTTCCCAAGGGTATTATCATGTAAGTGAATGTAATGAACTCGACTTGGATTAGAACTCGGCTACTCCGATTCCTCAATTCGAATTGCAATCTATTGCCCCACTCTGCTTCCATTTAATACAACTTGCTTATTCACCTTACACCATTTTGGTTTACGAACATTCCACTTTTGCATTACAAGGGGGAATTTATACTAAGCTTAGCATAAGCCAGAAAGCCACAAGTGGCGACTAGTAAAACTTGAATTTGCTAGAGTTGTCAGGAGGTATAGCTTAAGTTTGGTAAAAGGCCACGAATTAGAGAGACATGTGCTCACTGCAGTTGTAGGGATATATCCATATGTCCACGCTGTACAAAATGCGACACAAGGTCGAATTTATTTACACTATTTACATTGTGCGTTGTGGTGCATTGGATATCGGCTCGGAACGAGAAATCGGGGAGCCGAGTTCGAATTTCATCTGAATTCATTACATTCACTTACGCACAAATACCCTTGGGAAAGGTATTAATCCGCCTATTCCTTCCAGTTATGGGTTAAATAACAGGACAGATTGGGTTCTATAGCCTTGGTCGGCAACCAGTCTAACGCAGAAAGCAATAGCAACCTACTGCGGGATAATCTTCTGCCCAGTCAGTCATGTCTCTGTCGAGACATGATCGCCCAAGTGTGTATCACGTATGGCATGATTTACATTGTTCAGAATGTTGTCCTTGTCTTTGTTCTTTGTTGCCAAATTCACGATGTTTCGGCCGTTGTACGTTCCGGCCTTCTTCAGGTTATTGGAATTTCGAATGAAACCATTTAATTCATCCACCGGCCGGAATGTCGTGAATATGGTAACAAAGATGAGGATAACAGTCCGATCAATGTAAATAGTGTAAATAACTACAATAGCTCATCTCCGAAATATAGACAGATATTGAAAGTTGAATTTAATGTGGAATTTTGGTAACTGTTCAAAAATTGTCCAAGTCTCTCCCACCAAAGCACTTCAATTTTTAAGTCAGTGGGATTCAGTTTTCTTCTTTTCATTTATCACTCCATGGCGATGCGCTCTCTCCTGCTTTTTATCTCGTATAACTAATTAGTGCGTTTTCTTTCTTGATGTCTTGTTTCAAGCTTAGGCGTCTCACCGTCGCTTCATCGCCAATTCTTATTCTACCGTCTTTTGCCTTCCTCAAATTTCTATCTTCTCAATTTATTTTGAGAAAAATTAAGTTAATTTTAAAGCCAATATGCTGCGGTGCATGCATCCACAGACATAATTGAATGGTTTGTTTTTACGGCTTATCAACCTTTTCCAGGTTATTTAAAGGCATGGTAGAGTAATGAATTGCCGCTCGGATTGAGGAATCGGAGAGACGAGTTCGAATTTCAGTTGAGTTCATTCCATGCATATCCTGGGGAAAATTAAAAATCCATCTCTTCTATCCCAAGAAAATCCAAAGAAACCCATCACGTTCTGAAAGACATAAAATTGTATTCATGAGCACCACTCAAGTATCCATTCCAATAAAATTCTTTCCTTTACCTCAGGCCTGAAATAAATGACTCGCTAAAGGATTGTATCAAAAATCAAATTAAGATAATAATAATAATAATAATTTTTCGATTTTTGTTGTATATGGATGTACGGTGAAGTAATGAATAGCGACTCGGATTGAAGAATCGAAGACCCGAGTTCGAATTCCAGTCGAGTTCATTACATTCACTTACGTGAATGTATTGCCCTTTGGGAAAAAATTCATCTATTCAGCTTCAGGTAAATCGCAGGACAGAATAGGTTCTATAGCCTTTGATGGCAACCGGTCTAGGAGAAGGAAAATTCGGAATTCAAAATTGGCGAAGCGCATACTATGCTTCTAAGGAAAGCATCGTTCGTATGATTCGATAATTCCGACTATGGTTGATGCCGTGTTTTTTTTTTAAGCTAGAAAATGTTTTTAGATTAATTTTAAATAATTAAGAAGTTGTTGGCAGTTCAGTGTTCGGAAATATCAACATGAACAGAAGGAAAGAAAAGTCTAAGAAATAAAAAAAAAAGGTTATAACAGTTGAATATTTCTCTCCAGTTTTTGATTTTGATTCTAAACTAGAGAGATCAAAACCAGTATTTTCAGGTGACGAATCTTCTGACTTCCAACCTATCACCCGGTTCACATTCCTTCCCCGTCTTATGAACAAGAGTAAGATTTTAACGCGGGTGTCCCTCAAGGCTTTGTCCTAAGTCATATGCTTTATCTGATTTTCATTAATGTTTTTCCTGATGTTATCAGTTCCGAAGTTGGCGTCTATGCAGATGATACCATCTTTACTCCCGTCTCAGTAGGAAATCTGACAAGATTGTCATAGTAAACCTGGCTTCTGCTTTTGAGAGGGTCCGCCAATCTGTGATGGACTGTGGTAGAAAATGGCTCGTGAATTTTAATGCTTCCAAAACGAAAATGCTCCCCATTAACCACCATAGATAATTTTTCCTATCTATTAATATTATCGGATTTTAATTTCTATACATAAATACGGGAGTTTTTCGGAATTTCTCGTTAATATTATCGGATTTTATATTAAATTTTTATACTTAATACTGAACTTTTTAGAAATTTCCCAATAATATCGAACTTTAACATTAATTTCCAAATTGAATATTGAATTTTTGAGAAAATATTTAATTAATACTATCGGATGTTAATTTTAATTTCTATGCTTAATACTGGATGTTTTTAGAAATTTCTCAATAATCTCGGAATTTAAATTTAATTTCCAAAATTTAATACTAGATTTTGTTTAGAAATTTCCAATAATATCGGATTTTAATTCTTAAATTGAATAAAAGGTTTTTAAAGAAATTTCCTATTAATATTATCGGCTTTTCATTGTAATTTCTATGTTTAATATTGGATTTTAAAAATTCCCATTAATCGGGGAATTTATATTTAATTTCTAAATTTAATACCAGATTTTGTTTAGAGATTTTTCAATATATCGAATTTTAGTTTTTAAACTGAATAAAATATTTTTTTAGAAATTTCCTATTAATGTTATTGGCTTTTAATTTATATGATTAATACTGGATTTTTAAAAGAAATTTCCCATTAATCTCGGAATTTAAACTTAATTTCTAAATTTAATTCCAGCTGTTGTTTAGAAATTTCTCAATATATCGAATTTTAATTTTTAAACTGAACAAAAGATTTTTTTTAGAAATTTCCTATTAATATTATCGGTTTTTAATCGTAATTTCTATGCTTAATACTTTTTTTAAAGAAATTTCCCATTAATCTCGGAATTTAAATGTAATTTCTAAATTTAATACCAGATTTTGTTTTGAAATTTCGCATTATATAAGATTTTAATTTCTAAAATGAATACAAGATTTTCCTAGAATTTCCCTGTTAATATTATCGGCTAGAAGAAATTATTGTAATTTCTAAAAAAAAATCTAGTATTAATACTGGATTTTTAAAAGAAATTTTTTCATTATTCTCGGAATTTGAATTTAGTTTCTAAATTTATATCAGATTTTGTTTAGAAATTTTCCATTATATCGGATTTTAATTTTTAAACTGAATAAAAGATTTTTTAGAAATTTCATATTATTATTATTGGCTTTTAATTTTAATTTCTATGCTTAATACTGTTTCTTTAGAAATTTCCCATTAATTTCGGAATTTAAAATGTAATTTCTAAATTTAATACCAGATTTTGTTTACAAATTTCCCATTATATCGGATTTTAATTTCTAAATTGAATACAAGAATTTTTAGAATTTCCCTATTATTATTATCGGCTTTTAATTTTAATTTCTATGCTTAATAAGTTTTTGCTTAATATCTTACAGAAATTTTGCATTAATATTGCATTTTAATTTTAATTATTAAATTTAATATCGGATGTTTTAATTAATTTCCGATTGATATTGAATTTTAATTTTAATTTCTAAACTTAACGGCCTTTTAAAAAAAAATTCATTAATATCGAATTTTTATTTGAATATCTGGAATTACCGGACTTTTTAGAAATTTCCTATTATTATATTATCGGACTTTCATTTTAATTTTCTAAACTTGAGAGTTTTTTTTGTTTTTTTTTTTTAGAAATTTCCTATTCATAACAGGTTTAAAATTTAATCTCTTAACTTAACTCGGACTTTTTAGAAATTTCTCTTTAAATTTATTTTTAATTTGTATATTTAATACGGAATTTAGTTTTAGTAATCTCCCATTGATATCGGATTTGATTTTTTATACTTTAACAGTGGGAATTAATAGTTTGTTTGTCTTAGTGAGGACCATCCTTCTTCGAACCTTGTGGACTGGTGCTATAGAATCACAAAGAACGGTACTAAATAACAGAAATATTTTCACCAGCAGCAACAACTAAAATCGATAGCACATGTAACACAAGTACTTCGAACAAATGGCTTGGAAATAAACCGCCATCAATTGGAGAATATTATTTTTCTGAAAAACTGTTCTACGAAAAATATTTTATACATTTCAGTCGACGATAGCACTGGCTACTCGTTCAATGAATGCCGAATGTTTCCTCATAAGGAAACGGCAAATATTAATATTACCAATTTCGATAATAGATAGCGAGATAGCCGAGTAGACTATTACTGCTGTAATAAGTTTGATTCTCACTGAGTGCCCCAGGCATATAGCCTTGTGCCAAATTAGCTCAAAAGAAATGTGGTTCTACAGAAATATGGTTTTACAGAAGGATACTGAGGATACCATGAACCTAACTTGTGAGCAACGACTAGGTTTTAGAGAAAATGGAAACAAAAAGAAAACTTATACTTAACATCAAGAAGATACAGCTGAAGTTTCTGGGACGCATAATGTGGAAGGAGGGTTTGGAGAATCTGATACTCACAGGGCGGATTGCGGGAGAACAGCGCTTGACATATTTGATGGGCTTAAACAAATGGATGGCGGAGCAGAGTTTGAGAGAAATACCAAGACAAAAGGTATTAAGAGCTACAAGGGACAGAAAGATATGGAGGGCCGTGATCGCCTACGTCCTGAAAGAACACGGCACATAAAATAAAGAAATAATGAAACACTAATCAAATAAATAGGTGAAATCGATATTAAAGACGACAGTTGGAAGAAAAAACAGGAGAAAAAAAATAATGAAAAAAAGCGAAAGAATAGTTATTCGCATGACTAGAACGATCGCTTTTCGTCTATGAGACCCGGGTTCGAATCTTGCACATTTTTGTCAGGAAGTTGATTTCTTGATGTCATCGGACTGGGAAGGTGATCCCAATTTTTTTTTTAAGTGCCTGAAAATCAAACCAAACCAAACCTTGAGAGTGAAAATGGGTAGGTGAAATTGTTCATTGATAGTTGTGTTAGCATGCAGTCACAAGTCATCATGACCGAGGGTTTGACCGTATTGGCCTTGATCAAACTTGTTTAATCACGCCGGATGATGCACTCTCCCCTAGAGAAAGGGTAACTAATGTACGTTCAGCATAATTGCAGTATAAACCACCAGTAGACTCTGTGGATGTTGAAACAAACGCGAATATGCCTGAGTTGACGTCCACAACGGGGATCGGGCACAGACGGTCATACTCTAATACGAGCGGCCAACCATTATTATGAATATGAGAAGAGCCAACAAAACAAAAGAATTCAGTTGTCCGAACAAACCTTGGGATATTAATGTAAGTGTTATTAGTAGTAAAAGCCATTAATAATGGTGTTGGTGCTTGTACTGCAACACTTTCTTTATTCTACTCGTGTCTTCTTTTCTCTTTTTCACAAGTGGCACGTTATGACGCTTCGCTCGGTCGAGCAGTTAAGGGAGCGAAAACTCCGTTTTACTAGGGATGTTTTAATGTTGCTTTAATGAGTAGATTTCTAGCCAGAAGATAATCTAAAACTTCTTTAGGTTCGTTTCAGTTGGAACGAAGACGTATTCGTTCACCGACGTATATGGTCTGAAGGGCTAATAATTCTTTCTTTTTCCTTCCCTTTCTTATCGTTTCGGCCGTTTCATACAAATCATTTCACATTTTTATATCACCAAATTGTTACCGATCAGTTATCATTTGTTTCGTTTCGTATATTATTCTTTTCATTTTTCTTTTTGGAGTTTTCAGCTTTTCGTTTTTATACTTTTTCGCTAAAATATCCCCAACATCTTCCGATGTATAAGTCTCGCAAGAATTATCTATGAGTACAGCTTTTCAGGCTCTCTCTCTCTCTCTCTTTCTCTTTCTCTCTCTCTCTCACACACACACACATGCATACACACACGTATTGTCTTTTTGCCATCGCGAACGCTTTTTTTTGCCTCGAGTTGTCTGCTCGCTCGGAACACTTGTTTTTAAAATACTAAGACCGACGTAGATGAATAAACATTATGCCTATCTGTCCAACATATTTTTCACACTGAAAGCAGGTAATAAGTTTATACATCATCTTGTCTATGCCAATGTCTAATGTACGTGCAAGCAGATGCACACAGGCGCTCACGTTTCCGCACATGCGCTTGGGTGCCATTCTCAATTGTTCGGCCATCTTTTTTTCTTAAATTTTTGTTTTGTTTCTGATAACAGTAAAGTGTGTGTGTGTGCGTGTGCGTGTGCGTGTGTGTATGAGAGAGAGAGAGAGAGAGAGAGAGAGAGAGAGAGAGAGAGAGAGAGAAGGAGAGAGACGCAGTCAGTTGTATCACGATAAAATCGTTGGCGTTGTGCTATAAACTCTATCAATGTCTTGAACAGAGAAAGGTGATCAATCAATGAATAGTAGGAAGGTAGATATGAGCTTATGTGGGTGACAGAAAAGAGAGAGGAAATATAGTTGAGACAAGAACACTTCAACTAAAAGGCTTCTTAAAGAATCAAATAGTCACCAAGCTTTCAAACAGCCTTTATTATTATTATTATTATTATTATTATTATTATTAGTTACTAACATCAAGTGCCTTATGGACATATCTGAGGATTAAGTGACAATTTTTCTTAACTCTACAGCACCTTCCTCAGTATCACTGCAGATTCCACAAGACACTGTTGTGTACAGCTTCAAGAATTTTCCATCTATTCTAATGTTTTTATTTTTATTTTACACGACTCCAAAAGCTATTTCGTTTTATTTCATCCCAGGCAAGTCTATAATGTCAGCGGTTACTTGGGGTGAAAGAGAATGAGAAGACTTTAGTGAACAGAAATGAAGAAAAGGACTATAAAAGAACAGGATTCAGGAAGACAGAAGGTGGCGATTGGCGTTGCATTTAAATCTTTGAAGGTTGTAGGTGGCAGGGAAGCAAGGAACTGGAAGTGAGTTCCACAGGCGATAATTGCGAGAAAAGAAACACTTATGATAGAACTTACGGCTACATCTAGCTATTTCAATAGTAAAATGATGAGACCTAGTTGCCAATCTTGTAGTGCGTTTAAATTCATGAAGCTGAGGTACTAAGTAGGAGAGTAATACTTATCATGAAAAATACAAATGTGACACAAGGCCGAAAGTGGGGATAAGAGAAGTAAGAGAGCTCATTAGATCAACTCACATGAAAATATTTATTGAAAAGGTATTAGAAAGCTAAGTCGTGGCGGTGAGAAAGTTACTGAAGTCGAGATGCCAGGTCAGGAACACACGTAGGCGATCGTGACCCTCCCCATCTTTCTGTTCGTTGTTGTTCTTAATATATGTTGTCCTGTTATTTCTCCCAAAACCAGCTTTGCCATCCATTTGTTTAAGCTCGTCAAGTATGTCACGAGCTATTTTCCCTGTCTCTCTTTTCCTCTGCCTCGTGAGTATCAGATACTCCAAGCTCTCCTTCCTCATTGCATGTCCAGAAACTTCAACTGTCTCTTCCTGATGCTAAGTTTAAGTTTCCTTTTCGTTTCCATTCTCTCCAAAACCTCGTCGTTACTCACATGTTCGGTCCATAACATCCTCAACATCTTTCCGTAGAACCACATTTTTAATGGCTTGTGTCTTTCTTTCATCTTTTGAGGAAATTGTTCAGCATTCGCTGTCATATAGGACAACAGACATCACCCTCAGTCAGTTAAGTGCCATACGTGATACACGCTTGGACGATCATGACTCTTTATAGACATGACTGAGCAGAAGATTATCCCGCAGTAGGTTGCCATTACTTTCTGCGGTAGACTAGTTGCCAGCCAAGGCTATAGAACCCAATCTGTCCTGTTATTTAACCCATAACTGGAGGGAAGAGACGGATTAATACCTTTCCAAATGTTATTTGCGCGTATGTGAATGCAAGGAATTCAACTGGAAGTCGAACCCGGCTCCCCGATTTCTCGTTCTGAGTAGATATCCACTGCTCCACAACACACATCCGACATCACCCTATATGGAAGTAAAAGGCTATATATAATAACTGTATATATATTAATATATATTAATACATGTTCAAATCCTGACAGTTGACGTTGCATTTAAAGTTTTGGAGCTTGTAGCTACCAGGAAAGCAAGTAAACGGAAGGGAGTTTCACAGGCTAGAGGTACAAAAACAAAACAAAACAAAAAACAAAACAAAAAAAACAAAACAAAACAAAACAAAAAAAAAACCAAAAAAAACTGATCGAGTAGAAGTGGGGGTTGCATTTAACTATTTCAACAGTAAATGGACGGGATCTAGGTGCCAATCTAGTAGCACGCTTAAATTCACATGGACGCTGTATCCGGGGAAAACGCTCATCAGTGCAGTTGCCATGAAACTTTTTATAGAAAATACAGAGGGAAGCTACATCACGTCGGTGAGAAACTGACTGGTATCGTGATGCCAAGTCAGAAACTATTACATTGCAGATCCTTCTTTAGATTTTGTTGAGAACCTCAAGATGAATAGCAGGATCATTCAACCAGATATAGCAACAGTATTGAATGCGAGGACGAATTGTAGATTTATAAATGTTCAAGATCGATTCTGAGTTGAAGCAAACTTTCTGGCCCGGTACAGTGACCCAGTCTCTTAGCATTAGATGCAGCTATAGATCCGATATATTCGTTCCACTTCAAGTTGGTTGAAAAAGTGAGGCCGAGAAGGCGTAGTGTGTTGTTCCCAAGGAGACTTGCATCAGCTGGTAGGAAAGATCTTAGGCATTCGCCTGACTTTTCTATGACACTGTCAGCTCTCTGCCTTCGGGTGGAGGGCGCTCTCTGCTTCCGAGCAGAGAGCACAAACCCAGTCGTGGTTCCGCCGAAGGGTAGAACCACGACTGGGGAAAAATAGACAGACATTTTTTGGCCCGGATATATGGCCGGGAATACCCACTATAAAATGACCATGTGTCACATCTGGCCTTGCGTGGGAAGGCTAGTAAATACGGGAAAGTTTCTCTATGGTGGTTAAAGAAAAACAGTTTTATTTTGGAGGCATTAAAATTTACAAACCATTTTCTGCTCCAGTTAACTACTGATTAGAAGTCTGTTTCAAGAGTAAAAGCCAGGTTTACTTTGTTATCCTTGGCAAATTTCTTCTAGATTTCTTTTATTGAATTCTGAAGCAGGAAGAACGAAAATAAGTAAACTGAATATTTTTTGTATTGTCATTCAGGCAAACTAAAAGTTTTCTTTTCTTTTTTTAAAATTTTATTTTCCATTCACTTTCATGGAGGATGTCTGTTTAATAAAAATATCCAGGTTAATATTGATTTTTCACAAAAAGAACTATCGGCGTCATTTGGATCACAATCGTTACGATGTTTATAATAGTTAATTTTGTTGTTACAGGAAACAGGGAATTTGTGTTAGAAACTAAGAAAAGCGTTTACAGCATTTACATTATTCAAACTATTGTTCTCATCTCCGTTGCCATTTGTACGACGTTTCGGCTGTTGTACGCTCCGGCCTTCTTCAGGTGCTACGAATTTCGAACCGAACCCTCTATTACAATCACTGGGGTATATAAACTTAATTCCTTGCGTAGTAGTGCCTCTTAGTTGTGTAGTTGTGAGTTCAGTACCAGGCGACCAGCAGTGGAGAAAAAGTAACTTACAGGGTTAGAGGGAAATAAGTCATGACTTCCAGAAGAGGCACTACTACGCAAGGGATGAAGTTCATATATCCCAGTAATTGAAATAAAGGGTTCGATTCGAAATTCCTAGCACCTGAAGAAGGCTGGAGCCTTTGCATTTTACGATTTACCTTATTGTGGATTATTTAAAACTGAAAATATTCTGGATTGTAAGAATAGCTATATTTTGCGAGTGAGTATTGCAATAAAAGTCCCACTATTTAATCTATAAGTGGGGGATGAATGCGTACTTTTTCAAAAGTACGCTTTCATAGTGAATACAACGAATTCGATTGTAATTTGAACTCGGCTCTCAGATTTCTCATTCTGAATCGCTATCCACTACACCCCGCCCACACACCCATATAAACTAACAAAACAAACGAGCTTAGATGGCAGAACAGAGACTGGGAAGGAAACCATGTGAACAACGGCGACGTTTTAGAGAAAACGAAAACAAAAAACAAAATTTATAATACGTTACTCAATAAGTTCCGGGCCTGCGCCACTAATAAAAAAAATTCATATAATTTTTATGAAGTACTAACCTTCAAATGGCACGTGACAGAATTTGGGCCCAATCGGATTATTAGTTTACAAATGACAGTTATTTAAGTGAAGCTACTATTGCAAATTTTCAAAACAATGGAAAATCTGAATTTCGTGTGTTGATAAAGCTTTATGATAAGTGTCATTCGGACTCTGCTCCGTCGGAAACAGCGGTTAAGAGGTGGTATGTTGACTTTAAATGCGGTCGTACAGGCACAAATGATGCTGAACGCCCAGGTCGCCCAAAATCGACAGTTGTCCCGAAAAACACTAAAAAAAAAAAAAAAAAAAAATAAATCCACAAACATGTTTTGGCCAATCGTATCACCCTAGAAAGAGGCTATGTTGATGAATAAAGTGAAAGTCGAATTTTGGCTAAAAGTTGTTTTATTAGTTAACGGGGATTTTAGTTGAGATAAAATGAGAGCATTTTTTCCCCATATTCCAGCACTCTTCTCAGTATTCTGTTTCTGTTTCTGTTCAGTAATGTGAGTATGGATGGTGGGTTTCAAATTCTTTCAACCTCCACAAAACGTAATTCGTGATTGGGTACATTTTAATGCGACACAATTTTTCAGTTCCCGAGAAAAAAATATTTTGTTGTTGTTCGTATTTCTTTCTTTCTTTCTTTCTTTCTTTCTTTCTTTCTTTCTTCTTCTTCGTATTTCAGTCTTCCTTTCATGTTTTCCGTCTTCGTTTTGCTCCCCATCTCCTCGTTTTGTCATTCGTATTTCAACCTCCCTTTCTTCTTTCTTTCTTTCTTTTTTCTTTCTTCTTCTTCCTCATCTCGTTGTATGCATTTCAACCTTCCTTTCATATACCTTTCTTCTTCTTCTTCTTCTTCTTCTTCTTCTTCTTCTTCTTCTTCTTCTTCTTCAACAACAACAACAACAAATACAATGATACGAGTAATAAAAATTTGATTAAGATATAATTTTAGCATATTTTTATTATATAATACTAAAGTTCATATTTTATCGTTTTATTTTTCATTTAATCCCCTCCCATTACCAATCTATTCTTTTAATATTTTAATTGATGGGTCATTAATCATAAAATAAATCACTTAATTCAATGACACACTTCGTTAAACTGAGTTATATATATATATATATTGACTTGTAATTTTAAGTCAATATCACAACGAGACAAAATAATGCGGCTTTTGAAAATATATAAAATGGGTTTTGTAGAGCTTCGGGAAAAGGCGTATATAGAGACACACATGGTGCGATGGGTAAACTGTCGCCATTTTAGATTTTTAATTTTGCGCATGCGCGTTGTTTGGTTTTAATTTTGTCGACTGCACAGTAGAGCCAGTTGGACACTGTCTGTTAGAAAACGGGCACGATGACGCAATTCAAACTGCCAGAAGAATTTCTGACAGACGGTGACTATGTAGCCCTACTATACTGTGAGGTCGACAAAATAAAAAACTAACACTGCGCATGTGTGAAAAAAATAAACAAATAAAAAAAGCGACAATTTACCTATCGCACTATATATATAGTGCGATAGGTAAATTGTCGCTTTTTTATTTGTTTATTTTATATATAAACAGATATATCGCACACTATATATATATAGCCTGTTCAAGGGACATGATACTCAGTTACATATATATATATATAATGTAGAATATTTGGTCTTTAAATCAGGTAAATTCCGATAGAGACGAACACAAGAGAGCTCAATGTTAAATTTATTTATTTAATTTAACAGAATAATATCTGAACTGTTGTATCATTTGGGTCTGACGAGCAGCTGGTTTGCTGTGAAATACGTCTTACCCATGAAATTGTAGAATATCTAAAAAATTTTCTAGAGTATATATATATATGTTTTTGATGGAACTGAAAACTAGATATAATTTTAATTATATCCTTTTGGCATTACTCTATGAGAATGTTATTTTACCTGAAATCATCACTGCCAGTAATTTTCGGAATAAATCAAAAAGTTTAATTTTTTTGTTCCGAAACATTATCTTTTAAAACTTTTCAGCCTAAGGTAAAAGGTCTATATATCTCGTTCTAGAAAATACGTACAAGCAAAAAGAATAAAATATTTCAAAAATTAATACCGAGACGAAAGTGTTCACTGTAGGATAATGTATTTAAAAGTGTTCGTTTCATGATAGGATCAGATTAAAAACAGTTTATAGAATCAGGAATCTTTAAAAATTTGCACTTTATTTAGCCTCCACACTTTTAACATCTGATTTAAAAACTTCACCTATTTTATTTTATTAACACTTGCATGCTTTTAGGAAAACTTTAACGGTTCTTTCAATGATTAAAAAAAAGACATTCATGAGTGGGGAAAAGAGCTCCATAAATTGTGCAACTTCGCACGCGTTTGTTGCAGTGACGTTCGTAGAACTCTTGCGTCTGGACGTACACAAAAAATGTGATTCGGACTGCACTTGTGTTCTCGAGTACGCTTCCAAAATGAACTCAAAAGAACGAAGTAAAATATGATTAATTCATTGGATTTAATTAGTCAATTAAGCACTGATGCTTAACTGAGTCCAGAGGAGAGGAGCAGATGCCCGTTTGCAAGCCGTACTTGTTAAAAGATGGAATATCATTAAGTACAGCTTCAGAAGAAATTAAGTCCTTTATTTATTCGTAAGCAATAACGATTTATCACGTCAATGAAAATGGAAAATAAAAATTAAATTTTCATTACCATATATCAGCACCTGCATATATATATATTTTTTTAAAGAGAGAGAGAGAGAGAGAGAGAAAGCGAGAGAGAGAAAGAGAGAGAGAGAGAGAGATTTATGTACATTTAGACGCCAACATTTCTTTTAAACATCTTTCGTTAAATGAGAAGAACAAGGAAAATTACTTCATTTTTATCTATTTTTTTCCAATGTTCTTAAAATTTTCCGTTTGATGGGAGTGAGGGACTGCAAACATTGTACATATCGTTCATTATCTCCAGCGGTTTCGGACACTTCTTTACCTATTTCCAACTCTTAACCTCACCTTGTTTAACAATGGGAGCTTTGTACGGAAAGGTTTAAAAAAATAGAAAGTTGTTCATTCGAATTCCAACCGTGCCCAACAAGCGAATAAAAGCTCCTACTATTCACAACTGCACAAATAATAAACCTCAAACAGTTAAAAAAAAAAAAATTAAAAGAAAAAACTAACGCCACCAAAACAAAAGACATCTTGAACATGGCAAAGGATGTGTCCGAAAGCGAATGGAATGACGGATGAGAGGGACAGTTTTTGTACTCCTTCACTTTTTACCCTGTCAAATTTACCCTGACTGTCTGTCAAGTATATATCAGTGTAACCCTGATTATATCTGGGTTTATCTTATATCAGGGTTTGGTCTATTTTATATACATTATCACAGGCTCTAACTTGGGACCAGAGAAAATCTCTCTTATATCTGTGTTTCTCTTATATCCGGGTTATATATATATATATATATATATATATATATATATATATATATATATCCGACGTGCCTTAACCGACTCGGTCACGGAGCAGTCTCGCCGATCAAGCAAGGTTTGAAACGTAACTTTAAGCAAAATCCTGGTATCAAATTACTCGAAATTTTCATGTCTGCTCAATTTTGTATCCAAGCATAAAGTAATTTACTAAAGTTATGGTTTTTATTTATTCATCAGAGTTTTTATAACTTTACACGTTATTTTTAGTGGATACGCATATTTGAGTAAACACTTCATGTATTTATTAAAAATTACGTTTATTTTCGTCTACCGGTCTTCAAGAAATCATATTACAGAAAATATGTACTCTCTGGCATTTTGTATCTTGTCGGAGAGTATATATATACTCATCGATAGACAGCCCTGATTCGCAGTTTATCAGTACGGTCAGACATCCGATTGCTTCTAGCCAGGACTGAAACCCGACCGGATTAAAATCAGTCGGCGATTCTACCTTTAAGCTATGAGCGCTCGATGGAGGAAGGCAGATTTTAGCGTGTTTATATATATATATATATATATATATATATATATATATATATATATATATATATATATATATATATATATATATATATATATATATATAACTTTTTAAGTAACAGGATCTTATGGATTTAATTACTTTATTTTAATTTTGTAACTTTTTTATAGTCATGCATGTCAGGAGTTCAGACTGTCATGACAAGCACTATGAAGAAATGGTAGACTTTAAAAACAATAGCTACTCACGCATTTACGCATCGTTATATATGTGAATACACGCCAGTAGCCAAGAGTGTTCAAATTCATTACTAAACTTGTTTTAACTGCTCCAACAGACTCATCAAAAGGCAGGTCAATGCGTTGGGTAATCAGTTAATATATTAAAAAAAATATATTTTCAAAAGATTTTTGCTATAAAAACAGGTATATACATTTTAATTAAATAAAATATAGATATTTAATGAACAAAGATTTAAATAACAGAAGTATGAAATATATTCTGATGTCAATGATATAAATACATTTTCAAAGAAAGACATTTGGAAATAAAAAGTGTAGATAACTCAGTAGCAATCAAGAATCAATTTGACACTGTATCGATATTATTAAAAGATTATCATTCTAAATCGATTAAAGATGAATACTTTTTGATTCTGACAAATATCGTGGCTTGAAGAATGAATGCTAATCTACAAAAAGAATTTCCTCTCTCTCTCTATTTATTTAGTAGTGAACCAATCTATTTATATAGTGAACCAATTTATTTATATAGTGAAGCAATATATTTATATGGTGGACCAATCTATTTATAAAGTGACAAAAATGCCATTAAAATATAATTAGGTGCCTCTAAAATAACATGAAGCTACACAAAAATTAATTTCTCGAAATTTCATATTAAATAAGTTGGGTTAACACATATAAAAAATGTTTTCTCAAGATTTTCTGAAAAAAGAAAAATTTCTCAAACAATTTCATTCTTTCGTGAACGAATCCTAAAAGTTTCTTTAGAATCTGACAATTATTTGATTTTTGCAAGAATTTCTAAATCATCATGTTTTTCATCGTAAAAAAAGATTGTAAATTTTTCTGTATTATATTTATGGTCCCTCCTCTAATGCAAGAAAATCTACACTTTGAACTAAAATTTCGAACGTTCTAAAATGTATGAAAAAATATAATTTAATAATCAGAAACTTCTTTGGCTTTTACTTTGAATAATTATTTTTCCCTTGTTCTTCCCTTTTCATTAAGGTACATTTTAGATTAGTCACCATTTTGACCACTTCATGTTGAGCCTTTCATAATTGCCGGAACCGGTGCAATACACTGCAGGATCAAAACACACTGTTTCTACTTACTAATCCTCCTAAATATACCTTCAAATGATAATATCACGGGTATGCAACTTTTTAACCTTTTTCTCTCTACACTGGTCTCTTTTAATATTATTATTTGAACATTTGTAGTCAACTTGTATACATTTATTTATGCTACCGTACTTCGTCATGTAAAATCCCTATCAACACGTGTTGGCTGTTCTCACACTATGTCTAAATGTAACTTCATGTAACTTTCTTCCTATCTATAGACTGTAAACTGTACAACTCATTCCCTGAAGGAAACTACTTGATACCGATTTTACTCATTTAGACCAACAATCTCCAGTTATGTTCACACTTAAGCTCTCTTTATCGTATTTCTTCTTTCCCTTCCTTTTCATCTTTTTATTTATTTTCATATACCGACTAAACTCTTTATTTCTTTTTCTAATTTCACTCTTTTGGCTTTTAATAAACCTGCTGATGAACAAGATTTTTTCTTAAGTGTTTTGATTGCCTGACTGTCTGACGCACGCACGTACGCGAGATGGACCTGAATCGAGAGGCAGTATTTATTTTTAATTTTGTAGCTTGATATTTAAGTTTATACATCGTAATTGATTTTATACATAAACTTGATCAAATATATTTTGTGACGGATGCGTACGATTTAGAGTAAAATCAATATTAGTATAATAGGTGAATTGTTTTAACTTACATGTTGATTTATTAGAAATAGTTATATTCCATTAACGGACTTGAGAAACAGCGTATATATATATATATATATATATATATATATATATATATATATATGATTTTTTATATTATACAATTAAAAGATAATTTAATTTTTTATAAATGTTATTTATTCATTCAAGTTCTTTTTGTGGATGTGCAGGTGGTGTAATGTCGAGTGTGTTACATTCAGTTACACGCAAATTGTTGTGGATATCGGCTTAGAACGAGAAATTGGAGAGCCGAGTTCGGATTCCAGTTGAATTAAGAAAGGTATTAATCTACTGCTTCTCTCTCCAGATATGTATTAAATAGCAGGACAGGTTGGTTTCTGTAGCCTTAGTTGGCAACCAGTTTACCACAGAAAGTAATGGTAATCTACTTCGGGAAAGTGTTCTGCCCAGTCAGTCATGTCTCTTTCAAGCGTGTGTTACATATGTAGTCTTGATTGGCGACCAGTTATGGAAAAGGAAAACTCTGAATTTAAATCAGCTCCATCAGGCTATCAAGACAAACCATGGTTCCTATGGCTACAGTACATATATTGCCTCTGCGACCATTATGGTCTACAGGCAGTGGTGGCATCTTACCGGTTCAGACCCGTTCGCGCGAACCAATTCTTAAAATTATCATAGCTTAGTGTACCGGTTGTTGGATTATTCGAAAATAATCTTATATATTAATAGCCGATATATAATAGCCAAAAATATAAGTAATACGATTGCTGTAAGTTCTGCGGAGGCTGAAAAAGGGTGTTCTGTGATTAACATAATTTATTCTTACAAAAGAGATCGTCTTGAAGTTAAAAATATGACAAGTCTTCTAATCATAAATTTGATTAGATCTTTCATTAGATCTTAGGGACTGCAGCATTTCAGTTAGAATGTGACTAAAAAACCATAACACAATGACGCTAGAGTCAAAATGTATCATACTTCTGAACAGAAATATGATGACAACAGAATTTCAATCTGGAAATATCTTAATAAATAAATGTTTTCTATAAAATTATAAAAATTATTTTTTTTTGATACAATAAAGGGATTTATTTCCATTATCAGATAGAAAAGAAAATAAACAGTATAGGTTCCTAAAGATTACCTGCCTTTATAGAAGCAAAATTTGCTGGAAATTTGGATTGCCATTATTCAATATTGGTTATAGTTTCGTGAAGTTCGTTTTCCTCACCAGTTGTTAATTATAACGAAAAGAATGTAGTAAATTGTTTTCTTTTAACTACTGGTTTTCATTGAATCAATTACTATCCAGTTTATACTCTAACACTAAACTTGAACCTCATCATACTTGTTACTAAACATCATTGTAGAAAATAGGGCCTCAGCCTGACTATGCTAGGTGTTCCTGCTGTGGTAGCCATCAAGTATTTCTGGGGTTGGGTTGCCACGACCATGTCATATCGGTTTCAAATTTAGTGTTATAATTCACTTAGACTGGTTGCCAACCAAAGCTACAGGGTTTAATCTACTATTTAACCCATACTTGGGTAGTGGAGGAAAGAGAGGTATTTGTGTGAGAGTGAACGCAACCATAATTTGAGCTGATTTCATTTTCTGCACATCCACGTACAAAGATTTCAAATTTATTAATTGCGTCGTTGTTACTTAACTGTTGGTCATTTGTACTCTGGGAAATTTGGATTGCCATTATTCAATATTGGTTATAGTTTCGTGAAGTTCGTTTTCCTCACCAGTTGTTAATTATAACGAAAAGAATGTAGTAAATTGTTTTTTTTTAACTACTGGTTTTCATTGAATCAATTACTATCCAGTTTATACTCTAACACTAAACTTGAACCTCATCATACTTGTTACTAAACATCATTGTAGAAAATAGGGCCTCAGCCTGACTATGCTAGGTGTTCCTGCTGTGGTAGCCATCAAGTATTTCTGGGGTTGGGTTGCCACGACCATGTCATATCGGTTTCAAATTTAGTGTTATAATTCACTTAGACTGGTTGCTAACCAAAGCTACAGGGTTTAATCTACTATTTAACCCATACTTGGGTAGTGGAGGAAAGAGAGGTGGATTCATACCTTTCCCAAAGGTATTTGTGTGAGAGTGAACGCAACCATAATTTGAGCTGATTTCATTTTCTGCACATCCACGTACAAAGATTTCAAATTTATTAATTGCGTCGTTGTTACTTAACTGTTGGTCATTTGTACTCTGGTTTATAGCCAAACAGAATTAACTAATAATGACATCATAGTAACAATGATCACAACAGTAAGTCAAATGAAAATAAAATGGTACTAAATTCGTAGCCATTTTTTGTATTCTGTATTGTTTATTTGTAAATTAAATTTAGAAAAAAAACAAAACAAAAAAAAACACTTTTTTGCTGATCTCGTCTTTATAAATTCTTTGATGATCAATTAAAAGAAGATGAAGCGATTGAAATGAGCAGTATCAATTGTCAATCTGGTGTTCAGCATCAATTTCATTCTCTCGTCGGCAAAGGCAGATCTAAATGCGGAAACACATTGCTCGCCCATGCAAATTTGTGATTCTTTGATTTCAGAAATATAAGATGCCTTGGTGCTCGGTACCTCTTCTGCATCCAGCGAAAGGAAGAATTCTCTGGGAACAGGGAGTCGTATCGTTTCCAAGTGTAATTTGAGCCACAAAAGCAACCATAGAGATACACATGGCAATCTAGAAGAGTTGCCAAAGATTGAAGCACCACTTCCATACAAGCACAGCCACCAGCTTCGATTTTTTTCAATACAGCGTTTGGGTTTTGTTCCCTCCACCGGAAATCAAGATTTCTGAAGATGTCAATGAAAGTGACCAGAAGTGACCTAAATTCTTCGTACATAGCTTCCGTGCCGGTTAGCGCCATGCTAACCACGCGATAAAACGAATTATCACTGTCTTGGGCGAACGTGTACTTCCGGTTTAAAAAGTTCGGGTTGATGCGACCGACCAGCGGACTGATAATGGTCTCGTTGTGGTCGAAATGTTTGCCTCGTTTCCGATTGGAATTTTTCGGACGCCTTCGGTCCATCTGTAAAGCGACAGAAAGAGAAAGTGTAGAGAGAAGTTAATAATTCTGAGTCATTAACTAATATCTCTGCGACATTTTTTGTTTTCGAAAAGTGCAAGAGAGTAATCGAATTGGTCGTCTGGATATGACGCCTGGCGTCACTTTTTTTCTGACGTCATAGACAATGACGAAAATTATATTGGTTTCTCGTAAATATATGCATTCATAATGATAACATATCTATTTTTATGAGATGAAGATGAAAATCGGATAGAAAGTGTTTGATATCGACAGATTTCAGCTGAAGGTGGGTAAATGTAGCAAGCCTGGTCCGCATGAATGGGGGCACCCTTGAATTTCTTATTTAAGTCTCTTTTGGTACAACGGTAGAGCTTCTTGCTAACCTTCCCCTCTGATTCAGATAGACTATTTTTGTGTACCTTATTAATGTTAAAAGTAATTTTCCTAGTTTGTTCCCGGTGTTCTTTTTTGATATGATACAAGTCGAGATTTTCAAACGCCCTTTTGGGGGGGGGGCACTTTTTTCTCCATTCCATTAAATATTTTCTCTTTTCCCACTTCGTTAGTGAGTGTGTGTCTAGATTCTGCCTATTAGCAGAATATAGCAGTCACTCTTAGTTTTGTTGGATGAACGGGTCTTATTAACATTTGTTATTTTTAGATTGATGTTTTTGTTATATTTTATGTATTTTTTGTTTTAGGATTCATTTCATCTCCTCCCCAACAGATTTTCATATTACTAGATTGGTCTGGTACTTCTGCTTTATATTTAAAGATTCTTGATCCAAAGAAGAAACTTCAATTTTATTCGGGCTAACTTGATATCCCAGCTCAATTTAAAGTTATAACTTTAAAAAGTTTTAAAACTGTAACTTTATTGAAAAATAAAAAATAAAAAACATTAAATTTGTTAATCACTAAAAAACTAGCTTTATTTAGTCCATTTAATAATTATGAGCAAGGCTCGTCAAGTATTCATGATTTCAAATCTAAGAACGGTTTTATATATTATTCTATCTGAATCTCCATACTTTTTTAAATGTGTAAAATGTGTAAAACGATGGCATTTATTAAAAAAAAAATATAAAAAGATGGCAAAAAATAAAACCTTTGTGGAAGCACACCCGCAGCTAACACAACTGAGGCTAAGGACGAACTCAATAACTCAGACGTCGTTCGTTGGCAGGAACATCAAACCCATTTGTTGCCTGCACATAAAGCTAAACGAGGAGAGAGGTCGTTTTCCTGTTTCCACATATGACTATGGGTTGGCGCCAACATAGATTTGGCACCTAAAAGGCCTTGCCAAGATGCCGGTATCCAAAAGGCTGCGCTAAAACGCACCAAAACGACATATATACTAGACAGATATATAGATACTGCTAGGAAGGTGTCGGATCAGAAAGTTTTTTTCTTATCAGAGTCCATCTTGCACATTTATAAATCTACCTTTCGTCCGTGCATTGATTACTTTTGCCATATCTGTTCGGGTGAATAGCAGAATATTCACCTTGAGGTTTTCGGCAAAATCCAGAAAAGGATCTGAAATGAAATCGATCCTGACGGCATATCGACTTCAGTCATTTTCTCACAGACGTGATGCGGCTTCCCTCTGTCTTTTCTACAAATACTTTTTATGGCAACTGCCTTGACAAGTTTTTTCCTTGGTGCCTCGACCACATGAATTTAAGCGTGCTACTAGACTGACATCTAATTTCCATTCTTTTTAACGTTCAAATAGTTAAATATAACAGCATCTTCTACTCTAATAGTTTCTTTTCCCGCCTGCGGAACTCACTTCCATTTATTTGTTTTTCCGATCGCTACAATCTCCAAAAGTTTAAATGCAACGTCACTTGGCATCTTTTATATCCTTGATTCCCATCCATCTCTGACTCTTTCTTCAACATCCCCCGTACCTTGTTTTTTTTATCATTGTAAGCCTCTGCACACTATTGGCCTGCCTTGCTTGGGATGATATGATTTAATATATATATATATATATATATATATATATATATATATGAAGGTAAAGAAAAATAGAAATTGTTGTAGGATAATAATGCTTTTTCACATTTGATTTATCCAATTTAAACTATGAGTCGATCATAAAAAAACCCTCTGAAACATTTTTGTACGTTTTGGTGCAGCCTTTCTGTTTGTGGAAGTTTGGGTGCCAACTGATTCGGTGCCAGACATTTTAGCGTCGGACTTTTGGACGCTAGAAAATAAATTTTGGTGTCTGTATAGGATGTGGAGCACCGTTTTAACGTGGCCTACAGAATTCTGTTACTGCTATAGTATGTTTCTTACCTTAAGAAGCATATTATAAGGAAGCATTTATAACTGTTTGGTAAGGGTTAGTTTTAAGGCAGCGTTAGAATGTGCTTTGTGGTGCAGTGGATATCGGCTTGGAACGACAAATCGGGAAGCCGAGTTCGAATTCCAGTTAAATTCCTTGCATTCACTTACGCACAAATACCTTTGGGAAATGTATTAATCCGTCTCTTCCCTCTAGTTATGGGTTAAATAACAGGACAGATCGGGTTCTACAGCCTTGGTTGGCAACCAGTCTACCGTAGAAAGCAATGGCAACCTACTGCGGGAGAATCTTTTGGTCATTCAGTCATGTCTCTTTCGAGACATGATCGTCCAAAGCATGTATTACGTATGGCACTTAACTGATTAGGGTTAAGGAAAATAATTAGTTTCAATGAAAAACCGAATACTTATATCTGTGAATATACTCTTACTGAGGGAGGACACATTCAAATCGGGTAGACAATATATTATACTGGCACCAAAATGTTGATTGATTCACCTCAATCAAAAGTAAATCTTTAAAAAGTTTTAAAACTATCAATTTATTTTTAAAAAAATTAAATCATTTAACCACTAAAAACTGTAATATGGCTTTACTTCATTTAATGATTCTGAACAAGGCTCCCCAAGAACTCGATACTAGCCATGATTTAAAATCCAAGAACAGTTTCATGTATTCTTCTACTTGCGTTTCAATTTTTCAACATAATGTCCAAAAAATCTGGCGCCAAATCACCTACATCAAAACAACGTACCAAACCATAATAAACTGGAATCTACAAGACAGGCACAAAGATCAGAAATCCCATTTTCATATATAATAGGCACAACCCGGATGCAAATTCAAATCGGCTGTATCAGCCAAGAGCATATATGGATGTAGAGAAATGGTCCATCTGAAAAACCAATATGTGACTTCAACCACCTATTAAAAGATATACTGAATTAAGATTGTTTACCAGCATGACTGCAACATAAACTACATTCCATTATCAAACAAGGCCAAAAAAATTCCAACAAGATCGACATTTATGCAAACAAGATGAAACAGGATGACAAATAGAAAAAGTACAAATCCAAAGATTAAAAATAAAGCAGAAAATAAAGGTCTAAGTAACCTCAATATCAAACGGGAAGAAAGAACCGTTACATGACCGATATCCATTGCAAACCCAAGAGCCCTGATTTCGACAGCAACCTAATCCATCACTAGTTACGGGACTCTGGAAAAAAGAAAGGATTCATCCAAGTAGACCAAGATTATAACCTGACAATATCCTACAAGACACACATTTTAATGAATGCGACAGGTATAAACTGTCGCCAAGGAATTATTGACCATTTAATATCTGTGTGCTCCACCCCAGCCCTAAATGATTTTAAACTGATATGGTATAGAATTTTTTAATGAATTAATTTTTAATCCGATTTTTTATAATAATTTCAAACGTTATTTTTAGTGGAAAACTGTGTTTGAAATAAACGTTCTATTGTTTTTTTGTCTTTGTAAACAGTGTGTACTACGCCTACCAGTCTGTACGCCCAAGAAAACTTAATAACGAAAATGCACTCGCAAGCAGGAATCGAACCTGTGTCTCCCATTGTAGGAGAAACTAAATTTTCAGCCAGCGTGCTTTAGACCATTCAACTATAGAGATTATCACAGTCCAGCAAAGTTCTATTTACCATTTTCAAGGAATGCGCATTCCGTCGTTCAATTTTTTCTCTAAATCCCACATCTGCAGAATTTTGTATCGGAAACGTAAACAAATCAATTTCTAAAGAAGAAATGGATTTGTTTTTAATCCGCTATTTTTATTATAGTTTTCCTCATAGAATATGCATTTTAG
Source organism: Ascarosepion bandense (assembly GCA_037127315.1). Classification (NCBI taxonomy): domain Eukaryota; kingdom Metazoa; phylum Mollusca; class Cephalopoda; order Sepiida; family Sepiidae; genus Ascarosepion; species Ascarosepion bandense. The sequence continues at coordinate 4,042,242 of JBBBDQ010000738.1, forward strand.
GTTAACATATACATTATTATTATTATTATTATTATTATTATTATTATTATTATGTCATTTTTCATCATATTTCGATTTCTGCTTTGGTCTCACTACCAACCAAGTCTGCGGGGAGACCTAAGGCAGGTAGTGGCGTGTTGTTATGGCTCCATTTCATGTTTTTCTACCTTCCCTATCATCTCCAGCATTACATAGATAAAGTTTTCCTTAGTGTGTGGGCTGTACCTAATAAGACAATTTTTTGTATATCTCTTAAGCTGGGGTTTCCAGGGATTCTTTCAATGTGTTGTTTTGTTCCTTTTTTTATCATTCCAAGTGCACCTACTATCACTGGCACAACTCTTGTTTTCAATTTCCACATTTTTTCTATTTCAATTTCTAGGTCTTTATATTTTGACAGTTTTTCAAATTCCTTGATTGCTATGTTGCAATCCGCTGGACAAGCCAAATGTTATTATCCCTATGAGAACTAAGAAGTCATAATGAAAAAGACACAACAAGATTGGCAAGAAATCTTAAAAATTGGATTAGAAAACTAAGATCAGTTTTTAATTGCAGCCAATGCTGTTAGTTTCACTAATGGAAAAAGGATGAATACGAGAAGTACGGTTCCTCATTTCTTATTGTGATTTGTAACTGAGTAAAAATGAATTTTAAGTAATAATTATGAATTTACTTAAAAGACATGAAAGCTTAACAATAAGACATTTGGAGCAATGCATTATAAAAACCAAAGTACTAGCATATATATATATATATATATATATATATATATATAGATATATATATGTTATTATTGTTATAATAATAGCATACTGAAACTCAAAAGTCTCCATCATCAGGCATTCAATGATGATGGGGTATTGAACACCGAAACTTAATAGCTTTTGAATTGCAATATGGTATTATTATAACAATAATAATAATAATAATAATAATAATAATAATAATAATAATAATATATCTAAAAATGTTCCACTTCTGTATTGAGTACATTTTATAAAAAATAAATATTAAACTGTGGAATATATATCCATTAGTTTAAAGCGCTTACCCCCACACACATATATGTTAATAAATATATACATATTATCCGACGTTAGTGGCACAACTCGGAGTTTCATGTGTTACGCAGTTATAGTGTACATATTACGAACTATTACGAGTACATAATATGCACCCAATGATTGTGTAATGCATGAAACCCTGAGTCGTGCCACTGACGTAGGACAATATGTAAATTTATTAATATACATAATAGCTCTGTTTATTGAGCACTGTTTTATTGACACCTGAATAATATTTTTAAACTTGTGTGTTTTCCCATAAGTATATTTATTAATTAGTAATATTATTAATTCTGATATATATATATATATATATATATATATATATATATATATATATATATGTTTGACAGAAAAAATAAAAGAATTAAAATTTCAAAAAATTAAAATTTTAAAATTTCAAGACAAAAATATACTCCTAAACAAACTAAAGGAGATCATCGGTATGTATCGCCATAGAAACAAGTATAAATTACAATAATTGTCATATTCCCCCAGTTAGTCCCAATAAACATTTTTTTAAGTTATTAAAAATTTGGCCAAGCAGTTACTTCCCCACTACCTACCACTACTGACTCAAGGGTCAGGCCACATACCTACCACTTCCAAGGAGGAATTACTACTAACTCCTTTTTCCAGCCCAACCCACTGAAAACCAACACATCCCAACCCCTTCCTTTATCTAAGCTAACCTCTGGGCTTAAAAGTTTTCCTCATTTTCTGTTTATAAGGGTTCGAAGAATGCATGCCTTAAAATGACAATATGGCTATTTTCCCACTAAGTTTTATTTGAATTTTCAGGTTAAATAAAGAAATATATATATATTCGTCATCCACATACAAGCCTGTTTTGCTGTATCACAGCTCATCAGTGTGGCTAGACACCCACTTGCTTCGAAACTCGGCCGATTTGGTGTCAGTCGGAGTAGATAGATAGATAGATAGATAGATAGATAGATAGATAGATAGATAGATAGATAGATGTACCGCCAAAGATTTACTACAAAATGAACATACGTAATGAAAAATGCCTCAATCTTTTAAAAGATTTATCGTTAAACTTTTTGTTATTATTACGAAATAATTTATTATACCAAATAATTTTATTATTAAAATATATTCTTAATCTTTTTTTAGAACCTTCAAAATTGACTAACTTCTCCCCTTATTGTAAACTTTAAGTTATGCGTTTTATAATTCCTGTTGTGCGTTCAAAATTATGCCTTAGGAAATCTTTTTTATTTTGTTTTTTACCCTGCTCTTCCACTAGAGCGAATTGTGACACAAGGTCGGGCCACTGGTCAAAGATTACTCATCCCTCGCTTACGCAGTAACTGGGTACAAAGATTATCTTAGCATGTCTAAACTTGTTTTAGCAAGTCTAAGGTTGTCTTAACCGATTCCACAGACTTACCAAAAGTGAGTTGGGTAATCAGTTAATCTATAACACCTGACAATACCGTAAGGTTGAAACATTGTTAGCATAGTCGGCTGATCTTCCTAATTTTAATATTTTAAAGCTCTGCATATTAATCCTGATCTTTTATTTTTTCTTTAAATGTGCATTGAGCACATTTTAATACAACTGTTTACTGGTCTAGTTTGACCAATCATATATATATATATATATATATATATATATATATATATATATGATAGATTGGAGAAGAAAATTTTAAAAACAGTTTCCACTTCTGCTGTATGCGTGACTCTTCAGAAATGAATTGAGTTCTCTCGGTGACTGGCGTGTGTCTACACAGCTTATACACAACACGTTAAAATGTCCCTTCTCTGATTCCATGCGTCGATGGCTTAGGGAGTAGCGACTCCGACTGACACCAAATCGGTTGAGTTTCGATCCCGACCAGAAGCAAGTGGATGCGTCTAGCCACACTGATGAGCTGTGATACAGCGAAACAGGCTTGTATGTGGATGACTAATATATATAATAAGGTCGTCATTCAACGATTTTATCTTTATGTGATGTTAACCTTGTATTATGTTTTCCCAATATAGTTTTAATATTCTTTTGCAGTTCTTTAATGGGTATTCAACCGAATTACATGCATAACAAAGTTCACAAAGTCAACTGTATAGTTTTATTTTAGTTCATTTCCATTGGAGTATACGATGGAAAAATAAAGTCGCCCGCAATTCTAATAAGTAGATATTAAGATCTCCGTAGGAAGGAATGCACCTATTAACTTTGGAGACTGAAATTCTCAACATGCAACAAGAAAAAAAAATGAATTCAGATATCCCTGAGACCAGTCTCATTACCAGACATTTTGACGATATTTTTTTTAAAAGCGCGCCACTATGATTTATAGGATTGCGTGAGTGAGGGTGATATATCGTCAGTTTTATTTCTACTTCCCAGACGTATAAAAAATCAGTTGAAAAGAAGCGAATATCTTTAATAAATGAAAAAAATAAAAACACTTGGTGAAAGGTTTAAAATTTAAGTCTTAATGATGATTGCTACGCCTCAAAAAAAAAAAAAAAAAAAGAAATTAAAAAAACATTTGAAATAATTAAATCATTTCAATATCTGAACATTAACGCATGTATACATACACACACACGCGCGACATGTAAGCATATCCACGCAAACATGCGTACATTTACACAAGCACACACATGAATACATATACATACAAACCTGGCATATACCCATTCGATGAGAAGCACTTAAACATACAGCTCAAAAACATGCAAGATTAGATTTAAAAGCTATGTGGACCAGTCGAAGCTATTTTTGCATTCAAGTGCACATCTCAGATCTTTCTAGAAACGGTCGCAATTATTTGTACAAGTTTTAACTGGTGAAAATTTCATGGTTTTCCTATTTGAAATTTCTGATGAATATTAATTTTTCATTAATGACGACAATAAAATATCCGTACAAATTCCCCTATTTTTCCTCATTCTCTGTTTATATAGGGTCGAAGAATGCATGCCTTAAAATGACGTTGAAAATGGCTATTTTCCCACTAAGTTTTATTTGAATTTTCAGCTATATATATATATATATATATATATATTTAGTATATCGAGGCAGCAAGTAATTTTCTAGACATATTCTATTAAATATAAGAGACAATGAATGTCTATTATGTTTAATCATGAGCCGTTCTAAACGTCGTATTTTTGCTTTAATTTCAGTTGAAAATAAAGACAAAAATTCTCCAACATTTGGATAATTATTTATTGGTTTTCTTCTAAGCTTTCGGCTCACATGAGCCATCTTCAGAGAGGTAGTTTAAACTGAAATATAAAATCCATCATCACCGACGATTTTATTTTGTGTTGACATAAAACTCCGCTTGGCAACGGCAATAGTTACCAAAAATAATAAACGCAGTTCTTAAGTTTGCGATGCGGTTTTATGACGTCACACCGCGGGATAGCGCGAAATGACAACAAAACCATCTAGTCAAATGCAATGTAATATGTTATTTCCTGTTTTAAAGTTGATTTTATTGAGTGTTGGTTGTTTTGATTTGATGTACATGGCCTCCAATATCTGCAGGTTCCTCTTACTATGTGTATGAGTAAGGATCACCGTATTGTTGACCAAAATCTGTCTGATATTACCTACATGTTTATGTTTTTCAGAGAAATGTTGTTTAATAGTACTCTGATCAGAAAGATGACATGTAAGTCTACGGGAGAGCGTGGTTGTGGTAAAACCAATATATGTACTAGGTTTTTGAGTAGTATCAGAGATGCAATCTCTGAATGGGCATGTAAATTGGTACACTACATTGGTTTTTTGTAAAGAATTTAGTTTAGTGCCTGTTGGGTTATTATAAACTATGAGGTCAATTGTTTTAAACTTTTTATAATATATAATGAGTTTAATTTGATTATTACTATCCACTGGTTTAACATTTCTACGTATTATGTTTTTGAGAGTTTTTTCATCTTGTTTATAATTATTATGTATTTGGTTGCAATAGTATAAGTTAATAGTGTTATGTTTATTTTGATGTAAACCATTATTATTAATATTATCATTATTGTTAGAGCTATTGTTAAGTTTGTTGAGATACATTTTAATTTGTTGATCAATAACGGAGTTAGGAAATCCATTATTGACTAGTGTTTGCTTAATGTTGTGTAATTCTTTATAAAATATAGATTTGGAAGAAGATATCATTTGTGTGCGTTGAAGTAAGTTTTTTATAACAGCTAACTTATATCGTTGGGGACATTCACTATTATAATTAAGAAGACACGAATTTATGCTAGTTGGTTTCCTATATAGAGAAGTAGTAAATTTATGTGTGCTAGAATCAATGAATACATCAAGGAATGGGAGTTTGTTATTAATATTAAGTTCTAATGTAAATTTGAGGACGGAGTGACTTTCAAATTTGTTTTTAAGATATTTAATTTGATCGATATTCTTAGCTAAAACAAAGATGTCATCTATATATCTTACATATATAGAGGGTTTATTGTTGTCATTAATTATTTTATTTTCTAGATTTGCCATATAATAATTAGAAAAGAGGGGACCTAAAGGAGATCCCATCGCAATACCATCTATTTGTGTATAAATATTGCCTAAGGGGTCGTGAAAGGGTACTTGTGTGGTGCATGCTAATAATAGTTTTTTTAATATAGTGGGTTTAATATTGATTGATGGGAGAGTAGCATGGTTGTATACATCACGGATAATGATGTCAATTGTTTCATGGACGGGAACATTTGTGAATAAGTTTTGAACATCCAAAGATGCAATCATTTGATTATTAGGTTTTACGGAATGGAGAATCTGTAAAAATTCGTCCGTGGAGTTAATGCTATATTTTCCAGGAAGATAGGGAGTAATTAGTTTGTTAAATGTTTTGGAAAGGTTATATATTGGTGTGGGTATTTGAGAAATGATAGGTCGGAGGGGATGATCTTTTTTATGGATTTTTACATTTCCATAAAGGTAGCCGGGCTGATAATCACCTATAATCTTTTGAAGTTTATAGGATCCTATTTCAGCATTGTTTGCAGTAATAAGTTTATTAATATGTTTTTTAAGTTGGGTTGTGGTATTACAAGTTAATTTTTTAAATTTATAATAACCCAACAGGCACTAAACTAAATTCTTTACAAAAAACCAATGTAGTGTACCAATTTACATGCCCATTCAGAGATTGCATCTCTGATACTACTCAAAAACCTAGTACATATATTGGTTTTACCACAACCACGCTCTCCCGTAGACTTACATGTCATCTTTCTGATCAGAGTACTATTAAACAACATTTCTCTGAAAAACATAAACATGTAGGTAATATCAGACAGATTTTGGTCAACAATACGGTGATCCTTACTCATACACATAGTAAGAGGAACCTGCAGATATTGGAGGCCATGTACATCAAATCAAAACAACCAACACTCAATAAAATCAACTTTAAAACAGGAAATAACATATTACATTGCATTTGACTAGATGGTTTTGTTGTCATTTCGCGCTATCCCGCGGTGTGACGTCATAAAACCGCATCGCAAACTTAAGAACTGCGTTTATTATTTTTGGTAACTATTGCCGTTGCCAAGCGGAGTTTTATGTCAACACAAAATAAAATCGTCGGTGATGGTGGATTTTATAATATTTCAGTTTAAACTACCTCTCTGAAGATGGCTCATGTGAGCCGAAAGCTTAGAAGAAAACCAATAAATAATTATCCAAATGTTGGAGAATTTTTGTCTTTATTTTCAACTGAAATTAAAGCAAAAATACGACGTTTAGAACGGCTCATGATTAAACATAATAGACATTCATTGTCTCTTATATTTAATAGAATATATATATATATATATATATATATATATATATATATATATATATATATATCAACATTCGTCATCAACATACAAGCCTGTTTTGCTGTATCACAGCTCATCAGTGTGGCTAGACACCCACTTGCTTCGAAACTCGGCCGATTTGGTGTCAGTCGGAGTAGATAGATAGATAGATAGATAGATAGATAGATAGATAGATAGATAGATAGATAGACCTCCAAAGATTAACTACAAAATGAACATACATAATGAAAAAAATGCCTCAATCTTAAATATCGTTAAATATTTGAGCTTAACAAACTTAACCAAATATATCTAACAACCAATGGATGTGTTGTAGAGTGGCTGACACCCCTGCAGCACTCTCAATGATGTCCTGGCCCATAGTCTGAAATGGTCTATTTAAGTAAAGAATAAAGTAAAACATTCGAGGCGTAATATTCGAGTGTCATTCGAGTAATATTCAGGTTGATTACTTCGGTGAATATTGCAATGTAAACACCTCCTCTCTGTGTTGTAAGTTCTGTCTTGTCTGTTATTGTAGCTATTGTACTGTTCTGTTTATATGTTTAGCACCGGATATTGTGCTGAATAGTACCACAGCACACTTTCTCTGTGTATCGTATTCACCTGAGCAGAATGCCGGTCATTATTTTAAGAAAAAAAGAGGTACAAATAAGATGATTTAAAATTCCCAATTTTTCCAGTCTACTGAAAAATTAATTAAACACATCTATCTATCTATCTATCTATCTATCTATCTATCTATCTATCTATCTATCTATCTATCATTTTGTCACTGAAACCAGGTAGTGTCTTTGATATAGCTTTTATCTTTGTGCGCGATCAAAACGGAATACTCCATTATTTATGAGGTATGAGCAGGTGATGTAAAAAACTTTTTTCGTTCTTAATTTCTTCCTTTTAGTGAAACCAACTAGCGTTTCTGATATATCTTTTCACGCGATCAAAACGGTAGAGTTCATTATTTATGAGGCATTGGTAAGGCGTAACGGTCGTGCGAATTAACGAAGAGACAAGCACAATTATTATATTTTATACATCTTGACTTAAATTTTTTTCAGGGAAAGACAATTTAATACTTTTTTTTTATAACGAATTAACATATTTAATCAATGTACAGTAAAAACTGGCACTATTTGTGTAAAATGATCCACTCGTAAATGGTAAGAAATAATTTTTTGGAAATAAATTTTTGTTGATTAGAATTTATTAGAACTTCCTCAGAGCGCGACATTTCCCAGAATTGAAAAATATATGTAAGTATAAACGTGAACATTGAAGTCAACACCCAGCGGCGAGAGTGTATTTCATGCTTATGCTCCATCATCAGGCTATAAATTTATGCAGAGTGCGATGCGTAAATTGTCACCATTTTATATTTTTTGATTTGGCACATGCGCGTTATTGTTTTTTATTTTGTCTACTGCGCAGTATAATAGGGTCAGTTGGACACCGTCTGTGAGAAAAAGGGCACCATGACGCAATTCACTCAGCCAGAAATTTGGAAACAACATGCTCTAATACTTGGAATTCGCACCGGAAGCTTCAATAGGAACATTTTAGAGTGTTTGAGGGTTAATTCGAGTGCAGAGAAGTTGGAAAGAGTTGGATGAATCTAATGATGATTACGATGGCGTTTGAAGTGATCACTAGAGATGACGACGTTATGCTTGCATTCATCTTTCCACTGAGCTTAGGACTCAACATGAAGGTCTACATCAAGTGCTTTGAGAAGGTAGTACGGCCCTGGTTCAAGAGGATGGCTGCTGGAAGAACCCATGTCTGGTGGTATTTCTGCCTATTTTGTTTTAATAAATTATTCTAAACTAGAATGTGCGTTGTGGTGCAGTAGATATTGGCTCAGAACGAGAATTCGGCGAGCTGAGTTCGAATTCCAGTTGAATTCCTTGCATTCACTTACGCGCAAATACCCTTGGGAAAAGTATTAATCCTTCTCTTCCTTCCAATTATGGGTTAAATAACAGGACAGACTGGGTTCTATAGCCTTGGCTGGCAACCAGTCTACCGCAAAAAGCAATAGTAACTTACAGTGGGATAATCTTCTGTTTCTGCCCAGTCAGTCATGTCTCGAAAGAGACATGATCGTCCAAGCGTGTATCACGTATGGCACTTAACTGAATGACTGATTCTAAACTAGTTTTGAGTTTGCTTTTTTTCTAATGCATTCATTTTTTAATTTAAGAGTTGTCAAGAACTTCCTTATTACTAGAGCTAGTCAGTCAGTTAAGTGCCATACGTGATACACGCTTGGGCGATCATGTCTCGAAAGAGACATGACTGACTGGGCAGAAGATTATCCCGCAGTAGGTTGCCATTGCTTTCTGCGCTAGACTGGTTGCCGACCAAGACTATAGAATCCAATCTGTCCTGTTATTTAACCCATACCTGGAGGGAAGAGACGGATTAATACCTTTCCCAAGGGTATTTGCACGTAAGTGAAAGCAATGAATTCAGCTGGAATTCGAACTCGGCTCCCCGATTTCTCGTTCCGAGCCAGTATCCACTGCGCCACAACGCACATACATACACGAAACTGGATTGATTTATGGAAGTTATAACGTGAATAAATCAATCTAATTTCGTTTATATACTAACTCTAGCAATAAGGAAGCTTTTGGCAACTCTAACATTAAAAAGAGAATTAAATAATAATAAATAATAACCGCATTTTGAAGCAAGAACAACAACTCATTTATCACCTGAAATATCGTCGTTAAAACCAAATTTTGTAACGGAAAAGAAGGCAGATGTAACTTATGTCTTTTAGAAAAACCTGTCATCTTAAATCATATAAATAATCCTAATCTACTTTCTGATTGATATAGATTCCTCTACACGTTTGTTACTTTCTTTTTCACTCCCTTTCTTTCTTTCTTTCTTTCTTTTCCTCGCAAATATTGCTATTAATAATCACAAATAACATCCCTTTGAATTAATCTCCTGAACTGCACCTGCAACCTCTGCCCTTAACAAAATTTGACCCTTTAATATTAATTTAACTTTTATGATCTTACTTTCATATTTCATGTTTAAGTTTCAATCTAAAACAAATTGAATTATTCATTTAATAAATGAAAAAATGCCATCCCTGATTTATAATTTATAAAGACCATGAAGAACGCGAGAACCAAAAATAAAAATAAAAATCTAGAAACGGTCAGTTCATAATATGCACCTGTTGATTGCATAGTGCATGAAACTCCAAGTCGTGCTATAGACGTAGGATAATACATACATATATATATATATATATATATATATATATATATATATATATATATATATATATATACAATTATTATTGTTGTACTCAGTTCTTTTATGGAAATACTCTTATACTTCCTGACAGCATAAACACCTTGGAGCAGTATATCATAGTTTTAAGACACTGCCAACTGGCATCAACAGTGCAAAGAAAATAAATCTATTATAAAAAAGTTATAAAACTACTTAACGTATAATATAGTAGCAAAAATATAAAAAGGAATTAATGAAAAAAGAAGAAATAAAATACAAGGACAAAATTAAAAATTACTGATAGAAATATTCTATGTACCTTGTCTTTTCAGGGTGTGGGCGATCATAGCTCTCCTCAAACCTGTGACACGATAACTAGGCGTATGTTAAGGTGCTTCGTAAAATATGTATTTTATTATAATAGATTAGAATAGAAAATAGTTTAAAAACATATTTAACAAAAGTGAAAAAGAACAGGAAAAAAATAAATAAATAAACGCTTTTTCTTTTATGAGGAAAATTGTGGAAGAGACAAGAGTATCCGATTACTGTTTTAAATCCTACCACTCTTCCGGTAAATATTTAACTCAGTGATTTAATGTGATAAAGAGATAAAATTCAGGAAAGTTCGTGGGGTGGGTTTTCAAATGACCAGGTCAAAGGCTGTCTTTTACTGTATCTTGACCACACATTAAGAATTTTCCGGCGGAAGCTTTATTAAGATAAAAAAAAGAAGATAACTGAAATTTCAGACTTACAGTCGCCAATGTTTATCAGTGGTGGTCTAAAGCATTTCCGGATTTACGGATTCATTTTACATAAATAGAAGTTAGTTAGTGACTTTAAAGGGAGTCCGCCGGGCGTGTGCTTGAAGTAAGAATCTCCGTTCGTCTTGTTTCGGTCAGTTCGGATTTGTTGATCTCCATTAATTAGAGTTAGAGCTGTGTGTCACATTCGCCTGCCCCAAACGAAAAGGCTAGCTCTAGTCTAAACGAAATAAAGCATCCTTTCAACTCATCCAAGTTGTGGAAGTTCGTTCCTTATAGTTTAATCTTGTACCCCCAGCTTGAGGCTCCGACATTTTCAACAAACTCCCGGCAAACATCACAGCGTGGAGAACGGCCGCCGGAGAAATTGTTAGGACAGATCCATTGGGGTGTTACAAACCTCTACACTCTTATAGCACAAAGTTTTTTCTTTTTGCTATCCCGCGTCATTCCTTTTTTGTCAACCATTTATACAAGTTCGTTAGGTCGGTTATTCTATGCTTTCCTCTGTCAATTTTGCATTCAATATGCCCTGTGAGTGTCAAATTTTCTAAGCCCTTTTCCTCATTAATTTAAACTATAAATTTTAATTGTCTCTTTCTGATTAAAATTCCATAGTTATTTAAATGTTTTGTCCATATCATTTTGAGTATCCTTCTATAGAACCACACTTCTGTTGCCTTAAGTCTCTTCTTCATTTGTTAGGAGATTTTCCAACATTCACTACCATATAAGAGTATCGGTATTGTCATTACATAAGCATAAAAATAAAAATAAAATGTTAAAAAATATATGTATATAAAAAGAATAAAGGAATAAAATTGAAATAATAAAAAGTATGAAAAGAAAAATATAGTACAAGAATAAAAAATACATAATTGTAAAGACCGAAAAAGTTTTATTTTTGCAAATATCAGTGACACATGCTTGGGCGACACGTTTTTTTTTTTTTCAATTCATAACTGTATAGACAGAAGATTTTCCTGCACAAAGTTGCCATTTCTTTCTCTGGTAGAATGGTTGCCAGACAAGGTTGCCATTTTTTCCTACTATTCAACCCATAGCCGAGAAAAGCTGTGAAACATAACTTAGATATTTACGAGTGAATAAACCCGACTGGAATTCAAACTCGGCTCACCGATTTCTTATTCCGAGCCGATAACTATTAAACCACCAAGCACATTCGTTCGTAATATAATAAAGATAAAATTGTATTCTTAATATAAGATAAAATTCAGTTTTAACTGAATGTTTTCAAAACTATTTTACACTAAGGCAAACATTTTTTGTCATAATAAATTTTATAAATCATAATTTGATCTTCACATACATTATTTCTAACAGAAGTAGATAATATAAAATACATATTAACGTATAAATAATAATTCGATCAATAACTTAATTGGAGTAGATAGACTAAACTATCGCCCGGTTCATACTCCACCCACGTCTATTGAACAGGTGAAGAGGCTCATCCCTTGTTCCCTATTTAGGATGAGGTTTCCGGCTTTCTCTTTTCCAATCTTTTCACTCTTACGTAGCCCCCTGCACATCAGTGGCGTTACCGCCTTGCTCGGGGTGATATGATTACAAAAAAAAAAAAGAAAAAATATCTCAGAGAAGAAATTTTCAAAATTCATGTCTTAGTGCTCAAGATACCGACACTAAATGTATCAAGACTTTTCTTTATTTTTCCAATTAAGTTTTCTGATGTAAACTATTTTAGCCTAAAACCATATCGCTCTCTAAAAAATAGAAAGAAGAATAAACAAAAAACAAACAAACAAAAGAAAAACGTTAACACAAAATCGATTAAAAAAAAAAAAGTAAAA